>CM040401.1:148066-394715 GCA_022702515.1 Ilyophis sp. 1 JC-2022 | reverse complement strand
ACGTCAGTAACGTCGTCATGTGCTGCGTTTGCTGGAAATTAAATTGCTCAGAGAAGCAACGAGTATTGGACAACGCAGAATTATTGCCTTTTTTTCTTTATTTCGCAGAATTTTAAACGTTTACACAATTATGCTTTGCTTTTACAGTGGGGATCTTGAATAATTAAGCATCAAAGTTGGTACAGTTTGCTATTTGAATGGGAAAACCGTTATGTGTACCATATTGGAAGCCCAATAACTTGATCAAATCAAAAAGTTTGTTCATGAAAATACGATGACTATAAACTAGATGTGCTATACTCTACGTACAGTGAATATCAGAAAAAGTAGTTGTGGGAATTTTTAATAATTAAGCATCAAAGTTGGTACAGTTTGCTGTTTGAAAGGGAAGAATCGCTATGTGTACCATACTGGAAGCCCAATAACTTGATAAAATCAAAAAGTTTGTTCATGAAAATATGATGACTATAAACTAGATGTGCTATACTCTACGTACAGTGAATATCAGAAAAAGCTGTTGTGGGAATTTTTAATAATTAAGCATCAAATTTGGTACAGTTTGCTGTTTGAATGGGAAGAATCGCTATGTGTACCATATTGGAAGCCCAATAACTTGATCAAATCAAAAAGTTTGTTCATGAAAATATGATTACTATAAACTAGATGTGCTATCGTCTATGTACAGTGAGTATCAGAAAAAGTTGTTGTGGGGATTTTTAATAATTAAGCATCAAAGTTGGTACAGTTTGCTGTTTGAATGGGAAAAATCGCTGTGTACCATATTGGAAGCCCAATAACATGATCAAATCAAAAAGTTTGCCCCGATCGGCCGCCGTCCAACTTTTTAGAGGGAAAAGTGGTGTTCAGCCACACGAGATTGAGCAAAAACAGGTCTGTGATGCCCTTAGATGTCCGGGGCTGCATGTGCGCCACACTGAATAGATCAGCGACAGGCGCGGGTAACCCGCTGAACCCCACGCATGATAGGGATCGGGGATTGCAATTATTTCCCATAAACGAGGAATTCCCAGTAAGCGCGGGTCATAAGCTTGCGTTGATTAACTCCCTCCCTTTTGTACACACCGCCCGTCGCTACTGCCGATTGGATGGTTTAGTGAAGTCCTCAGATCGGCCCCGCCAGGGTCGGTCATGGCCCTGGCGGAGCGCCGAGAAGACGATCAAACTTGACTATCTAGAGAAAGTAAAAGTCATAACAAGGTTTCCGTAGGTGAACCTGCGGAAGGATCATTAATGGGTAGCAGCCGTGAAGCGAGCGATGTGTCTCCTTCATCTTTCCACAGGTCCCCCCCTCCGGTGGTAGAGGGGAGGCCCACTGGGAGCAGAGCAGGAGGGCTGGCGGCTGCGACGGGCACCTTCCCTACGCTCTCTCCCACCGTCTTCTGAGGGGGTCCCCAGGTTTGTTATTTAACGACCGTGCGCCTGTCCCCCTCTTCTCTCCGGCACCAAACCCCTCTCTTGTGTCTGACACTTGTTGCGGAATTTTTTTTTATAAAAACGTATGACTCTTAGGGGTGGATCACTCAGCTCGTGCGTCAATGAAGAATGCAGCTAGCTGCGAGAATCAATGTTAATTGCGAGGGCGGCTCCGGCTCGTGGCAAAAACCCACTTTTACGCCCCCCGCAGACCGAGAAAGACCAGAGGCCCGAAAAGCGGGCGGCGGCCGCCAACACCACCCCGGTGGTGGGCCTCCGCGGGCCTCGACTGTCTTTCCGACTACAACCTCAGATCAGACGCGGCGACCCACAGAATTAAAGCATATTACGAGGTGGAAGAAAATAAACTAACCAGGATACCCTCAGTAATGGCGAGTGAAGGGGGAAGAGCCCAGCGCCGAATCACCAGCCGTCCGGCGGGCATGGAAAATGTGGCGTACGGAAGACCGCTTCTTCTGGCAACGATTGGGAGCCTGAGTCCTTCTGATCGAGACTCAGCACGTGGATGGTGTGAGGCCGGTAACGGCCCCTGTTGCGCAATGGTGCGGTCTTCTCAGAGTTGGTTGTTAGGGAATGCAGCCCAAAGCGGGTGGTAAACTCCATCTGAGGCTAAATACCGGCACGAGACCGTAAGGGAAAGTTGAAAAGACCTTTGAAAAGAAAGTTCAAGAGGGTGTGAAAGTGTTGAGAGGTAAACGGGTGGAGTCTGCACAGTCCGCTCGGAGGATTCAACTCGGCGGGCCAGGTCAGCCGTGCTGGGGCCGTGCGGATCCCATCGCGGGACCGTCCCCTGGCTGGACCTGTCCCCTGCCGGGCACATTTCCACCACGGTGGTGTGCCGCAACCGGCTCTGGGTCAGCTTGGAAGGGTCTGAGGGGAAGGTGGCTTGTCGCTCTGGCGTTTCTTTTCTTTTGAATTGATCATGTTATTCGGCTTCCAACATGGTACCCATAGCAGTTTTCACCCTTCAAATAGCAAACTGTACCATATTTGATGCTTAATTATTAAAAATGCCCACAACAACTTTTTCTCTGATTCACTGTACATAAACTATAGCACATCTAGTTTATAGTAATAGTGGATTTGTCTACAAACTTTTTGATTTGATCAAGTTATTGGGCTGCCAATATGTACACATAGCGATTTTTCCATTCAAACAGCAAACTGTACCAACTTTGAGGCTTAATTATTAAAAATTCCCACAACAACTTTTTCTGATATTCACTGTACATAAACTATAGCACATCTAGTTTATAGTAATCGTGGTTTTGTCTACAAACTTTTTGATTTGATCAAGTTATTGGGTTTCCAATATGGTACCCATAGCGGTTTTCCCATTCAAATAGCAAACTGTACCAACTTTGATGCTTAATTATTAGAAATTCCCACAACAACTTTTTCTGATATTCTCTGTTCATAGAGTATACCACATCTAGTTTATAGTAATCATGTTTTTATGAACAAACTTTTTGATTTGATCAAGTTATTGGGCTTCCAATATGGTACACATAGCGGTTTTCCCATTTAAATAGCAAACTGTACCAACTTTGATGCTTAATTACTAAAGATCCCCACTGTAAAAGCAAAGCATAATTGTGATAATTGTGTGAAATAAAGAAAAAAAGACAATAATTCTGCGTTGTCCAATACTCGCTGCTTCTCTGAGCAATCGCTGCTTCTCTGAGCAATTTAATTTCCAGCAAACGCAGCACATGACGGCGTTACTGACGTAATCTCTTGTATATTTGCGAAAGCAAATTTTAAGCCGTGATAGCTTGACCGTCGTTTTCCGAACCCGTGATAGCTTGACCGCAGTGACTAGCGAGGGGAGCAACGTTTAATCGGCTAGTCGACTATACGCGCACATCCCTAGTTCTAAATGTCTGTGACTGTTAAATCACAACCAGCTCTGTGATTTTCTTATTTATCATATGGCTCTTAGTTGTCATAAATCTTCTATTTTGTCATCTTCACATAATTTGTTCATTATCAACATGGAAAAGACCATTCCCATCTCTCATACATAGAGAACATAATGGAATACACGGTTCAATGCACTAGCGCCATACGGCAGCTCCGCACTTAATGGACTCAAAATGGCGTCAAATCGTTAGTTGTCGCTACTCTCTCTATATAGGGACTTCAACCCAAGCGCCCCCGGTACCGGGGCAGGATGCGCCTAAAGTCAGAGAGCACTAGACAATTCATTTCATCACATTAACGTTACTGTACCTCTGCCCTTTTCACGTTGTTCCTCCTCTTCTTTCCTTCTTTTCCTTCCCTGAGCACCGGACAGCTTTGGTCTTTTCGACATGTTGATAGCATATAATGCGAGGGTCACGTCAGATAGCCACACTTTACCATTGCCCAGAGAGGGGGGCGGGGTGACATGAACTAAGAAATTATTATTATTTAATAGGCTATGCTATAGCGCTACGCTGGTTGTTGTGGGGTTATTTAATATTTTGAAATAACAGTGTTAACTAGTAGTATTAGTAAAAAATTAGTAAAAAATTATTCTTATTTTTTTAAAGCAAAACTTTTTTTTTTTTCCATTTGTTGCGCCCCCTCTGGGTGGTGGCGCCCTTAGCATTTGCCTATACTGCCTATGCCAAAAACCGGCTCTGGTCTTAGGTGTAACATGCAATAAACCAATCAGTGTCATCTCCCATTCCCTTTAAAAGAAACCTGTGTGCATTTTGGCGGATTGCAAAAAAAAATGTCGGACAGGCATACGGATGCGCGAGCAAGGCTGAGCGTCGCCGCTAAGCGGTCCCTCTTTCGGGTACTTGTCTGGAGTCCTCACCCTTCCACAACACACATGCATGCATACACACACACATGCATGCATACACACAGAACCTCAGAATGTTCCAGAACCTCGTCCCTCTGTGGAACATTGGGTGATTTTCACCAGGATTTTACGAACAAGGTATGTACTTTTTTTCTTTATTGTGGACAGATTTTACTTGAACTGATAAAAAAGGTGACGTTAATTCATTTAAGTTTGCATTTGTTTGTAGACAGTCCCTTTTGCAACGAGGCGCGATGTTATGTCGGCGTTAGACTAAATGAACGGCAGAGATCATTGATGATTAGAGAATAGCTATCATCACAGCTAGTCAAGCTTCATTAACTTAAGGTCGATGGATAATAGCAGGTAGGCTAACACTGAAACAACATTTTAGGTCATTTCTTTATTCTCTATTTTAATCTACAAGTTGTATGCGTTATGTCCGTCACAACCATTGTGGTAAACATCGATTCCTCAGTTGTTGAGAATGTGCTAAATTAGCTAACCTAACGTTAACCTCCATTTTGATTAACTTGAGTGAGTGGCAAGTCATGTAACGCTACGTTAAATTAGATTTTTTCACGTTAATTAAGACAGATTAATAGCTAGGCCTACTCTTGTATGCGTCAGTGCATTGAAAGCATTTGTATTTAGTTTGAGGTTGTACTGTTGTATGCTGTATTATATTCGGCCTCATAAGCGATGTGTTAGCTATATGAATTTAGCTTGCTAGCTAGCTGCCATAGTCGGCAAATACAGCGTGCCTCAGATGCACCCTTGCTGGATACCGCTAGCTAAATCGTTCAGACTGTTGAGGTTTCACCAATTAAAGTTAGCTTTAATTTGAGGGTATTTTCATCCATATTGGATGAACCGTTTAGAAATTATAGGAACCCCTTTTTTAGGCATCAAACAATATTGGACAGTTTCTCATAATGTAGAATAAAGTAATCATTTTTAATATTTGGTCGCATATCTTGTGCATGCCATGACTTCCTGATGTCTGTGACCCAACAATATCAAAATACTCTTGATTTGTTTCTTATTTTCTGGTACTATATACTATAACTTCTCTGCATTTTAATGGATCTCTATGGGAATTGGGGGGTGGGTAGATTTAGAGCTGAAATAGTATGGAACACATGGTTGGCAAAATGGCTTTAAGACATCAGGAAGTCATGGCATGCAAAGGATCTGCGACCAAATATAAAAAATGCCCTCAAATGAAAGTTGACAGTCTGCACTTCAACCTCATTGTCATTGTATCCTTTTAAACTCAAAGTGCTAGAGTACAGAACCAAAATAACAAAAAATGTTTCACTGTCCAATCAATTATGGTGCTCACGATATGTATAGAGACCACAAAAAGAAGCAATTTAAAAACTATTCATAACAATAGTCTATTTTGGTTTCAGAGGCTTGATGGGCATCAAACCACAGATGGGTACCAAGGTGGCTCTTGGGAAGAGGAAGCGGGAAACAAAATAAACCCTCACGTCTGCACCCTGTTACACAAGTTAATGGGCTGTGATTTGCTGGGCATGTGAGAAATGTCTCGACTCATTCCATTAATTGGGATGACAGATGTCATAACCAAGTTAAGGCTTGGTGAGGCATCCCTCATACATATACAGCATTGAGATTTTGGCACTTTTCAGGGTTTCCTACAGAAATCACAGACTCTCAGTCCTTAATGGGGAATACCGCCCATTTTCAGCATTAAAATAGTCAAAACTATACCCCCCGTTTGCTTTAAGGTCCATAGAACACGTTCCTAGTCTTCTCTATGTCTGAGAAAAAGGGCAGGAAAGCTCCTTGAGCAGCTGGGCTGTGACGTACCTGATTGGCATGCTTTACCATGCCCCCTAGAGCGCCTGGTTGAAATGAATGGAGAATCTCAACTAGAGTTGAAGCATCGCAACTTGAAGATGAAATTACACTTGTTTGAGCTTTTCAGGGCAAATGAGCTATCTAACGCACTCGTCTTTTACAACATAAAATAGTCCTATGCTATCGTAAACCACCTAGATTTACTTTTGTATCGATTTTCTCTCCCCACCTCACTCTTCATCCACCAAAAGTGTGTCACTTTGGCTGTGACGTTTATGCCCATATTTGGAGTTCCACCTTCCCTGGCTCTATTCATTGGCCGCTGACTGTGGTTTACCGGCCAGTGATTAGAGCCAAGGAAGGTAGAACTCCAAATAAGGGCCTAAACATCACAGCCAAGGTGAAGCTATAGGTGTATTCAAATGATCTCGGAAGTCGGAATATTTCCGATTTACACGAAGAAAAAAGGATTTTAACGTGACACCCCAGTGATGAGATGGTGACGAATTAATGACAACGATCTCGGAAATCCGACATTGAGTTCGGGCACCTCCTGAGGTCCCCGAGATGACCGAGGTGACAAAAAATGCGTCAAAGGCTAAGTTGTTTACCTTTGACATCTGTAAACATGAGACTGTAAACAACTAGAGAGACTCGTTGTGTGGTATATGTAGTCTTTCACCTTCTGCGTTTGTTTTAATCTTCAATCATTTTTGCATACGCTATTTTAAACATTTGGAACGGCAAATGCTGATCAGAGGCCAGCCAACCAAGCATCAGCTTTCTGCACGCGTCCATGTTTTTTGCCGCTGACCATTTCAACACCTTTACTGTAACTAACGGGACCATTGTCACAGCAAACATCACGCACAATCCTCCCGAGTTGGCCACTTCAATACATCATAACCCCCTGCACTTTTGGTGGATGAAGAGTGAGGTAGGGAGAGAGAATCTCTACAAAAGTACATTTCAGTGGTTTACGATAGTATAGGCCTGCCTGCTCTGTCCGAGGAGAGTAGGGGTGTGTTCTATGGACCTTAAAACAACCAGGGATATAGTTTTGACCATTTCAATGCTGAAAATGGATGGTATTCCCCTTTAAGAACATACAGTTGGTTGAAAAAGTATTCAGCCCCCTTTGACTTTTTCATATTTTGCTGTTTATGAACATTTGATAAAAATATATTTAATCAGGCTTTTTTGCTGGTTTTCAACACAAACAACTCTACGATGTCAATGTGGAAGAAAAAAAACTTGCATTTGTTCCAAATTATTTATAAATATAAAACTGAAAACAATCAATTCCTTAAGTATTCAGCCCCCTTGCTTCATTGTACTTTAACAGCCATACAGGCAAAACTCAAAATTCATATTTTATTTATGCAACCATATTTATGCAACCATTTTTGTGTCTGTCCATTTATGTTGCGGTTGGGTCAGGCACAAAAATGGTTGCATAAATAAATATTTATTAAATAAATAATAAACAAACCTTGCGTAGGAATGGATGCGTGCCTGCATGAGATGTGTATGGTAGGTGTATGGATGCGTGTAACGAGGATATAAGAGTTTGACCGACAACACCATGAAAAAGAGACGCCAGTGAAGCAACCCTCGTGAAAAAGAGACGCCAGTGAAGCAACCCCGTTACCCGGTCTCAACCTCCTTTTAAATAAAACAGGTGATTGATTGCCATGGGAGCCAATTAAGCCCCGGGAGGCGGACCTAAAAAGGGGAAGGAGAAAACAATATAATGTAAAAGAAAACAGGGGTGACAAATAACAATCAGCGACCGTAACACCCCCCCACCTAAACGGCAGCCGAAGACTGTCGAAAACAACGGACAAATATGCTTTATAACAAACACTAGGACACACGGCCGAATACTTAAGAAAAAAAAAAACTACTTACGTTGAATAGTAAGGCTGGCTTATGCCATTGATAAGGCATTTGCCACTAAATTGTCGGTACCTAAATCAGGAGCGGACAGCACAGGAGCATGAGAGAGAAGGGCTTTAATGTCCTCAAAAGCTCGCTGACACTCCTCAGACCAAAGAAAGTCCACCTTTGGGCTAAGGAGGTCAGTTAGAGGAGCAGCTACTGCTGAAAAGTTCCGGCAGAATCCACGGCAGTAACCGACCATCCCGAGGAAACGGCGTAACCCTTTTCGGTCAGATGGAGCCGGGTAATGGGAGATCGCCTCTACCTTATCTCCCACCGGACGCACGGACCCGCCGCCCACGACTCTTCCCAAGTACGTGACTGTGGCCTTACCGAATTCACATTTTTCCAAATTCATGGTAAGGTTAGCAGTTTTGAGTCGGTCAAAAAGTTGCGACATAATATAAATGGTCAGCCCATGTAATGCTAAAAACCACAATGTCATCGAGGTAAGCCTCGCAACCAGTTAGGCCAGCTAAAACTTTAACTAGCCTCTGAAATGTGGCCGGTGCATTTTAATCAGTCGAACATTTACAACAGTAAATACTCTGATTAAACCAACATGGGACACATTGAGAACAAAGGGTGGTTGATGGGCAATAGATGCACAGCACTGGAATTAAAATAACCGGCTTAAACCTGGCAACACCCAAATTGCGAACATGCAACACTATAATGCGCTTGGTGAATTGAGTTTGTTATGCTTCAAGGCTGCAGTCAATGTCCTTGTGAGCTGGCATGTCATTTGTAGCAGCACACTGGATTCACAAAAATGCAACACAATTTTTTTGGCACGAGTGCATATACACAACTGGGTCTTTGAGGTATGAGCTCATACACAGAACCCACAATTTACCCAAGAAACCGTTTATTCCAACTGAATTCATTTTCACCTTTGACACCACTACTAACCACTACTCATCAACACCGACATGTGTCAAAGCAAAGTGTAACATTGGAGCACACATTTAATTAATTGGTCATTTTTTATGTTTTCACTATGGAGTGAACAAATCAATACTTCCCTCTTTCCAGAGAATTCTTGATCAATTTATTCAGGTGACCCACATGGTGCTAGACACATGCCACAAGCAGTTCATGAAACAAAGGGTCAGATTGTGCTACACAATGTTACCACCACGCGAATAGGAGTAGGTGTAACCTACCCACTACCAAAAAGGGAAAGCAGCAAAAATACGTTTTTTTTAAAAGAAAAAACAGGAGAAAGCGATATAGGCTAGCAACTGTATAGGCAAGGCAGAGCAACGTGGGGACACAGAGAATAAAACAGGCTAAAACAGATGTACTAAGGAGCGTCCCACTCCCTATCAAGCAGTATTAAATGGGTAACCTGGACACATCTAAGTGCCAATCGCGACCTATTGTCACCTTACCTACCTAACTATCTGACTGTCCTGTAAGAGGCCCTAGTCTTCGTTGTGGTACTCTGAATCCTTGTATATAGCCGGAATCGCCTCTCCGAAGAGCCAAAACGTTCCGTCTATATATTTGATGAAGCTTTTCCCACACACTTTAACAATTACTGGTATTAGACACAGCGCCAAAGGAACTGGTCTCTTCAGCCTGTACGGGACAGCAGCGTGCTCCACACCTGAACATATATAAGATGCCTGAAATATGTAACTTTTTATTTAATGTGTTCCCAACATTGACCATGCACTAGCTAGCAAATGCATACAAGCACGAGGAAACAAAAGCGTCTCCCGTTTACTAAATAAGCCTATATAGCATAAGAGAAAAATACGGCCCACAAAAGCTATAGCTAATTATAGCCGTAATAAACTCTTAGAGAACACGGACCAAAATCTACACGATTATATAGCTGGGTAGCGCACAAAAATGCAACAAAGGTCACTACAACATATGCGCAATCCAGCAGAATACCTTACCATCACAGCACAGAAACGGCTCTAGTCAAAATAATAAATGATCTTAGACTTGCTACTGACTCGAATAAAGTGTCAATCCTCATCCTCTTAGATTTAAGTGCAGCATTTGATACCATTGATCATAACATTCTAATCGACCGTCTCGCAAACTGGGTCGGTCTCTCTGAATATGCTTTAAACTGGTTTCGAACCTATATAACTGGCAGAACATTTTTTGTTAGCTTGGGCGACCACGTATCTACAAAACATGATTTACCCTTTGGCATAGCTCAGGGAAGTTGTCTGGGTCCCCTGCTATTCTCACTATATATGCTTCCATTAGGCCACATCATCAGCCAGTACAATGTAAACTTTCATAGCTATGCAGATGACACCAAATTATACATCTCTGTTGAACCTACGCTCAACAGAACGCCATCTGGGCCAGACCCGGATGGCCTATGCTCGCCAACTACCTGTCTGGCTGCTATAAACAAATGGATGAGTGAAAACTTCCTAAAACTAAATGAGGATAAAACAGAGATACTTTTGCTAGGACCAAAATCTGAGAGAGAAACCCTCTTTAGTAAGCTTGGAGACCTCGCTCCCCAAACCAAACCAGAAGTTACAAGCCTAGGTGTCATCTTAGATTCCGACTTAAATTTTAAAGCCCATATTAACAAGGTGACAGACAGCTTTCTTCCACCTGAGAAATGTTGCCAAAGTACGACCATTTTTAACACAAGAGGATGCAGAGAAATTAGTTCACGCTTTTATTACTAGCAGACTGGACTATTGCAACGCCCTATTCACCGGACTGCCCAAAAAATCAAGAGAGAAACTTCAGCTCATTCAGAATTCGGCCGCGAGACTTTTAACTAAGACCAAAAAGAGAGAGCATATCACTCCTGTCCTAGCCACCTTGCACTGGCTCCCTGTTTCATTTAGAATTGACTTCAAGGTACTTTTACTCACCTTCAAAGCTCTAAATGGCACAGCACCCACATACATTTCTGACTTTCTAACTTCATATCAGCCAACAAGAGCTCTCCGGTCCTCAGGTGCTGACCTCTTAACCATTCCCAAAGTACAGCACAAAACTAGTGGGGACTGGGGAAGCCGGTTTTAGCTATTATTCTCCAAAACTGTGGAACACCTTACCCAGACACATCAGAGATGCAAGCTCTGTGAACATTTTTAAAAAACTGCTCAAAACATACCTGTTCGAACAGGCTTTTAATTAAATATCTGCTCCACAGCCTCTGGACCAACAATTAGTACTTTTAAATGTATTCTTTGTATTTTTTAATGTATTTTCTTTCTATGAACTTTAAATGCTTTTAATTATGCACTTTTCTTTTCATATACCTTATCTATGCATTTTACTATCTAAATTGACTTTCTATTACCTTTTAGGCTTTTTATCTATGCATTTGTACTATCTTAATTGTTTATTTATTTATTTTTTATTTTATTTTATTTTATTTACAATGTGAAGCACTTTGGGTTGCATTTCATGTATGAAAGGTGCTATACAAATAAAGCTTATTATTATTATTATTATTATTTTTTAAAAAATAGGACAAGACGAGTAGCAGGAAAATAGCTCACACCAAAACAGCACCAGAAAAAGCCAATTGAATTACTACAATTGCTCATGAACCGCCAATTCAAAGGCAAACAGTACCAAAAACGTGTGAGACAGCTCCAACCTCAGCCAGAAGCAAAAATCGCAATCGCAAAACAAAGCGAATACAATTAAATATCCCTACAGGGATCAACCGCTACTTTTGAACAGGTAAGGAATTCAATTTAAATAGTCCGTATTACAATCGTACTGAGTAAAACGAGGCAAGATCTAAAACCAGGAGAAAACGATCGCCTCTAACGCAACTTACCGATTGCCACGTCAAACATGGAAACGCGCACCCAGCACCACCACAAAAGTTGTATACCAACTTAGCACTGAAAACTAAACACAGTGCATATAAAATAACCATGTATACCTACAAGTCGTTATAGAACAGGATATGTACCTTTTTAAACGACGTCTTCCCCGAGAAGAGAAAAACGCGCCCCAAGGCCAATCCTAGAAAAACGGCGTCTCAGCCGTGACAGCACGCAGCTCCACAGCAAACGACTAAAATGGTTAATCAAATGGCTCGAAAAAATGTCCAAATCTCGGACGAAAGCCCCCAATTTATGTTACGGTCAGGGCCCTGACCCAACCGCAACATAAATGGACAGACACAAAAATGGTTGCATAAATAAATATTTATTAAATAAATAATAAACAAACCTTGCGTAGGAATGGATGCGTGCCTGCATGAGATGTGTATGGTAGGTGTATGGATGCGTGTAACGGGAACATTCGCCGCCAAGAATTACATTAACATCGTCATGAACAAATGAACGAGTTTAAGTAATTGCGTCATCAACGAAAACGGACTACTCTTAGAGTTAGTCTGAATGTCGTTAAATAATGTAACAACGCAACAATGGCGTTATCAAACTTGGAGGGCAGGGCTCAGCGTCGCCGCGAAGAGGTCCCTCTTTCGGGAGCTGGAGAGGGGTACGGACAGGGAGGTACCCAGACCCCGCTCCAGAAATGCGGCCGTGAAGAGATGGCTGAGGCGGGTACAGGACCGCACCCGCACCCAGCCCATCGCCGCCACTCTGCAGGCCTCGTTCCGGCACAGGTCAGGGGAGTCCCATCGGGGGAGGGAGGAGAGGAGGGCCATAGGGGCGGAGCCTAGCGATCAGGGCCCCCCCGAGGAGCCGGACCTGTCCACCGTCAGCCAGGACAAATCCAGGCCCGACGCCCGCCTCCAAACCCTGGGAGAGGTGGAGCAGGGCTGGCTGGGATGACATCACCGGTTGCCCTGGACCCCACCGCTGCTAGCTGGGCCTGTTCCTCTCTGGATGTCTTTTCCGCCGTGTTCCACCCGGCGGAGCCGTGCCGAGAGGCTAACAACGGCCCGCTACTCCCGGACACCATCAACACAGCAGCGGCTTTCCCAGCGGAGCCGTGCCGGGGGTTAACAACCCAGCAGCTGGAAGCTAATAACGGCCCGCTACAGCCAGCTGGATTTCCACCAACACTGGCCGGACCACAATCAACGCTAGCCAGACCACCATCAGCACTAGCTGGCCCACCACCACACTTACCAGAGACATCAAATGTGCACACTATGAGAACATCTATTAGTGAGTACTGCACATCTCCTTTCTCACCCACCTCCCAAGTAACAATAAGAAACAAAACTAGAGACCCGGTGTTAAAAAGACACGGATCCACAATGATTTTTCACATTTTAAACCAGGCTAGAAAAAACTCAAGTAGCATAAATAACCTTGCTGCACAGAAACAAAAGACCCATCTCCTCTTTCAAACTGTAAACCATGCTTGAGTGCTGTGGGATGCTAAATGTAAACCAAAAGGGATACTAGGAGGACAATTAAACATCCGCAGTCTAATCCCTAAAAGAGATCAGATCTCTGCACTCCTCCTGGACTCAAACATGGACTACCTCTGCCTGACTGAAACCTGGCTACAGAGCACTGTGCCAACTAATATGATAGACATCCCAGGATACCAGTGCTTTAGGAAGGACAGAAATATGGGCAAGGGGGGAGGTGTTTTAATCTACATTAAGGATACACTTAAATGTCATTTAATTGAATTGAACACCTACCTTGAATGCCTTGGTTTGAATATAATTTTGTCACCCTCGATGAATTTCAATATTGTGGTTCTCTATAATCCACCATCTCATAATATTTATTTTTATGATGAACTAACTGATGTGGCTAAACAACTTGCGATGTCTAGAGAAACTATATGGTATGGCGACTTTAACATTAATTGGTCTGATAAGAGTGGTAAACAAAAATTAAAAACAATGACTAAATTTAACTATCTGCAAATGATCAAAGGGCCCACCAGGATAACAAGACAGACCAAGACCCTCATTGACATGGCATTCTCAAATAAACCAGAACGTATCACAAGGACTTACAATCTAATAACAGGACTTTCAGACCACAACTTGACTTTGACAGTTAGAAAACTGACTAGAAAACGACTACAGTATTTTGGTACACCCAATGACAATAGCAATCCAATCAAAATGGCCATTCCTAAATCAAAAACTCTACAGTTTGAAAGAGAACTAAATAACTTAAATTGGGAAGATATAACAAACCTGGGTGAAGTAGAGGACTGCTGTGATTCTATGACTGCAGCCATAACAGGGCTGATAGAAAAATTTACAAAGCAACAAAAGTGCAGGCAAAAAGATAACACTTTACCATGGTTAAATAATGAAATTAGAAAAATGCTGAAGCTGCGTGATTTAGCATTAAAAAAATCCCTAACATCGAAACTTACAACAGATCTTTTAACATAGAAACGTTTAAGAAATAAAGTGGTACAAGAACTCCGTAAAGCAAAAGCCTCATATTACAGTCAACTTATAGGCAATGCAAGGGGCAACAATAATTCCCTATGGAAACATTTGAATAACCTGACTAATAAAACAAATAAACACAAAAGAATAAAAGAACTCCTTGTGCAGGGGAAAAGTATAAATAACTCTGCCATTATGGCTAATGAATTTAACTCCTATTTTCTGCAGTCAGTAATGGAATTAACTAAAGATTTTGAACAAATAGAATACCCAAATTATATAACTCAAAATTAATCTATTAATTCTTTTCATATTAAGGAGATCCAGGAAACAAAAACTATGGAAATAATTGCTAAATTGTCCAATTCCAAAACTAATGACATATATAATATGAGCAGTTCCTTTCTCAAACGCCACTGTACAGTACTGGCTAAACCACTGACACATTTAGTTAACCTTTCAATAAGAACCTGTACTTTTCCCTCAGGCTGGAAAAAGGCAGTTATTGTACCAGTATTTAAAGCAGGAAGTCAGGATTCTATGTGCAATTATCGGCCAATATCCATTTTACCCATATTGTCTAAAGTTATCGAGAAAGTGGTCGCATCACAATTGATGGAACACCTAGAAGCCCAGGAGCTCCTCCACCCTCAGCAGTTTGGATTTAGATCAGGCTATTCCACTGAAATCGCAAATTGCTGTTTTGTGGAAAATGCCAAAAGATCCCTGGATGGGGGCAATGTGGTAGGGGCTATATTCCTGGACTTAAAGAAAGCGTTTGAGCTAGTCAACCATATCCTACTTTTGTCCAAATTGTCTCATTAGAGATATTAAAATTTTGCAATGTGTTGGTTTGCATCATTTCTTCAGGCCCGGGTTCAGTGTGTTAAAGTTGCTCAAGATAAATCTCTACTTCTAAACATACAAATGGGCATCCCACAGGGCTCAATACTCGGACCTTTGCCGTTTAGTCTCTTTATAAATGACTTGCCCTCAATCTGTGCTGGTGTCAGTTGCCAGCTGTATGCGGACGATGCAGTTCTTTATGCACCCGCCAAGACACCAGAGCAGGCTGCTGATGCTCTGTCTACATGTTTGGTCGAGGTCAGGCAGTGGCTCAATAAAAATCAGATGGTGCTTAATCTTTCAAAAACGGTGTCAATGTGTTTCTCTATTAAAAAAATAAATCTAGAACAAAGTTTTTATATAAATTTACAAAATGAAAAAATACAAACTGTAACAGAATTTAAATACCTTGGATTGGTACTCGACCACCAACTTAAATTCGATAAACATATAAAGAAAATCTCAAAAACAATACAAAGTAATTTAAACTGCTTTAAATTAATCAGACATTACATACCTAACCAGGCCGCCCTTCTGTACATGCATGCTATGATTTTTTCACACATCTCATACTGCATGACAGTTTGGGCTCAAGCGGCTCCCACTGCCACCAAACACATTTGTTCCCTGTATAATCAAACTTTACAAATAATGGATAAAAAAAAACAGTCAGGTACCACCACTGCCACATCCTCAAAAAATATAACTCACTAAGCTTTGAAAGCTTTAGTGATTTATGTTCTCTCAAATTAATTTTTAAGTGTATAAACAACCTAGCACCTGAGCCACTCAGTCGATTTGTTGAGACAAAACAGCAACAGAGTCACCAGAAGCTCCTCAAATCAAAATTGCAAAATCACATTCTGCAGGACAACTTTCGGACAGTCAGCCTTCTCCTGTAAGAGTTGTAAACTCTGGAACTCACTGCCATCAGAAATAAAATCCATCTCAGAGTTTAAGATGTTCACCACCATAACTAAAACTTGGTTAAAGAAAAAACAAATCTGTACTCATCTGTAAATGAATGAATGAATGAATGAATGAAATTTCTATTTTCGTGTCATGCCAGTGTATATATTATGTGTGAGAGTGAGCGAGTGAAGGTTCTATATTCATATAAATGCAATATTGGATTATTGAATTACTGAATTGTATTACATGGTCTTTTTAATTGATGTATATTTTGTATTGTACTGCAATGTTGTGGAAGAGCCCAACCGGGGACTGGAGTTGAGAACTAGCACTTAGCTATAAACTCTACATGCATCACATCAGCTACAAGCTTGTAACTATGTTTGTCTGCATTGTCCCTGTCAAATAAATAAATAAATAAATAAATAAATAAAAAGAGACGCCAGTGAAGCAACCCTCGTGAAAAAGAGACGCCAGTGAAGCAACCCCGTTACCCGGTCTCAACCTCCTTTTAAATAATACCGGTGATTGCCGTGGGAGCCAATTAAGCCCCAGGAGGCGGACTTAAAAAGGGGAAGGAGAAAACAATATAATGGAAAAGAAAACAGGGGTGACAAATAACAATCAGCGACCGTAACAGTAGTACCTGGATTTACCAATAGCGGCAATCAAGGTTTTGAAGCAAACGCACTGAATTTGCCCATGAGATGAAGCCCATGATGAAAGGGTAATTTACGAACCACTATTTCAATGCCTTCTACAAACTGACTTGATTATAGCAAGCAGCTAACGAACACTTTGCTAAATAATTTGTAGATGAGAAGATGAGCCTTTAGAAAACTTAATTAAACCGTGTGATAATAAGAGTCATAATGAAGCATGACTCAGTAGAAACGGCAAGAAATATGAGAGCAAAAGAAAAATGAACCACTACGTAGAGCATTTGGGATTCCTGAGGGCCAGGTTTGATTTTGTGAGGTAACATAAACCTATTTTCAAAAGCATTATGTAAGACTGTACCGCCATTAAGGTTACAGTTGTGCCAATCACAATCAAACAAGCACGTCATTATTCCCATACAGAGCCATAAAACACCTTGAACTCAGTGGCTGCCTTAAAAGTGGTTCACGCTCTACAATAATCTCAACACAAGCTCCTGAATCCTCCCGTGTTTAGCCAGAGCAGGCCTGCTGCACTGGCCACATCCTGAAGCCGGAATCGACAACACGGTCCCAACAAATCCACTCGTTTGTTCACATGGTGAAGCGCACAGGGCAGGTACAGCCAGCACGGGATTACACACACTAATCAGTAGCTAATTTTACTCTTTGATTTAGCTCAGAGGATCCATAGCTAGGCAAAGACAACCAGACACAGGAAATTGTTGTACCACCTCTTGGTCACTACCTGAATTTCATGAAGCTAGTTGTCTTATTACTGCTTCATGTAGCCATTAATATTTTCTGCAAAACTGGATAAGAGTTTCCACTCTCGGTGATGTCTACTTTGACCTGTCCATCGTCCCTGCTTTATTCAAGTGGTTCATAAATCAGCATCTCATTGTTACAGAATTATTTCTCATTTGGTATGTTTCCATCTCTAAATATAGTTCTCTTAATCTTTCCTCTATTTAGTTTTGTAATTCAGTCCTTAATTTGTCATTTCTAAACATGTATTTTATTAATGTATTGCCTTAAGTGAATCCGTGCCCTAAAAGCACCATACAAATAAAGCTACTATAATCATTAGAGTTGAGAACTAGAGGGCTCTTTGGAATAGTTTCCCAGTATTTGCAACAGCGAGCATTACATTATTTTACATTAACATTACAGTACTCATTTGCTTAGCAGACGCACCAGTCAGACTACTTATCCTACGAGGTATTTCTTGTAGACCTAACGTTAATACTATCCATTCATGCAGAAGAAAAGATGCATTGCAGATAACGTTAGTATCTTTCTCAAGATGACATCTTGTGTTTGACACTTGAACCTGCCACTCGTGACTTACAATCCCAGTTCCTGAACCACATTCATATAACGTCACCAAATAGTTGTTTCTTGTCGCCGTTGTCGATCTGAGAGGAGTTCATGTAAATTACAGTGAAATTATTTTGCCCATTTCCGTATAGAATGTGCACGTGATGACTCCTGCCCGGCAATTTTAAACTCAGTCTGGCAGCTTGTAACATTTTTTATTATGTATTTATTTATAAAAAACACAAAACAAAAATACCACTATAAATACATGGAAGAAAACAAAGACATGCAGGAAAAGGGGTGATGAGGAAATGGCAGGAAAGATGGGACGGGGACAGTAAAGGGCGAACATACTACAAAATACAGAAATCTATATGTGCACAAGATATTAGGAAGGGAAATAGGAGGGAAGAAGTCAAGTTAAGTAGGTTAAGGTTTGATCACACAGGACTCAATAAAACACTATTCATGATAGGAAAAAGTATGTCAGTAGAATGTGCTTATTGCAATAATACAGAAAATGTTGAACATGTACTCATGGAATGCAATAAGTACACTGAAGAGAGGGAACAACTCTGCAGTAGGATTAGAGAGGCAGGTAGAGCATGGAGCCTAAAGGGAATATTGGGGATTGATGGAAGGGGGGTAATGGATGCCCAGAAGGCTGTGATAGAATTTTTGAAAGTTACAAAATTATATAATAGAATATAGTAAATAGATAGATATATAATTGTATGTAGTATTAATATATATGGATTGTAATATTATACAGTATTAAGGTATAGGGATTTGATTAAAAATAAATAATTCTCCATTCTGTATGTTGTATTAAATAAATCATGACTGCATACTCCGGTACAGTAGGTGGCGGTATGCACCTTCAAAGTAAAATAATGCAATCCGCCATTAAACAAAAAGAAGAAGACATGCAGGAGGGGACTAAAAGCCGAAGACTTATGAGGTGTCCCCACCAAAAACGGAACAAATAAATAAAATAAAACAACAAAAAATAAAGAACATAAAGTTAGCTATATCAAAATAGCCAAGTTACCTAGTGCGACGCAAGGAAACAGTAACATTAATTTAACGTTAAGAGTAACGTATCGTTTTGACTTTTGACCCATTCAAAGAACAAGCTAATGTCGCTAGCTAACGTTAATCAGTTTATGAATGAATGAATGAATGAATGAATTGTCATTGTACAAGTACAACGAAATTGAAAGTGCAAACCCAGGTGCTAGTACACAACAAAAACAATATAAAAACAAGAAGTGAGACATAAATAGACAGAGAATGTGTAGATAAATATAAAATGTAAAATGTAAACTAGGCATATTGCTATATTTACATCTATGCACTAGGGTTGTAAACAGATTGATTGCACAGATCCCACTTGTATTGCACAGAAGAATATTTTTTGTTTTTTTTCAAAACTTAGCAGCGTTAAGTGCATTTATGGCCCTGGGAAAGAAACTAAGCTTAAGTCTGTTTGTACGGGTAGACATAGTCCTGAAGCGCCTGCCTGAGCGCAGCCGTACAAAGTGTTCGTTACCCGGGTGAGATGGATCCTTAAGGATCTTAACTGCCTTCTTAAAGCAGCGAGAGCTGTACAGTTCTTCCAGGGAGGGGAGAGGGCACCCGATGATCTTCTGGGCCGAGTTAACGACCCTCTGGAGCGCACTCCTCTCTGCGGCTGTGCAGCTGAGGAACCACACGCAGATGCAGTAGGTGAGGATGCTCTCCACGGCGCAGCGATAGAAGGACACAAGCAGATCCTGTAGGCCCCCTCCGCGCGATTTCCCTGAAGCCTCCTTCGTTCTGTCCTGACGGTGGAGAGTGCGGCCTGCTAGCTCGATAGCTAAGTCCGGGATGGATGAATGGAGCCAGGTTTCTGTGGCGATTAGCACGCAGCTATCCTTCACAGTGTTGTTAGTTGCCACCTGTAGTCTCAGTTCGTCCTTTAACATGCGTAACGTTACTTACAAATTTAGGATCCTTTCACCTTCTTCGTGTCCATGACTCCCATGAGAAGGCGCTCCCACTCCCCCAGGATAACATTTCTTTCGGTTAAATTTATTTTCCCTTCCCTGGCCAGAGGATTCACAACGTTGGTGATAATTTTCCATTGTTATCCAAATCTACCTAACACTATATAAACAAGGTAACGTAATGTTTAGGTTATCTAGCCTAGCTGTCCTGCTACCGTTCAAAATTAGTTCAATATGTCCTTATATACCATCAGATAACATGCTTGATTAATTAATTAAACGGCATCAGCTCGGTTATTGGCTGGAAGTGTCATTTGTAATGCGCTCCAATTTTAACGAACAAACATGCATTCGAGTCCATTGATGAATTGGCCATTGAGCGTGTGGAATATAGGCGTAGCCTACTTACAATTACAATTATGCTTCGTGCGATCTTTACTCACACAGTGATAAATAGCCGTTTGTTGTGGATGTGTTAATGGGACACTGTACGTCAAACAGAAACATCTGTAATTGAGAGACAATATTCTTATTTCACATGTCATTTTCACATCTGTCAAATTGCATGGGAGAAAAATAAAATAAGTAAGCCCACTGGGCGTGTTCGAGTAGACATCGGTGAGCAGTTGGCTTACCTGCCTCAGTTGGAAATGAAAATCGCCTGAGCAGATCCAACTGGGACAGTTTCGGACTTTTCTGAAACCGGCTGGGAGAAAAACAACATGGAGGAGTTAGCCGTGTTGTTTGTGGTTGCGGAGGACTTGGAGGCGACACAGATGTCCTTTTTACTTCAAAATCTTGAAGAAATGGAGGAGAACGAATGAAGGTTGTTTTAATACTGCCTTACATTATTTCATGACTTGTATTGTTCGGGTAGTCAATATTTATCTTTTGCTACGTGACTTTGGCTATCACCCTGAATTGTGCCACAGTGAAACTCCAGTTAAAGTTCTTGAATAAATACGTATCATTTCCATTGGAATTAAAGCGCTGGGTGCCGTTTCATTATCGAATAACTAAATTATTTAGCTAAGCTGTCATGGTAACATACCTGTAAACGTTAGGCAGCTTGTTCTATTGCTCATATTCAACTGTTTCTTGTCTGTCAATTCACGAGATGGCCTAAACTACACCTGTCATCTCTGTTTAGACTTGCAAACATGGTAGACATGTCATTTTAGTTCATCTAAACCCAGAAGACATCATAGCCATGGGTAGTCATACATTGTAATGTGAGAATCTATGTAGCTATGTTAAGTATCATAACTTACATGCATGTTTTCATAGACCTTTGAGTGGTGGTTCTAAAGCATATTTTATTGCAGAATATCTGTACCAATATAAATGAGAAATGTCTCTTTCATGGGACTTTTTTTGTAGAGTTGTACTGTTAATGCATTGAATATATTCCTTGTGACATAAGGGGAAAGTGTATTAATCCTAATCATTAATTATGTTGCTATGAAAGAATAATACTTGGTGGTTGCATGTCCTTTGCATGCAAGGACTGCCTGAAGTCTGCGAGCTGTAGAAATCATCAGATGCTGGGTATCTTCACTGGTGATGCTATGCCAGGCCTGTACTCCAGCCTTCTTCAGTTACAATATGGATGAGAATGCCCTCAAATTAAAGCTTACAGTCTGTACTTTAGCCTCACAGTTGTTGTATCATTTCACATCAAAAGTGCTGGAGTACAGAGCCAAAACATAGGGAAAAATGAGGTGATTCAGCTACTCATAATGTCAGTGTTCATGATTTATTCAAATTACATGACAGCACGTGGTCCATTTGGACCCTGACAATGAACGTATTGAATTGAATGCCATTCAATGTCTTTAACAAGATAAATTGAGTTTGTATGAATGAATAACTAATATAGTACATATAGGGACATTGGGATACTGGGAGTCGTTATGTGTTTTGAGGGAACAATGTCAAGAAAGATGACATTTTCCTTGCCAGTTATGGTAGCGTATGGATAAATTGAATTGTATTTGCATAAGATGTATTCCAATATCAACATGTTGTCTTCCTTTTCCCTGTCACCAATCATTGTTTGTATATTTCTGATTTGACAATAAACATACAAAATGACAGAAAGAACCTGGTGTTGTTGTGGCTTGAATGGTGGTGGAGGGGAATAGTGCTACAGTTTATTTACCTTTTGTGAATGTCACCATATTGTGTGAAATAAATATTCAGAAAATGTGGTCTTAATTGCTAGTATAATTTATCGGTTTTGTTTTGGAGACCAGAACACCCACATCTAATGAACCCATAGCCATAATAACAGTGTTAGATCTTTAATCTCAATCATTAATCTTTCAACAATTTGCAAAGTGGATGTACAGCACAGTTGCGCCAGGATGTGTTACATAATATTGTTTAATTCGTCCTTCCCTTCATGTTATTATGGAATTGGCTTATTTGTATGTGGTCCCCTCTGCTGGAATGTGACAGGCAGAGGTCTGCCTATACACTGTCCCATCTGGAGATAGGGAAAACTCCACTTCTCAACAGAAGAACATCAGCAGAACATCCCTTCAGATCCGAATGAGTTGTCTTACTGATAACAAGGATGGTGAAGAGAAATATAAATTAGGTAACTTCCCAAATACTTTGACAAAAATGTATGTGTTATCATTTGGTGGTCCTACCTTAATGTCCTATATGCTCACACCAAATGTTCTGAAGAGGACAATTTTTTGGACAACAGTCCAATTAGGATTTTACTCTTAAACCAGCTGTTATACAAATGCAAAATACAAAACACTCATAACAAAGTTTCATCTTTAATTTTATATAAAATATGTTCATCCAATATAGTTACATTATTGAACAAAACATTGTTACCTATATTTGGCCAGGCCTTTTTTTGGGGTTATTTCTTGACACTTCTAGGTTCAGACAACATATTTTATAAAGTTAGAGGTATGCCTACAGTTGGATTACAGAAGCAGTCAAAAATGAGAATTGGCATTTGTTAGTGTAACATTACCAATATTGTACTTTTCACATCCATATTGGTTTATCTCAAGAAAGTACATGTAAGGTACAGTATATAATAACCACAGTAGTGACCGTATGTGCTACAATCCCAAACTCCCAAAACGCATATTTATTTATTTATGTATTATTTGTATGAATAAAAAATAAATTAAAGTACACAAAAGTAATGTACAGAAATGTGTTCGATAGGTTGGGCTTATACTAGATCCTCACATTATGAAACAAAATCACATTAATTGAAGTACAAAAAAAGGATTGTATTAAATACATTTTTTTTCAAATAAGAGCAATAAGAAAAACAACAAAATAAATATTAATTGTGAAATTAGATAAGAGACCAGAAAGAGGGGGGAAATAGACTACTGCTGTTACATTGTAAGATTGACTAAATAACTCTTATAGCCTACCTGTGTTTGAACACTATTAGGGAGGGGTACATTTAATTTAGAATTTTTTTTGAGAGTAGAATCAATACGCCGAGATAGGTGGCGATATTGTGAAATTATCCGCGTTTGTCGTGAGGAAACACCACTCTCTCCTCGCTCTCTAACCAATTCTGTCGTTGGTTAGTTTGAAGGCGCGGCGATGTTGTTGAAGGCGCCCGAGAGCAACTGCAAATCAAATCAAATCAAATCAATATTTATTTATATAGCGTATTTCACAACAAGTTGTCACAATGCGCTTCACAGAAAAAACCCAGCCTAAACCCCCACAAGAGCAAGCCAGAGGCAACAGTGGCAAGGAAAAACTCCCTGGTGTAATTAGGAAGAAACCTTGGGAGGAACCAGACTCAAGGGGGAAACCCATTCTCCTCAGGTCGGCTCAGGGTCTAGATCTTAATGACCAGCATGGTCAAAACTGATTGGCAATATCCATGATAGTGGAAATTGCAGCAGCTAGATGGCAGTCCAGATGTGGCGGCAATGATGATGGGAAAACGGGTGCCGATGGCGACAGGATCGGCTGGCAGCGGTGGTGGGGAGGGAGGGGCAAGCGGCGATGGACAGGAAGCTGGACAGGAAGCTGGACAGCAACTCTCGAGATGCGGGGCATGAGCCCCGCCGGCGGAATGTGGAAGAAGAGAGAGAGAGAGAACAGTTAGCACCGCTGCTAAGGCGCCTGGAAAGGCCCCTGCTTAACCTTATGTTGTCATTTCCGCCTTAGTTCACGCAGCACCGACTTTTCGGCCATCTCGGACAGTTTCCGATGCAGGCCGACGCAGATATGACGTAAATCGGCTCTAGCCGAACACGCCCTATGCTTCGTGCGATCTTTACTCACACAGTGATAAATAGCCGTTTGTTGTGGATGTGTTAATGGGACACTGTACGTCAAACAGAAACATCTGTAATTGAGAGACAATATTCTTATTTCACGTCATTTTCACATCTGTCAAATTGCATGGGAGAAAAATAAAATAAAACTCAAATAAAACAATAGTTTATACCATGTTGCATGCAAAAACAAGCTCAGAGATAAAAATACGATAGGCTACAGAACAATCCGTTAGCATTAAAGGCCACTGACAGCTGATACGGGTTTTTTTTTTTTTTTGACAGGTGATACAGCTGTGCAACACGTCATTAGTAATTGACATCGCTTCAGCTGACGCTTGACTGAGCAAGGACGTTCCATTTGCTTAATTCATGCTGCCTCGGTTGCTGCGTCCTCGTATGTGATCCTTGGATCCTTTCCTTATGGCCTCCACTGGGTGGAGCTAATGAGCGATGAAAGGACGCGAGGAAAGGATGCAAGCAGTACAAATATGGGATTGGAATGCAGCCAGTGTTTAACTTCAATCTATATAGTAGTCGCTCAGACACTCGTCTTTTGAAGTGCACACGGCTGATTGCAGTCGGCTGACAGCCCTGTGAGACACTTCCTAAGCGCGGATAAATAATTATTACCACTTAAAAGTAACAAACACCTGCAACTAACAGCCTATCCAATCAAACAATCCACCAAACAGCCAAACGCAGAACAAACAAGCTAGTAAGCAATTGGTAAGTTGAGCGTTCAACAAGGTCCAATTAAAGTCCAAATAAAATCATACAAGCAGCGACTAGTACGCTTAAAAACAGCTCTTGTAACAGGAGGATGCATATAAAGATCACATCAAGCTAGAATTAAAAGAAATATTACAACTGAATTCAGGGCATGTGGGGTACAGGGCTTTATTTGTATTTTTGGAGAAGACCGGACTTAATATAAGAATATAGTTAGAAGACCATTCTGATCCACACTCCATTTCAGAAGGTGGCGGTAATGCACCTATAAGCTGTTTGCAAACCGCCATAAAACACCAGAAGAAGAAGAAGAAAGAAGGAGGATGCATATGGATGAGAGGGCTCAACTGAGCATAGCCGCAAAGAGGTCCCTCTTTTGGGTACTTGTCTGGAGTCCCCACCCCTCCACAACACACATGCATGCATACACACAGAACCTCAGAATGTTCCAGAACCTCGTCCCTCTGTGGAACATTGGGTGATTTTCACCTGCCTTTCGGCCTGAAGCCCAAGAAGGAGTTCAAGCTGGAGACCGCCATGAAGCGCCTCAACTGGTCCAAGGTGAGATCTGGCACCTCCCGGAGATCCGAGGTGCTGCCACTGTCTGTCTCTGTGTGTGTGTGTGTGTGTGTGTGAACACATTGGGTGATTTTCACCTACTTCACATTCCTAACCTCTCCCCATTTTCCCAGGATTTTACGAACAAGGTATGTAGTTGCTGTTTTTCTTTATTGTGGACAGATTTTACTTGAACTGATAAAAAAGGTGACGTTAATTAATTTGAGTTTGCATTTCGTAATTTTCACTGATGCTAATTTTGTAAAAGTAGGTTCTGATTCCAGGGCCGGCTCTGACCAATTGGCTGCCCTAGGCAGGATTTTATCTGGCGCCCCCTTGCATCACAGTTTATTCACTACCAATAACATGCACTCACACTTTTGTTTTCACATTTTTCTTTTACTGAAAATAACCCACAAAATCAAACAGTTAACATCAAAACAGTGAACAAGTGACATTATTATTATAGATATTTACAATATATTATCTTTAATATATATATTAAAGAAACCAGTAGCCTACTGCCATAAATAAAGTAAGGTAAAATATAGAAGAAGAGTGTATGACCATTGGGTGTTAGTCTATTAGTATTTTTTTTTTTTTTTACAAGAATAAAGATGAAAAACTTAAAAAGATGCATGTCTGCTATACTGTACATAAGATGGGCATGCATACTAATGGAAATTTAATTAAACATTATTGTCATTACAATGAAATGTAGATTTACATTTACAGTCCAAAAAAAGCAGTAAACTGCAGTGCAATACTAATATAGCATAATGGGAAAGCTTATTTGGCATTAACATTAATGATATGCACTTTAAAACACTGATGTAACGCAGGGTTACGCTGTGTTCACACAGCGATCGACTGGTCGCTGAGTCGGTCAATTCTACGAGGCTGGGGGCGGGGCAAGAGCTTCCCGTTGTGTCATCCAAGTGCTGCTACAATTTTTTGATACAGATAAACAACGGCAGTAGCCTACGTATAACAAAGACATATTTGCGATGCATCCTATTCTTTATAGTTATGCCATGACACTGATAATTATGTGTTCTCGCTAGCTAGCGATAGGCTAGCCTATATCTATTTTCGTCGCGAGCTAGTGATCTTTATCTATCTATGTAGATACATAGATAGATATATGTATAAAACTCAACATGTATTTTTTTGGCTCAATGTGATATTGGTAGAACAGCTACACATATCCTTTAAGGTTATGTTATGACACTGATAATTATACAATGATAATATATAAATTATTTACTGTTGTTACCGCTGCTAACCCTATTTCGCCTAGCTTAGTTTGATAGGCAATATTACGTAGATTACGTTCATGAAATTATATGAAACTTCCAATTAGATTATTTCCCTCCTTTATTTGAACGTTTTGGAGGGATATGTTTTACTATAAATTGAGTCTTCAGCTTCATGATTACCACTTTGGAAAATGAACCGGAAAAAAAAACTGCTAGCTGTCTCCCTAATTTATTTACGCCGGAGGAAGCGCCGGAGGCTCTGGGTGCATAGCACCGTACAACGCCGCCGGCAGCTCGGAGAATTTCACCGGCTGGTGCAGGAACTCCGCCTGGACGGGGACCGCTTCCAGCGTTATTTTCGGCTGGATTGTGAGCAGTTCGACCGGCTGCTGGCAACAGTGGGACCCCTTTTCACGAAATGGTTTCGTATCGGTTGGAGAAATATGAAGCGCGGAACTCTGATTGTCGCTCAAAAGTTAAGTTTCAGCCAACATTTATCGGCCGATTTTGGTCGCTCAGTTTTCTAGTCGCTCAGGTCGCTGACCGTCGCTCAACTTCATAGAGAATGAATGGACTTCCGGCGACTGGGTGACCGAAGTTGCTGGATGTGTGAACGCAGCGTAATTGCCTGGCTGGAGGGGGGCGGGGTGACATGAACTAATAAATTATTATTATTTAATAGGCTATGCTATAAAGCTACGCTGGTTGTTGTGGGGTTATTTAATATTTCGAAATAACAGTGTTAACTAGTAGTATTAGTCAAAAATTATTTAAAAAAATTATTTTAAATTTTTCTTTTTTTTTCTCCCATTTGTTGCGCCCCCTCTGGGTGGTGGTGCCCTTAGCATTTGCCTATACTGCCTATGCCAAAAACCGGCTCTGTCTGATTCAGAGCAAGTTAGTTCTAAATCAAATAAATATTTAGCGGATTTCTTGCAGCCCTGTAGTCTCTTAATTTGTAGACAGTCCCTTTTGCAACGAGGCGCGATGTTATATCGGCGTTAGACTAAATTAACGGCAGAGATCATTGATGATTAGAGAATAGCTATCATCACAGCTAGTCAAGCTTCATTAACTTAAGGTCGATGGATAATAGCAGGTAGGCTAACACTGAAACAACATTTTAGGTCATTTCTTTATTCTCTATTTTAATCTACAAGTTGTATGCGTTATGTCCGTCACAACCATTGTGGTAAACATCGATTCCTCAGTTGTTGAGAATGTGCTAAATTAGCTAACCTAACGTTAACCTCCATTTTGATTAACTTGAGTGAGTGGCAAGTCATGTAACGCTATTGTGGCGAGCCATGGAGTTGGAGTCAGGTTTTCAGTTTAGATTAGTTTATTGACAAGAGCACAATCTTCGTACAACTTCACTTTATAAATTACAGGCAGAAATAGACAACGCGCGCTGAACTGTAGCCAGCTTTATAGCCTGGCTTATGCAAATGAGCTGGCTAACAAAGGCGACCTCTAATAGGTGCCATGCAGCTCACCTTAACCAATCACACTACATCATTTCGGTCACACTCAAAACAATCGTTGACCCCGCTCTAACATCCTTCGAGCGGACCTGGTTGAGCTCATGCCGCCACATTTGGTGGGACTTTATACAACTTGTTTACCACAGTAGTCGCCGTTCTGGCGGGAGGTTATATTTGAATGCTAACCGCCAATGTTACTGTACAAGCATCAATGCATTTGAACACGCTCTGGTAATGCAGCTACATCACCTATCACTCGTGCACTGGTCTGCACAGCACAAGCACACACACACAACAGTTCTATGTACAAATTATTTACATCACTCGTAATCGCCCCGGATCGCCACATTGCCCCCACCTAAGGGGTCAGCAGTCCCCTGCGACCCCTTAAACTGTCCGCACTCACGTACAAAGTCCCGGAAACGGGCAGGGGTTCTCCGTTGGCGAGAAGGGCGATTCGGGCCCTCAGCCGCTGCTGGGCTTTCTGGTGAAGGAGGGGTGGGCGCACGTAAAGCGGGCTGATCCTCGCCGACGCCCATCCCCTCATCAACACCATCCAGCAGCGGCCGGTAAGGAGCTAAACGATCCCGGTGAAGCACCACCAGTTTCCTCCGGCCGGGCATGCGCACTCGATAGACCACCTCGCTAAGTCGGCCCACCACTTCACCAGGGCCCCGCCAATGCGATTGCAATTTCGGGGACAGACCCTTCTTACGAATCGGACAGTAGATCCAGACCTCGTCTCCGTTGGTGAAGGGCTGTCCCCGACAGCGCACATCATACGCTCGCTTTTGCTTAAAACTCGCGGTGGATTGGGCCTGGCGGGTAAAGCTGTGGGCGGTCTCCAGACGCTCGATCAAAGCCCGCGCATACCCGGCCTCTGACTGGTGGTGCTCCGTTGGTCCGGGCGGAGCTCCGAACACCAAGTCGACGGGCGTTCTCAATTCGCGCCCGAACATGAGCGCAGCGGGGGAGCACTGACTGCTTTCCTGCACGGCGGAGCGGTACGCCCACAGGACCAGGGGCAAATGGCGGTCCCAGTCCCGCTGGTGCTGGCTGGCTAGAATGGCTAACTGGGTGGCCAGTGTCTTATTAAAACGTTCAACAAGTCCATCGCTCTGGGGGTGCAACGCCGTAGTGCGGGTCTTGGCCACTCCCAGCCGCTTACACACAGCCGCCAGCACCCGCGACTCAAAATTTCGCCCCTGGTCGCTGTGTAGCTCCTCGGGGGCTCCGAACCGGGCGAACATCTCTGTCACGAGCCTTTCCGCCGTCGTGTCCGCCGATTGGTCCGGCACCGCGTACGCCTCGGGCCACTTGGTAAAGTAGTCCATGGCCACAAGCACGTAGCGGTTGCCGGACTCGGTGACGGGGAAAGGCCCTAAGATGTCCACCCCGACCCGTTCCATCGGAGCCCCCATGACGTACCGCTGGAGGGGGGCCTGCGACCGCTGCGTCGGCCCCTTCTTGGCCGTGCAGGCGTCGCAGCAATGGACGTGCAGCTCCACGTCCCGGCGGCAGGCAGGCCAGTAGAACCTCCTCCGCAGTCGGTGCAAAGTCTTGCTGATGCCAAAGTGCCCCGCCCCCACAGAGCCATGCACCAGTCCAAGTACCTGGGGGCGGAGCGCACGGGGCACCAGCAGCTGGAGGAGGTCCTGGTCGGACCCGGGGGCCTGCCACCGCCTATAGAGCAGCCCACCCTGCGACGTCAGGCTCCCCCACTGACTCACGTAAGCCTTCACAGCTGGGCTACTGGCCGACACTTCCCCCCATGCAGGCCGTGTCCCCGCCGCGATCCAGCTCTGCACCTGCTGCAGCTCGCCATCGCCCTCTTGCGCTAGGCGCAGGTCCTGCTGGCTAAGAGGCAGCCATCCAACCTCACTCTCTACAGTCTGAACCGGGCATGCTATCTCCGTCACCTGCTCTCGCTGCTCGGCTTTAGTGCAAGGTCGGCAGTCCAGCTCTGCACAGGGCCTCCGGGAAAGCGCATCTGCATTACCATGCAGCTTTCCGGGCCTGTGCTGAATCTGGAAATCGTACTCCTGCAACAGCTCGAGCCAGCGGGCCACCTGGCCTTCCGGATCTTTAAAATTTAAAAGCCAGGTTAGTGACGCGTGATCTGTTCTAATGAGGAAATGGCTGCCTTGCAGGTAAGGGCGAAAATGGCGAACCGCTTTGACCACCGCTAACAGCTCGCGCCGAGTCACGCAATAGTTGCGTTCTGCCCTGCTCAGCGCGCTACTGTAGTAGGCCACCGCTCGCTCCCCGTCTGGTCCCACCTGAGAGAGCACGGCCCCGACTCCGACATTGCTAGCATCCGTGTCGACGATGAATGGTCGCGCGACGTCCGGATATGCTAGAATGGGAGCCGCCGTTAGGGCGTCTCTCAACTGGTCAAAAGCATTCTGGCAGTCCCCTGTCCACTCGAACGGTTGACCTTTATTGGTCAAACGATGAAGCGGACTAGCCAGGGTGGCGAAACTCAAGACAAAGCGTCTATAGTACGACACTAGCCCCAAGAAGCTCCGCAGCTCACCCACATTGCTAGGCGTCGGCCATTCCCGCACAGAAGCCACCTTAGCTGGGTCAGTGGCTACACCCTGCTCACTAACGACGTGCCCCAAGAAAGCTGTCTCCCTCCGGAGCAGCTGACACTTCTTGGGATTGAGCCGTAACCCAGCCCGGCCAATCTCAGTAAGCACATCGTTTAGATGAGCGAGGGCTTGCTCGAAGTCGCTGGCATGTACTAGGAGGTCGTCTAAGTACACGACACAGGAACTCCGCGGGATGGACGACAGCACCCGCTCCATCAGTCGCTCAAAAGTGGCAGGGGCGTTACAGAGCCCGAACGGCATGACCCGGAACTGCCACAACCCTTGCCCTATGGTGAAAGCTGATTTTGCCCTCGCTTCCGGGGACAGCCTCACCTGCCAATAGCCACTGCGCAGGTCCAGCGAGCTGAACCAACTGGACCCCGCGATATGGTCTAAGGCCTCGTCAATGCGGGGAAGTGGATAGGCGTCTTTTTTTGTGATCTGATTGAGACGCCTATAATCTACACAAAAACGCCACTCCCCGTCCTTTTTTTTAACCAGGACAGCAGGGGCCACCCAGGGGCTTTCAGAAGGCTCGATAATGCCCGCAGCTGCCATCTCCCTTATCTTGTCCTCCGCCACCTCTCGCTTGGCTAGAGACAGCCTGTGCGGACGTAGCCGAATGGGCACAGCCGAACCAGTATCAATCTGGTGTTGAACCAGTTCGGTCTGTGTGCATTCTTCGTCCCGCACAGCGAATAGGTGAGTGTAACGGACAAGCAGGGCTTTAAGCTGCTGGCTCTGCTGCGGTGTGAGCCCTTTGCTGCTGCGCGTCCATAATGCTTGGACGGCTTGCAGCACCTCCGCAGAGGGCTGGGTAGCTGAGGCTAGCCCGCCCGTCTGCGGTGGTACTGTAACCTGAGGTGGTACCACGGTAACAAGCGGCGAATCAGCGGTGGTCATAGCAAGCACAGAACTGGGGCGACAGTGTTTGGGGGGCACCCCAGGGCATTTAGTTCGGCGGGCCGCTTTTAATTCATAATTTGATTGGAGGCCCAGCGTTTCGGTACCAATAGTTATAGTTTCGGTTATCACATTTATGCTAGCTCCCCACAAGGCTAATAAATCTAAACCGATAATGCATTCATCTTTTATATCTGCTAACCAAAACTCGTGTTTCACTCGCTGGGCCCCCGCACACACTTGTAATTGTTTACTACCACGCATGCCCATCTTCTGCCCAGTGACGGAGGTTAGCTGGGTAGAGGTAGGGGTCCATGCACCCGAAAGCAGCCCGCTAGTACCCCGAAGTACCCCCGGCCTTACCAGGGAGATAGTGGCTCCGGTGTCGACCAGCGCCCAGCAGGCTTGTCCGTCCAAACTGCAAGGCAAGTACAGCCCGGTCTTCGTTCCCAGCCTGCCAATACGGGGCTCGGTCCCGTGGACCTGTTCCTCTGCTCTTAAAAGAGCATCAAACGGAACTTTTGCTCTTGGAATTTTTGCTAGGATGGGCAGGCTGGGCGCGCGAACGCTGGTTTGGGGCCGGGCTGGGTTGAGGAGGGGTATGGCATGGGACGGTGGTCTCCTCACTGAGCCGTCCCGTCGTCGTTTCCCGTCGGCTGTGGGGCTCTCGCTTTTGGGTGCAGGGGCGGTACAGTCGCGGGCGAAATGCCCCGGTTCGTCGCACCGGAAGCAGCGTCGCTCCCGTTCCTGTCGCTGCCCCGGTCGAGCTGGGTTCCGCTGGACCCATCTCACCTCCTCGCCGTCCTCGCAGTCGGCAGCTCGGACCCGGGGCTTGTTAGCCGGGGTCCCGTTGGGTGTGGTGCCCAGAATGAGCTCCAGTCGCTCGACCTCGCGAAGCGCTGCGTCCAGGGACGCTGGTTTGGCGATGCGGACCTGTTGTTGTAGGCGCTCCGGAGTGAGGGCCTGCATGAAGGTCTGGGTTGGGGGTAGCCGCGGCGAGCTAACAGCCTGATGTCGGCGGCGAGGACGCTGAGGCTCTCTGCTCCGGTCCGCCGTCGCGTAGTTAGCTTCTCCCGGCTCACCTCCAGAAATTGCCGCTGTCCGAACCGGCGCTCCAGCGCTGTCATCAGTGCCGGCAACGTCAGTGGTTCGGCGCTGTCCAGGTCTAAAAGCACCTGGCAGGCCTCGCCCTCCAGGGCTAACGCTAAGTGGGTGGCTGTCTGGCCCTCGTCCCAGCCGTTGTAGCTAGCCGCGAATCGTACCTGGCTTTGGTACGACTCTAGCTCACCCTTTCCCGTGTAGCGGGGTAGCTTGATCACCGCCTTTAACGGTGTGGTCGGTCGCTGCACCAGCACCGCCGTTTGGCTCGGCCTGGAAGCAGGGGCGTCCTCGTTGGCTTCCAGCCGACCTACTTGCGCTCCGTTCCCGGCCGCGGGGTCAGCCACCAGCGCGGGCACCTCCGCCTGGTCTCCAATGGGCATTCCTCGCTCCGGTCTTGCTGCGCTGGCTCCTTCGGGGAGCCCCCCGGGTCTACTCTTGGGCCGCTTTGCAGATGCTCCTGCCATAACGTCCATCTGTTCTGTAACCTGGCGTTCCAATTTGCGGATCTGTTCCCAGATCATTCCAGTAGCCATCCCACTTCTGACACCATTGTGGCGAGCCATGGAGTTGGAGTCAGGTTTTCAGTTTAGATTAGTTTATTGACAAGAGCGCAATCTTCGTACAACTTCACTTTATAAATTACAGGCAGAAATAGACAACGCGCGCTGAACTGTAGCCAGCTTTATAGCCTGGCTTATGCAAATGAGCTGGCTAACAAAGGCGACCTCTAATAGGTGCCATGCAGCTCACCTTAACCAATCACACTACATCATTTCGGTCACACTCAAAACAATCGTTGACCCCGCTCTAACATCCTTAGAGCGGACCTGGTTGAGCTCATGCCGCCACATTTGGCGGGACTTTATACAACTTGTTTACCACAGTAGTCGCCGTTCTGGCGGGAGGTTATATTTGAATGCTAACCGCCAATGTTACTGTACAAGCATCAATGCATTTGAACACGCTCTGGTAATGCAGCTACATCACCTATCACTCGTGCACTGGTCTGCACAGCACAAGCACACACACACAACAGTTCTATGTACACATTATTTACATCACTCGTAATCGCCCCGGATCGCCACACTATGTTAAATTAGATTTTTTCACGTTAATTAAGACAGATTAATAGCTAGGCCTACTCTTGTATGCGTCAGTGCATTGAAAGCATTTGTATTTAGTTTGAGGTTGTACTGTTGTATTCTGTATTATATTCGGCATCATAAGCGATGTGTTAGCTATATTAATTTAGCTTGCTAGCTAGCTGCCATAGTCGGCAAATACAGCGTGCCTCAGATGCACCCTTGCTGGATACCGCTAGCTACATCGTTCAGACTGTTGAGGTTTCACCAATTAAAGTTAGCTTTAATTTGAGGGTATTTTCATCCATATTGGATGAACCGTTTAGAAATTATAGGAACCCCTTTTTTAGGCATCAAAAAATATTGGACAGTTTCTCATAATGTAGAATAAAGTAATCATTTTTAATATTTGGTCGCATATCTTGTGCATTAGATTAGCAATCCGCCAAGATGCAAACACAGGTTTATTTTAAAGGGAATGGGAGATGACACTGGTTTATTGCATGTTACACCTAAGACCAGAGCCGGTTTTTGGCATAGGCAGTATAGGCAAATGCTAAGGGCGCTGTCACAACAAATTTGATCCGGGCTGCAAAATTGATCCGGGTGAGCGGCACGGTGGCGCAGTGGTTAGCACTGTTGCCTCACAGCATGAAGGTACCGAGTTCGAATCCCGGCCGAGGGCCTTTCTGTGTGGAGTTTGCATGTTCTCCCCGTGTCAGCGTGGGATTCCTCCCACAGTCCAAAAACATGCAAGTTAGGTTAATTCGAGACTCTAAATTGCCCATAGGTATGAATGTGTAAGTGAATGGTGTGAGTGCAATAATTATTTAAAAAAATTTTTTTTTTAAATAATAAAAAAATTTTTTTTTTTAAATAATAAAAAAAATTGATCCGGGTGACGTCTTCACGTTCTGAAACAGCTGTTAAAAACCTCTGTGACGTACTTGACGTTCTAAAACAGCGTCTGTTGCTATAACGACGCTGCCTGGTCGCTAGGAGCTGTGGAAATTAAGATTCTAAGATGACCTAATCATTCCTTTGCTCAATAATTTTTATCCGGGCTGCAAAAATGATCCGGGTGACGTAATTAACGTTCTAAAACAGCTTACCGAAGCTTCCTGCTAACGTTAGTTAGGTTCTCTGGAGATAAAGATTCTAAGACGACCTAGCTATCGACAACCATTCCTCCGTGTTTATGGGTCATTTTCACGGCTAAAACGGGATCGTTTCAGTAAATAACGGCCACAAATTTCCTTTTTGACTATATCCATGACAGAATAGTTATCTGTCGTCAGGAATACGAATGTAATGTTTTTAACCGAGATAAATATGCGAATTTATCCACGGAAATATACAAAAAGGCCGAGATAAATGTGATTAACAACAAAAAGAGGGCCATCTCTGTCGTGTTTTGGGCTGGAAACTAGCTGTAAAAGTGGAATAATCACCCCGAAGTGAAGCACAACACTACCTAACTTTCTGATCACATATACGATGCTTTCCACACAGGATTTGAGCCGCATGCTCTGATGCTCAGCTGACATAGTGCTTACCGTATGTGTATGGTGCTCGTAGCGTATCATCACGCACCTGGATTGGGAGTAGTTTACGCAGAGGTTGGTAGAATACTCGGAAACTTTACTCGTGTAAATATTGTTACTTTTAAAAAAATCTACTCATGTAGAAGTAAAAGTAGCCCTCCTAAAAATGTAAGAACAAACATGTATCTGGTCAGAAAACTACTCAAGTGCAAGTTGCTTATGTGTTGAAGACTAGTGGTGGGACAATGCACCGATGCATCGATCTGAATGTGTAAATACAACTGCATCGATCTGTAAGATTAGAATTGATAAGCATCGATTAATATCGCATTTTAAATGAATGTGCACATGTATTCATTTATTCCAAAAAAATATTCATTTCATTATTTAAAATATATATTTCTGAGACACGACTGCTTTTAAAACTGTTTTGACCAGCTTCAATCCATGTTTCTGCTCCACCGAAGGTCTAGATCGTACTAAGATTTAGGAAAGTACTATGCATGACACTAACCTATAGGTTATTTCATTTTTCTTGGCCAAGTTTAGTAATTGTTATACATTTTGCCATTTTCATTTTGTAAATAAAGTAAATGTATTAGGGTACCATGTCTGACACTGTTTGAAAACAATAACCTAAATAGGGCAACTTGTTAGGAAATACACTGTTAATCATGTTTATTGCTGCAGACAGCTGCAAAATGTATGGTATGCCTTAACAATAAACATAATTCTGTGAACTTCACGTAAGGTTCTAATTGAATATTGAATTACTGCTGAATGTATCGGTATCAAATCACATTAGCATACCTATTAAATTTTTTTAAAGTATCAAAATTAATCGAACCGAATCTTATCGAATCGTGGTCAAATGTAAGATGCATCGAACCTTTGCCTAAAGAATCGTAATCGAATCGATATGGGATTGAATCGTCCCACCCCTATTAAAGACACATTTGTATTTGGAATAATTTACCTGGCAAATGAAACATGTGGTAGTCTATATGTGTCTACATTTAAAAAAAAATTAACTGTAGGAGAGCAAGTATTGCACAAATACTGTATTAGTGTTACAGAACCAAGAGGCGTAAATACACAAATACCAGAGCCAGGGTTATCAAGATTACCCAACAAAATAAGTTATACATATCTCCTAGTTTCTATGGAATGGTCAACAGCAGAGTTGATGTGTTGCTATGCAAAATCAGCACACTCCAGACAGTGCATCCAGCACAGCTCATACCGAAGGGTATGTAACGTATGGACCGGAGAGAGACGATGCAACAGAACTGGAAAATGGCATGGAGCAAAAAGTATATTTTTCTTCAATGTTAACTTTGGTAAAAGTTAAAAGCATTGTCTATAGAAAATAAGTACAAATTTCTCAAGTCTACTTAAGTAAATTAAATTGAGTACTTGTAACTCGTTACTAGCCACCTCTGGGTACATGCTTGCATTCTTAAGTCAATCACATGCTTTTAAGTCTTTTTAAGTCATGCTGTGGTCAGCAGCTGTATTAACCTGAAGATAGTATGTCAAGTATTAGTATGTCCCTAAATGTTCTGAAACAAAGCACAATTGTTTTGTAGTGGACTTGCAGTGTGTCATGATTCCATCTTGACAATGAAGCCTTATTAGATTATGTCTGGCTCAGAGAGATTGAATGTTTAAATTCCATTTTATTTGGTCCAGTTACATATTCCAAGACAGAAACAAAGCAAAAAGGTATCATTAACAAAATTTGCACAAAAGTCTATCATAAGCCAATACATTCACAATAAGAAATTGAATACAGTCTGTAGTTGAACAACAGTTTAGCCAGTAATCTACACAACAGCACAGTAGAGGATACATAAGGTTTATGTCTTTATCTATTGTGTCAGATCTAACAAATGGAATAGAAGTGCAGAGCAGTGATGCATTGGTATCCATGCAGCACTCCTTTTCATTTACCCACCACCAACCATGATGCCTTCATTTTCATATTGAACTCTATGGAAAAATAAGGCAGGAGAAACAACCCTTCAAGTAATCCATCCATATCTACTGCATATCTGGCAGCAGAGTGATGGTTTGAGGCTTGTTTGATACGTCAGACCCGTGATGACTTAGAGCAATGTAGCCAACCATGGGTTCCAAACTGTTCCAGTGTAATTTACAGCAAAATCTACTACCACCCCCAAATTCCCATAGAGATCCATTCAAATGTAGAGAGGTTATAGTATCGCTCGCTTGTAAGAGTACCTGAAAATAAGATATCAAGAGTCATTTGATATCCTTTTATACCCAGTCATGATAGCATCACCTGTTTACCTGTGGAATGTTCTAAACAGGTGTTTTTTTAACTTCCCAGTCATTTTTTTGCCCCTGTCCCAATTCGGAATTAACGTATATTTACAAAAATATACGTTAATTCCGTTGATCAGGTAAAACATAAAATATCTTATCTGTGTACTATTTTCAATTAAATGTATTTAAAAGAGAATTTACAAATCACTGCTTTCCGCTTTTATGTGCATTTTACATACTGTCCCAACTTTTTGGAGTTGGGGTTTGTATGATTTTGGTTTCCATCCTTGCATATTGAGTTAATCTCAATAATTATATTGTTTTTTTTCAAAGTACTTTTGGTGCACTGCCAGTCAAGGGTGCCAGTAATTCTGGAGTGTACTGTATATATTAATTTCCTATACTTATCTATTTATATTAGGTAAATTGTTAAAAAATAATACATGTAACATTTATATTTTAACAGATTATTTGACTAAATTTTTTTCAAAAACACAAGGCTAAAATAACAAAACAGGAAGGTGCAGTCTTGCTGTATGGGTGCCATCAATCTGTAAAGAAGTAATAGGGAGATAGTTAGTTCATGGACATGTGTCATGATCTACTCCAAATATGTGAATAAACACAGACAAGACACTGAAAACAGCGAAACAGACATGCTCATGCGCGTAGTTAAAACGTGTGCGAGCAAGGAATAGGCTATATGGATCAATATTATTCAGACTAACCATTATGACGTGTTTTGATATACACATATATATATATACATATATACATCAGTGCTGTTATTTTACAAAATATATGCGGTTTAATTTCGTTATAACAGCTGAGCATAAACTACCAAAACTTGGCTTCCCTCTCAGCTTGAAAATCGAATTAACCTGCTTGTTTAACGAATTTTGTTTTATTATGCAATGAATGATATGTAGTTGATAGACAGCCTCTGCTACTAAGACATTGTTTGATAACTTTGTTCTACGCCTGACAGTGCAGGTACACATCATCAAAACATCACACAGCCGTTTCACAGGAAGAAGCTAGGAAAATATTTTGCAGCGCAAACATAATAACAAACTTTATTTTTTTTCTTTTCTTTTTGGTCTACATCATTTTCTTGAAGTAATTAAACTACAGCTAACCATTTAATCACTTAAAAGAGGTACATTTTCATTGTGTGGGGTCTTTAATGGGCACCAGTGTACAAACCGATCTACCTACCACACCCCTGCCTTTATACTTGAAAGATTTCATTTGTGAGTCATTTCAACAAGAACCTTCATATGAAGACGAGGGCTGAATTTGTATTTAGTCTCTCCAAACATCAGCTAAATAAGTTTTCATAACCATAAATTTTAGATATTTTTAGATGAAAAAATTGATCTTGGGTTAGTGATAAACCGTTAGGAAACCATGTTTAAGGGCTCTACTTCAGTGAAAGGTTTTTCTACTTTAATATTTTTTTCTTATTTACTTTTTATATTTTATCTTTCCATCAGTTAACTTTCCTCCCAAGTTAATGGTGGTCTCCATCTGGGGCTCCACCTAAAGATCTCTGGAGTCACAATATGGTTATTTGTTTCTTGTGAGGTTCTGTGAAGATATTTCAATATAAATTAATGTACAAACTTATTGTCTTGTGTGTAAGAAGAATAAACAATTAAGCACATAAACAGTTGCATATGACATACAATAACAAAATGGTAGCCTCCAGGAGTATGAGATACACATAGTATACAATCAATGTACTGTAATTCAACATTGACATTTCCTTGCTGACCTCCAATTTACATGATTTTGTTCAACTGATAAAATAACTGGTAACATTTACACCTGCATAATTAACACTGCACATTTCTTTAAATATTTCTTAATGTATGGCACTGATACTAACAGCAGTCCCTTAGAATTAAAAAAAATTGAAAAAGTCTATTTTAAAGGAACTGTACATTTAAATCCGACTACATTATATGGGGTTGTGCATTAAGCTATGCATTAAGCATCAGCAACAGTATGAGATTTCAATCTTGATCTATATCCATCTATCCATTTCCATCTATTCCGATGTGGGGATTAAACGGGTGGCGTTCAAATTATTACTGGGCTCATTCCTATTGGGCACAGGTCGTTTATGACGCCATGAAGGACCTGACGTAATGGCCAATAAATGTTTTAATGTCATGCACATCTCCTCCCATAGTTAGTCTGAGCAAAACATGCGTTTTGCCATAGAGAACATTTGTCTGCGTTATCAATAGTTTTGTAATCCTTAGCTGTAGTTATTTTACTATTTTTCCATTCTTAATCCCTGTACCAACCTTATGCCTCTCCCAGTCTCTCTCCTTCTTTAACCCGCTATTTAATTTCTCCCACCTTCTCTATCCCTTTGTGGTGGTGCTACCTAGCTGTCTAGCTAGCAAGGCTACTTTAGTCCGAGAGCTAAGTTAAGAGTTATAAGTTAGTTGTCATTATTGCCTGTTTGCATTGTAAGCATGCCAAATATACCCCATGTATGTGCCCTCCTTGGATGCACAAAGTGGAGGCTAAGCGCGTCCATGTGAAAAAATCTCTGATTATTTTATGTGGATGCTCTATTAATGCCCATGGTTTTGGAATGAGATGTTGGATGACCAGGTGTCCATAGAGTTTTGGCCATGTAGTGTATATTCCAAAATAATTTCAGCACAGAAATGTTGCAGAGATAAGATCATTTATAGAAACATCACTTGAGTGAGTAAACTGCTTTTCCAGGGTTTCCAGGAGGATTTACCAAAAAGTGTCCCACTATACCTTAGTTCCCCCTAACAACGTATCATAAAACTGTGTTTAGGGTAGAGATGGCATATCATATTGATATGTACAATTTCTAAAGCAGTCAGTCTACTGTACCATTTATTTTGCACTCTGATCAAGGATATCACCTCTCTTGCTCTTGCATCCTCTTCAATCTCCATTGTAGGTACCGTATAGATAATCTGGGGAAAATATTATGGAAATGAGGCTGAGAAAACACCCGCCCAAAACAGCATAGCATACAAAGGAGAGTATCAATACTGCTAACATTTGATTAAAAAACATGTCTATCATTTTATCTAAAGGTTTAGCATTTTATACACGGCTTAATTCATATGGTTATCCAAAAATACATGATTAAGTGATCGCTACATCTTACCTGCAAGCTTTAAAATGCATCCTTTGTAACCTTAGCTAGAAAAACCTTGTCGCGGTGGATTTTCCCCAGAGCATGATGAGATGTTTATTGTTTTTGTCGAAGTCTTCTTTTTCAGGTTTAAAATTTTTGATGTATGATATGGGGGCAATCTGCCTGACGTCGTGCACAAATCAAACAAGCATACGTTTGCACATAAATTAAAGTTACCAGTAACGTCAATGTTAACTATTATTAAGCTAGCTAACTTTGGTTAACAACGTTAGCGCAGGTTCTTATAAAACTCTTCAAACAAAATATATAACGTTAACTTGCTGACAATTTAAATAAAGATAACGTAGGCTACTTAACTAACAACGAAGTTGATTAGTAAATTAGGTAGCGTTGTGCTTCACTTCAGGGTGATTATTCCAAGATAGTTTCCAGCCAAAACCACTGCCATTCGCATATTTATCTCGGTTAAAAACATTACATTCGTATTCCTGACGACAGATAACTATTCTGTCATGGATATAGTCAAAATGAAAATGTGTGGCCGTTATTTACTGAAACGATCCCGTTTTAGCCGTGAAAATGACCCATAAACACGGAGGAATGGTTGTCGATAGCTAGGTCGTCTTAGAATCTTTATCTCCAGAGAACCTAACTAACGTTAGCAGGAAGCTTCGGTAAGCTGTTTTAGAACGTTAATTACGTCACCCGGATCATTTTTGCAGCCTGGATAAAAATTATTGAGCAAAGGAATGATTAGGTCATCTTAGAATCTTAATTTCCACAGCTCCTAGCGACCAGGCAGCGTCGTTATAGCAACAGACGCTGTTTTAGAACGTCAAGTACGTCCCAGAGGTTTTTAACAGCTGTTTCAGAACGTGAAGACGTCACCCGGATCAATTTTTTTTATTTTATTTTTTATTTTTTTAAATAATTATAGCACTCACACCATTCACTTACACATTCATACCTATGGGCAATTTAGAGTCTCGAATTAACCTAACTTGCATGTTTTTGGACTGTGGGAGGAATCCCACGCTGACACGGGGAGAACATGCAAACTCCACACAGAAAGGCCCTCGGCCGGGATTCGAACTCGGTACCTTCATGCTGTGAGGCAACAGTGCTAACCACTGCGCCACCGTGCCGCTCCACCCGGATCAATTTTGCAGCCTGGATCAAATTTGTTGTGACAGCGCCATAGGATTAAATAGTCCTTTTGATCACGTGTTCTAAAGGCCTTTGATCACGTGTCCTACCCGGCTCGCGCTCGGCGGCTGCTGGCAAGAACAGGGTGAGAATTGCACTGGCCATGTGGAAGCTTTGAATAATACATTTTCGAGTTTTTTTGTGCGTGACTGTGAGGCTTATCAGAGGAAAATAACTTTTTGAAAAACTTTATTTGAGCTTTCACTTTCCTACGTTTATTTCTCAACTGAAAATGCAAACGATAAGAAGTTATCATTGAGAACCTATAGCCTATTTCTTTAAATTAATACAACGCCTAGGCTAATTGATTAATCAAAGGTTGTATCGAGATGCTGGAAGGATCCTAATCTTAATCAATTTTTTTCTGGAATTGACCACTATTTTAATTACACAGTTCCTGATTAGTTTTGACGTAAAATAAAAAAGGCCTTAAAATAAAATATCAAAAACAAGCATTTTTCCGGGTTCTCAGTTTTTAGCCCAAGGCTAGCCTACTTTAATCGCGTGGTTTCTCCTGTTCAAGAACTATTGATGTCCGAAAATTTAATATAGCGTAGTAGGCTACAACACATGATATTTAGCCTACCTTGCTATCTGGTTCTGATCGGATTGACTATTTTGATATTTGAGGTGTTTTTGTCAGAAGGCACTTGGAGAGGGAGTTTTATGTCCTGACATTCTGACGCGTGACAGTTTGACATCAGACAATTATTTATAGGCTATCTTCGACAGTTAAGATGTCTGTAAATCTGCAAACTACAGATAGCACTTCAAAGGCTAATCTTGAAAGCGCGCTGAGCAGAGACCGCTGGTTTAAAAACCATGCAGTCGTTTAGGGCCAGAACAACTATCACTGGGCCACGTAATTCAATTTCTTAAAAATTTGATTTTAGTTATTTGTGTTTGAGCACTTTGGGCCCACAACAACATTCTTGTTTAGGGCCATAAAAACCTTAAGGTCGGCTCCGGCACTGAGAATAATGACAAGCACTTGTTTTACAACACATACCGTTTGACATCTAGTTTAAACAACTTTGAAGTAAAATAAACCTACAGGGTGGTCTTTAGCCAGAAATAACTCCAACTCAACAGTTTATTAAGGGTGAGCCACATTTTTAGATTATTTCACTTAACGAGGAGAAACCCTTATTTTTGGCTTAAAATAGAATTATCCACTCAATTGTTTACAGAAACATGTCAGCTTCAATTCTCTGCTAAAGGGAACTCACCCAAGATTTGAACCAACTTCCAGTTTTTGGTCTTCCACTAATATTTCAGCTTCTTACACTATGTTGAAGTGAGTCCCTGGTGTGGAAGGTGAACACAATATGCTTTCTTGTTTCACTTACATTACATTACATTATAGACATTTAGCAGACGCTCTTATCCAGAGCGACGTACATAGTGCATTTCCGAACTAGTAACAAGTGCGTTAAAACAATCCTAAAAAGGCAAACACGAATCTAAGCACTAGGCGCAGTCAGTATGATTGGGGATTATATATATATATATATATATTTTTTTTTTTTTGGGGGGGAATACACAATTCTGATAACAATAGTCACAAGGAGGTAGGGAGGGGTGGAGAGAGGTGCAGCTTGAATAGGTGAGTCTTCAATCTGCGCTTGAAGGCGGTCAGACTTTCTGCTGTTCTGACCTCCACGGGGAGCTCATTCCACCACCGTGGGGCCAGGACAGACAGACGCAGGGAACGCAGGGATCTGGCAGGTGTGTAGGGTCTGATGAGCTTTTGGAGGTATGGGGGGGCAGATCCTCGGACTGCCTGGAAGGCGAGCACCAATGTTTTGAATTTGATGCGGGCCATCACCGGTAGCCAGTGGAGGTCAATGAGCAGGGGGGTGACATGGGAGTGTCGGGGGAGGTTGAAGACCAGGCGCGCTGCTGCGTTCTGGATAAGCTGAAGGGGTCTAATGGCCGATGCTGGCAAGCCAGCCAGGAGAGAGTTGCAATAGTCCAGGCGGGACAGCACCATCGCTTGGACCAGGAGCTGGGTTGAGTGGGTGGTGAGGAAGGGGATTTTCACAAAGATGGTCTCAATGGGATTTTATCAAATAACATTTAGCTAAATTTGACAAAATGAAATGCTGTGTGTAGTTGCTGAAATACACACAGTCAACTGACAGACAACTACATTTTGTATAAATTGTTTTGAGATGCAAATGAAAACCACCAAAATAAGGAAATGAGTCACTTGAAAATGGACATGGTTCTGGGCAGTGATTGTAAGTCTTTCATCTTTCAATGAGTCACCACATTAATTAAATACCGACATTTATTTCGACAGACATATATTTAAATATGACTCAACGATTTACTGTAATGTACTGTACATTTTCATACAACAACTACGTCATAGTGCATATTATAGTATAAATGTGTAATTCATTGCATTTGGTGGAATCATCATGAACATAACTGGTGACATCCAGTGGCCACTGTCACATTGCCACAAAAATACTCAGTTAAAATATTACTCTTGGTTGAATTTTGAACATATCAATATTTATGAAATGTTACATAAATATATAAAGTGTACTTAAAAGGAAGAGAACTTAATATGGTTAACAATGTGATTTAATTACATAAATCATATTTAAGTCATGTATACATGGGTGCCATTCTGGTCTCTCTATTTGGGTCTTAAGCAACCAACAAGCCATGCCGCTATTGTGACATGAGGGTTAGACACCTGTTTGACAATAGTCCTCTCCCGCCCCTTTCCCGCCATTTTATTTTATTGTTGGATGTCATAGAATGCACCCAGGAAACGGACTTCATCCTTTGGCCTCACTATGATATATAAAAGATAGTCTGCCTCTTGTTTTCCAGATGTAAAGTCGTGAGATAATGCACCCTTCAGCTTCATTCAGTGCCCACCAGAATTATTGGCAAGCCTTGAAAATAGGAGCAAAAATGGCTATAAAAAAGTTTTTTTATCAGCATGACCTTACACTCAAAATAGGAGAAACATCCAAATTAAATTATATTTATATTATCAATATTATCCAAAAATGTGTCTGGAATTACAACATTTAAAAAAATAATTACTGGAAATGCTAGAAATAGTTACAAACAAAACTTATTTGAAGTATATTTCTATTCATATTACTGTGATTTTTTCATTTGACAAAAAGTAATTTCGGGTCATATAGACCCTAACATAATAGGAAGGTTAAACTAATTTAAGAAAAAAAAGTTTTCTGTGGCATATGGTACCATCACTGCCAGCACAGCACCTTAATCTAGATCAGGGGAAAGTTTTTGGAAATGTTCCAGCAAGTAAGGGCTGTAGAGTGCTGATGCCATCTGGGAGGCAGCCAAAGACATAAAGGCAGCAACCTGGTGGAAGGGACTCTGCAAGTGTGAAGCCATGTCCCCTGTTTAATGATATTTGTAATACAAACTGCCTTTGAAAAATTAAACGTACAAATAAATGTGTTCACATTGTGGTAAACCAATGTCATGTTTGTTGACATTTCTTAAAACCCATGATTTTCTACCTAACAATGTGTGCAAGTATTTGCAGTCACCCCTCAAATAGGCCCAATACATAAAAAGACAGACATAATTACAATTTATGAAAAATATTGTTAACACTATAAATTTCCAAAATGAGGGAAATTTCCCCAGAACTTTACAACCCTAGTGGTCAGACAAGGCAAAATTAAACTTTTTGGCAGTAAATACCAAAGGTGGGTTTTGTGTAATGAGACAGTTATGCAGAAAATAGCCGTATTCCCACTGTTAAGTATGGCGGTGTATCTGTGATGACGTGCGGCTGTTTTCCCTCCAAAGGCCCTGAGAAACTTGCTAGGATACATGGCATCATGGACTCCATCAAATATCAGATTTTAGACCAACATCTGCCTAATTCTGCCATTAGGCTAAAGTAGGTTGTGGTTGGATCTTCCAGCAGGGGAATAAACCAAAGCATACCTCAAAAGCTGCACACAATGGTTCACTGACCACAGAATCAAGGTTTTGCAATGGCTATTCCAGTCCCCTGACCTGAACCCCATTGAAAACCTGTGGGGTGAGCTGAAGAGCAGTGTATAAGCCAGGACCAAGGATTTTGAAGGATATCTTGCTATGTGTTCTCCAACCTCATCAACCATTACAGGAGAAGACTCAGTGCTCTTATCTTGGCAAAGGGAAGATGCAGGGATACAGGGATGCCAATAATTGTGACACACGTCTTCAAAATAGATGTATCTTTCCTCAGATCGATGGTATCACAATTAAACTATACAATTTTCTCATTCTCCAAGCATAGAAGACATAAGTAAACAATAAATTGAATTTAATCCTGCACGTTTTGCTCATAATAATTGAGGTTGCCAATAATTCTGGTGGGCACTGTAGGTGCCTTTTTAAATGCGTTTTTAAACACTTGAAACATTAATAAATTACACAATTATCAAAATGTTATATATATCAACAGTTCTTTATTTTTTAAAATCATGATACAAATAGCATTCGTAACTGCATGTTTTACATTTGCAGGGAGGTGTTTTTCAAAAATGTATTTGTACCACGCGTTTGAATTTAACCATGGAGAGAATAATTATTTATCAGGCAGTTAGCTGGAAGGACAATGCTGGAGTGGGTATGACAGCACTTACAGGTACGTGAACATGAAAAGGTGCCAATTTTGGTTGCTATCAAGCAAATGTGTTATCTGCATGGGTTTGGTATAGTTGTCAGTTTTAAGGGTGGAATTCATAGAAGGTAGACCAACTTGTATTTTTATTTTATATATTGTCTCTGCAAGATACAGTATATGGGAGTATCTTTCTTGAACAATTTTTTTTTCGCCAAGCACCTACTTCCTAAGTGATCAGGTATTCAAATTTGACCCTTTGAATTGAACTGGTTCGACTTGCTACTCACTGGATTAAAGAGTTTTGTGGGTTTACAGATCATTGCCACATACTAGAAATCATCATACATGACTGCACAATCAGGCAAAAGCCTATTTGTGTCACTGACAACCCAAAGCCAATACGGTCTTTAATCACCACAGTGTATGACACAAATAGGCACATTTGTTGAACCTTTTTATAAGTGGAAATAAAGGTGAACGTTCTGTTTTCCTTGATTTCTTTTGTTTGAAAATGTAATGAAAATCAGCACTGTTACAGACTTTATTTACATTTGAATAATACAAGAACTGCAGGGAAAAGGTCTCTCGCACATGGTGACACAATCCCCCATTACTTCAGCTGTGCTAGGTTTAGCTACCCAGGTGCTTTGTGTGTCTTCCTTGTGCAATAATCTTTCCCGTTGCCTTGGAAGTGAGATCTACGGTGGCAAATGCCAAGGTCCTTCCTTGTTTCAGGATTTGGGCAGTAATGAGGACATCCTCTCCCAATTTAGCACCATTCATATACCTGATGGTCGGCCAGAGAGAGAAAATATAGTCAAGTACAGTTGGTAGGCACTTACGTTTCACAGGCAACCTCAACAATGGCAATCGGGTTAGAACAGTGGTTCCCAACCCTGGTCCTGGAGTACCCCTGTGTATGCAGGATTTCGTTCCAACCACAATTGCAATCCCAATATTTTAAGCTGTTAATTTATCATGTTTAGAGGGATTATTTACCCTCTAAAAATCACATTATAAAAGACATGGCTATACATGCCATGAATAATACATTTTCCAGGTTCACATTATGCTTATTGTGTTATATTGCAAACAATTACAAAAAAAGAGGTAAAGACTGAGGTGAATGGGCTCTTAATTAGGTCATTGAACAAGTGTTCCTTCATAATGTTTCCTTAAATTTAACACAATTCAGGTTTGGCTCATTATCATTTGCTTTGTCTTTGAATTCTTCATTATTTACCAAACGGTTAGTTTTAGTGGCCACGTGTCCACAATATCATCAATTAGGAGCCTATTGATTCACCTCAGTCTTTAATTTGATGTTAAAAAAAATGTTTTACCTATTTTTAATTGTTTGCAATACAGCACAATGTGAATATTGGACTTTAATTCTTCATGCTATGCATAGCTTTTGCTAACCAAATGTGGCTTAAGAGGGTAAATAATCTATCTAAACATTAAAAACATCTAATTAAGAAAAATTAACAGCTTGTTAAAATTCTGATATTGCAATTGTGGTTGGAACGAAAACCTGCATACACAGGGGTACTCCAGGACCAGGGTTAGGAACCACTGGGTTAGAAAGCAATAGCCAGGAGGTTCCCTCTGACCTTGAATCCAGTCACTTCGCCCCAACACACGGTTTGCAGTGATAGTTAAATTAGCTGAACCACGTGTGCACCAAAAATATTTAAAACTCACGTGATGTTCATATCCACGCTCACACCAGGCGATCCTCTTTCGGTGAACATCAAAGCAGCCGTGGAAACGACGTCGACCAATGTGGCGGTAAGCCCTCCGTGCAGTGTACCACCTCGGTTTGTTTGCTCTTCCTCGACCTTCATTTCGCAGACAATTTTACCGGGACTTGCAGAAACGACGTTCACCTGAAGATCCGTGAGACACGCCACACGGCATAGACGACCAACGCATAAATTAAGTGGCGTTGGCATATGAGTTTAACCAGCCAGCGAACGTTGGCAAACAACATTGCTATAACTTAAACGCATTACATGCAATCTAACTAATTAACGCGTAGCTTCGACTAAAACATAGATATGACCTATAAATACGACTCAGAAAACTTACCTTACTTAACACTCGATCAAAGCCAGGAGAATCCACCATAGCCCTCATCACCTGCTTTATTGTGTTTAAAGACATAGAACTCATTTCGATGTCAACTGTGAAACTTCAAATTTTCAAGTAGTAAACGAACCAAGGACTAGATGTGCAATTTATACCCACGACAACACTGGGAAATGTTTAGTTCCGCATTGAAATAATTGGTTCCAATGTATAGAACAAGCTAGCTTATTGAGAGATATTTATATAGCTTTTAAAATGGTATTATGTGATAATGGTTACATAACATATGGTTTAATTCCAAGATGTGGATGGTGTCTTTATTGTGGTGGATTTGTTATTAGACGGACCGTTATTGTGGAAGCATCAACAAGTGTATTATGGACAACGTTGTAGAGTCTCAACAGTCGGAAGCAAGTTTGGAAGAATTTAGAACTCGTCTTTGCGATGAGTTCGCTTCGATCACTGGTTCAGACACCGCAGTGGCTCAGTGCTACCTTGCTTAAAATGACTGGGATGTGGAAGTATGTGAGTTTTAAAACTAGAACGAATCATTAATGCATATTAACATGCAATTTGGGTAGGCACTTACCTTCACGAAATTGTAGCATGATCTTTAACAATGTTGATTGCAGGCCTGCCATGGCGATACTGTAGTCAGGCGGTGTACAAACACTGCGGTCAAGCTATCACGGGTTCGGAAAACAACGGTCAAGCTATCACGGCTTAAAATTTGCGTTCGCAAATATACAAGAGATTACGTCAGTAACGCCGTCATGTGCTGCGTTTGCTGGAAATGAAATTGCTCAGAGAAGCAGCGAGTATTGGACAACGCAGAATTATTGCCTTTTTTTCTTTATTTCACACAATTATCACAATTATGCTTTTCTTTTACAGTGGGGATCTTTAATAATTAAGCATCAAGGTTGGTACAGTTTGCTATTTGAATGGGAACCGCTATGGGTACCATATTGGAAGCCCAATAATTTGATCAAATCAAAAAGTTTGTTCATGAAACCAGGATTACTATAAACTAGATGTGCTATACTCTACGTACAGTGAATATCAGAAAGTTGTTGTGGGAATTCTTAATAATTAAGCATCAAAGTTGGTACAGTTTGCTATTTGAATGGGAAAACCGCTATGTGTACCATATTGGAAGCCCAATAACTTGATCAAATCAAAAAGTTTGTTAATGAAACCAGGATTACTATAAACTAGATGTGCTATACTCTACGTACAGTGAATATCAGAAAAAGTTGTTGTGGGAATTTTTAATAATTAAGCATCAAAGTTGGTGCTGTTTGAATGGGAAAAATCGCTATGTGTACCATATTGGAAGCCCAATAACATGATCAAATCAAAAAGTTTGTTCATGAAAACATGATTACTATAAACTAGATGTGCTATACTCTACGTACAGTGAATATCAGAAAAAGTTGTTGTGGGAATTCTTAATAATTAAGCATCAAAGTTGGTACAGTTAGCTGTTTGAATGGGGAAAACTGCTATGTGTACCATATTGGAAGCCCTATTACTGCACTATATCAAAACGTGTGTCCAAACCAAAAAGGGACTCTCTTAATATTGTAGATCTACCTCTTTGTAAGGAAACTTAATATGACATTTTGTTACCTTTGGAATTTTTAATAACACATTTGCTTTGTGATGGGGGAAAATACTATAGCTACCATATTGGAGATACTCCACCAAATGAAACGGTAATCCCATTATAAATGAGCATCTATATTGGTACCTATTGCTGTTTACAGGTTGAAACTGGGTACCATCTTTCGATTAATGTTACCACAAGGTCAAGAGGTGTTTTCAAAACCTCACTACAAGCATGTGATATGTGTGTTCTCGTGTAATGAAACTCCAAATCGGATTTTTACATGAACTTTTTAATAAATCAACATCAAAATTGGTACCTTTACTTTGTACAAAAAAAAAAAAACTGGTAAGTGTAACACCAAAAAGCTTTTGAACAAATTACAAAAACAAAACATGCAACCATTGCTTCATACAGTCTTTTCACTTTATTACACACTGTACCTCAACCATAAAATGTTTTTTTTAAAATGGCCCACATGATTGGTTTTCTGTTCAGTTGCGTAATTTTTTATCAAAACCTCGTGCAGCTGCTGCAGTTCCACTCCTCCAGGCTTTCTTCTCGGGCAGAATCTGGTACTGGGGTACAGTTCGGATGGTACCACATTGCACATGAGGCGCATTGGACCATAACTTCGTTATTGTGTGCTGTTCTGCACAAACAGTTCACATCAATTTGTATAGAGTCTTTGGCTGGTTTCGCCTGCACGTTTTTAAAAGGGAAATCTGGTGCCCTTTTTCCACGCAGTGCCCTACTGAGGTGAGTCCTCAATTCAGCCTCAGAGAAAAGACAGGTCTCTGGCATGACACCTTGGCATAAAACAGTGGCAAAAGCCACTGCAAAAAGTCCACAATTGCTCCCTGTTTTTTGCTTTTGAACCACAGGCTTTGTCAAGGTAAACTGTTGAGCATGAGGGCGGATCATCCAGGAAACAATCTGTTGTATGCCCTTGTGAATTGTAGTGTTCAGGCTGTCATAAAAAAACAATTCATTGGGTCCACTGAAAACATTGCTGACAGTGACCCAATGATCCTCATTTACATTGATAATTTGTATAAAATCTTGTGTTGGTGTTCCGACAATCCCGCCGTGTCTCAGACTTTGAAAAATCAATGTTGATTGAAACCCATCCATATCTGGGTATTTTTGTGTTAAATAATAACAGGCCAAATCTATTTCGTCGCTTGAAAGCCAATAATTTTGATCTAAAATACTAATTATTTGATCATGATGAAGCTTCTGGGCAATTCTAAGTTTTCTGGCAGGGATTACATCTTCAGGTGAACTCCTTTCCCAAATAGGCCCAAGTCTTCCCTTCTTTGTCCTTTCTTTGGTTTTCTGAAAATACATTTAAAATGTTGATGTTAGTACCAATCAAAGTACAAACTGAACAAAAAAAACATTACTTTGGAGTATTTTATCTTTCTTGATTACATAATTGCTGTTGTTCCTTATGGGATTTCAAGGGAATCAGACCCTGAGATTAACTGTTGGTACTTTATTCAGGGTTCTTACACCTTTTCCAAAGTCAAATTCAAGCACTTTTCAAGCACTTTCATGGTGCATTTTCAAGCTTTTCCAGCACCTTACGCGGCTGGGTTGAATTACATATTTATATACTGTTTATACTCAAAATTATAATTTCACTTCATCATTCATCAGATGTTATGGTTATTGTGCTATAAACAACCACAAGTATGTCTCTGACTTATTTTTCTTCTAAAGCAAACTATTCAGTCAGATAGCGATTTATTATTAAAGTAGTGAAATTACAATTTTCAAGGACATTCAAGCATTTCATTCAAAATTCAAGCACTTTCCCAACCTTGAAAACATCACATTAAAATTCAAGCACTTTCAAGGAATTCAAGCACCCGTAGGAACCCTGTTTATTTCTAGATGAATTGCCTAAATATCAAGGTAGTACAATTTATTTTTCATATCATGCCACGAAAAGTAACAACAACATTTTGAATTGTAATGAAAAATATACCTGACAAACTACCACCAGGTCTTTATCATTTTTCTTTGGAATCCAAGTTTGTGGATGTTTGACTGGTGTTGACTCAAGCCTCGCTGAACTCCTCTGTATGGAAATGAATTGGTATTATTATCCACAGAAACATGAATAGAAACATTCACTTTAAGTTAAGGTTTGTCAGTTTAGGAGAACTTGCGTGTTGTTGTTGGTGTAACGAGGCAAAAATATTGACATTTTAACTATGATGAATAACACAGAATACTGCTGATCTACATATACTTTTGTTTAAGTTTTGTAGAAAATGCCTCATATTCAATACGAATGTATGAAATTTAGGTTACCTCAGAATGAGCACCAGAAAGTTCAGCCATATCCCTGAGAGTCCTTGATATTTCATCTTTTGGTGAAGGAGATGGCAGAGTTGACTGTGGGATTTTCTGGGTAGTTTGTATGACAAGTCAGTGGATTAGGCTCCATAGGACAGTGAAATAGCTCCACATGTTTCATGTGAAAACCAACCATGTTTTATCATTTAAGAACAACCATCACTTCCACTTAAGAAACTATCACTTTTTTTGTTCTGTTCCCAGCTGAAACCATAAGAAACAATAGCTGTGTCAAAGATGTCATAGTTATTTTCTGAATCTCCCTCTGTTTTTCTTTCTATTATGTCAATTGTATTGCATCCTATAATTTTTGTTGTATGAATTGAACAGTATTAGTGGTAGAGCAACAAAGTACACTATGGGATTTTTATCTAGATTAAATATTGTTTACTGTTCAGGGCATCATGACAAACCATACTATTTTCAATGTGTCAGTGTAAGAATTTGGTAATAAATTAAATGTACCATATTACCTTTGTTGTGGATGGGCTTTTAAAAACAAATGGATTTTTAATGGGCGACACGTAGACTCCTCTCTTCTCTTGTTTCCGCTGCTTCCATTTTTCTTTGTCCACCCTGTGTAACTGGAGTATTACAAACATATGTATTGAGAAAAGATAAGATCAAATTTCAGTTACTCTTCCCTCACATGTAATTCTATTCACATCTTTAATTTCACAATAGAATTTTGGTTTTTGTATTCGAGATGATTAAATAATTGTGCAAGGCATTTTTGTGCATTCAGTACAAAATCACATTCAATTAAACAGATGTACATTCAATTACATTAGTACATTAATAACATAATCTCATTCATAAATGTTTCTCACCTTTGCCTTGATGGAGTGCTGTGAGTCTTCATACTCTCTGAGAAGAGCAGTGTGACACTTCTGGTATGACATAAGTCATCCAGCCTTGTTATTTTGCGTCGCTGAAATCTTATCTGCTTAAGATCCCATTGACTTTTCTGCATTATCCCCTGAGTCCGGTTGTCTCTGGTGCAAATATGCATATAACTTTATATACATTATTCATACAGTTTGTACATTTGAGAATGAAAGAGCTTACGTGTGCAATTCTTTCCAGTAACATGAGTTTTACCTGTGTGCTTTTTTTTGTTCATATATGTAGAATGGTGATGTACTTCCCTTTTCTTTTTGAATAATGCTTCCTGTGGCATCCAAATAAACTGTCTTCTTTGGATCTGATTTGAAAAACAGCAATACTTCTCTGGGACCACAGCATTACTCCTTTTGGATGTAGCAGTACCTTTTGAAGTACATCCTCTGGAGTATTATGTTTTTCTTCCACTATTTTCTGCAGACTCAACACTTCATTCTTGTCCATCCGTTGTTTTTTTCGGCAGGACCAAGAAATAGTCTTCAGTACTGCTGGGGTTGGTGCACCATCCCTATTTCCTGAATCAATTATAGCCTGATCCATATCATTTAACTTTTCCAGGTACAATTTTCTTGGGAACTTGTTTTCTAAGTCTTTCCCCAACCTGTCACGTTCTCCTGCACGTACAGGCCGTCTTTGTAAGTCCAATGAGTTGTGTAGAGCCACACCACCAGATAGGACGACACAGGCCTTCAGTGTCCTTTCATCAGATACTGTGACCTCAGTTTGTACTGGGCAGTCATCAAAAAGGCAATACCCTTTGCATTTAAAAGGTGGTGTGCTTCGTACCAATTACTTTGACGCTATGCCTTTCAAAACCAAAGGTGCACAGTGGATAAACTGACCTTATGTCATGGGTAGTGGCTGTCTCTTTTTGTTTTCTACCTTTGTTTTTCGTTTGGCGTCGTTTGAAGCTCTATCGGATTTTTTCTTCCGCCGTCCCGGTGTTTGGATCTCTCCAGGTCATTATCTCCTACACCTGTGTCTGGTTTCCGTCGGCTATAAATAGAGCTTGACTTCCGCTTTCCGGTGCTTCTATATTGACGTTGCAGTAGGACTAGAAAGCCGTATAGGGTTTATAAAAAAGTAAAGAAAGAAAACTAAGAGCTGTAGTTACAGGCTTGCTATTTTGATTCGGCTATAAATAGAGCTTGACTTCCGCTTTCCGGTGCTTCTATATTGACGTTGCAGTAGGACTAGAAAGCCGTATAGGGTTTATAAAAAAGTAAAGAAAGAAAACTAAGAGCTGTAGTTACAGGCTTGCTATTTTGATTCATTTCTTTTCTGTTCTCGACCTCTGATACACGCAGATCATTTAGTGCGTGAGGTCAATTCTTTGTTAGTTTCTCGCTGTTTAAGCGAATCTCCGCCTCCGTTTGAGGTTGTTTTGAGTTAGCCTTGTGCTAAGGAAGTTTTGTTTCCGGTTTTGCGTTCCTCCTTTACTAGTGCGGTTTAATTCCGCTTCTGTGGCGTATCTTAATCTAGATACGCTTTCTGTATCCTTATCTTTCGCGTTTGGTTCTCTATTTTCTAAACGCAAACCTGACACCTTATGCCTTTTGAAATGACATTAGTCCACTCAAGTCCCTTAAACTGATCTTTTCTGTTTCGTTTTTAGCATGTGTCAATCACTTGGATCAATGAAAAAAAAAAAAAGAGGTGATTGTGGAAGGCTATGGCTGTACAGAGTTTGTGTTTCCTTATCCACATCTTCAAATTTGCTTGAAGGTGCCTTTTGTATGATTTTCTTCTCTTTGGTACCCTGTAAGTAATAAGGATGTTAATTTTCCAAATGTACAAATCAATTAGTACTCTACTATGATCAAGAGACAGGGCCCAACCTTCACCAAGCACAAGCATGAGCAAATGCTAAAATCAGCTTTCCTTTAGTATATGATAGGGTGTGACATGCTAAAATCAGCTTTCCTTTAGTATATAATAGGGTGTGACATGCTAAAATCAGCTTTCCTTTAGTATATAATAGGGTGTGACATGCTAAAATCAGCTTTCCTTTAGTATATAATAGGGTGTGACATGCTAAAATCAGCTTTCCTTTAGTATATAATAGGGTGTGACATGCTAAAATCAGCTTTCCTTTAGTATATGATAGGGTGTGACATGCTAAAATCAGCTTTCCTTTAGTATATGATAGGGTGTGACATGCTAAAATCAGCTTTCCTTTAGTATATGATAGGGTGTGACATGCTAAAATCAGCTTTCCTTTAGTATATGATAGGGTGTGACATGCTAAAATCAGCTTTCCTTTAGTATATAATAGGGTGTGACATGCTAAAATCAGCTTTCCTTGAGTATATGATAGGGTGTGACATGCTAAAATCAGCTTTCCTTTAGTATATGATAGGGTGTGACATGCTAAAATCAGCTTTCCTTTAGTATATGATAGGGTGTGACATGCTAAAATCAGCTTTCCTTTAGTATATAATAATACTAATAATAACTTTATTTATATAGCACTTTTCATACAGAATGAATACATTATTATATAAATTATTTCTACATGCATTGAATATTGAAAAAATATGCCTGTAGATTTCAAAATGCAATTCATTTTATTTATTTATTTTTTAAATACAACATTTGACAAAATCAGATACTTACATGTCCAAACTTTTTGAAGTAGTGGATTCTGGAATAACGTGTTAAAAAATAAGACAAAAGAAAATGTGTCCCAAAATCTAATTATGTACAACTTGTACTTCTTCTGGAAATAGGCAGTTGTATAAAATATTTTTGAAAGAATAGCGTAACCACAGTTAAGTAATTGTGTATTATATGCATAATTTCAAGAACATGCACACATTAACAATACCTGTACATATGTCAAAGAACAAATAACTTGTTAAACTAATTAAGGTAAGGTCTGTAGCATAATATTTTTTCCAGTCTTCATTCCTCACATTTTATCAATTAATGCATATAATTTGGCCTAAAATATCTTAATTTCAACATAGTAATCGGTCAACAAAATTAAGGACCACAGTGCAAACACAACAAAAGTGCCAGTGTAAGTCTAACACTGCTGGTGTACATTTAATAACCTAGGGAGTTTATAAGAGACTAGGTTGTTAAATGTACACCACCATTTTACTGTGAAAGGGAGATGCTAAATTATAATTAATAATAAATAATTGTAAAACAATGAATAAACGGCAACTCACCCAAGTGTTTTTCTTCTTGGAAACATGTTGACAAAATTGAGTAATGACGTGAAGTGTTTTTCACTCGATTTAACTGTCAGCGTTTTGAGGCAGATAATATAGTATTCTAACTAATCGGTGCATTTTACGTCAAATGGAAATTTACAACCCGCCAGTAATTATGTTTCTGTTGACTAGGTGAGGACAATATGTTTAATTGCATGAGGTTCGTAGATGTGAAACTCATGCAAAGATAGGAGGGGGGGTGCATTTCACGGCAAGCAGAAATGCAGCGCTGTCGGAATATTACCCCCTTGTAATTATGTAGTGAACCCAACATCAAATGCTTTTTAGGGCATACATATGGAGCCAAAATGAGTTACCACTGTGAGATTCATGAATGTGAGACCTTCTTAGCCAAAGTTAGAAAGAGGGTGAATTTCACGGCAAGTGGAAATCCAGCCCTGCCGGAATATGCACCCCTTTGTAATTGTAATTATGTTTCTGGTGACCCCAGCATCAAATGCTTTTTAGGGCATACATATGGAGCCAAAATGAGTTACCACTGAGTTTCATGTATGTGAGACCTTCATAGCCAAAGTTAGGAGGGGGTGCATTTCACGGCAAGCGGAAATCCAGCCCTGCCTGAAAATGCACCCCCTTGTAATTATTTTTCTGGTGACCCCAGCATCAAGTGCTTTTTAGGGCATTCATATGGAGTGAAAATGAGTTACCACTGTGAGTTTCATGGATGTGAGACCTTCATGGCCAAAGTTAGCAGGGGGTGCATTTCACGGCAAGCGGAAATCCAGCCCTGCCTGAAATTGCACCCCCTTGTAATTATTTTTCTGGTGACCCCAGCATCAAATGCTTTTTAGGGCATTCATATGGAGCCAAAATGAGTTACCACTGTGAGTTTCATGGATGTGAGACCTTCCTAGCCAAAGTTAGCAGGGGGTGCATTTCACGGCAAGCGGAAATCCAGCCCTGCCTGAAAATGCACCCCCTTGTAATTATTTTTCTGGTGACCCCAGCATCAAATGCTTTTTAGGGCATTCATATGGAGCCAAAATGAGTTACCACTGTGAGTTTCATGTATGTAGTACCTTTTTAGCCAAAGTTAAGAGGGGGTGCATTTCACGGCAATTAGAAAAACAGCCGTGCCAGGAAATAAAACACTCTTGACTCCAGCATGATATGACATACATTTGGGGAAAATATATGTGACCGCGGTGTGTCTGGAGTGTCAAAGCATGCAATAGTCAGTGATATATCGGGGATACATTTTTATTTGCGTTCATTTAGCTGCAAGAAAACATTTAAAGAAATACTTGACGGTGATCGTTGGGGTCCTGCCAAGTATCCAGTATAGTTTAGCTATATGACTTGCATATGATAACCGTGGATCACATTTAATTTTCAGTTGAGCTGATCTGCTGGATAAGGAAGCTGTTATTTCCCCAGCTACGAGTAGCTACATACAGGCTAACCCCAGTAAAATTCCAGCTAATTTTGTAATTATAGCTGGGCTATATTTTAGCATAATGCGATCGTACCATAAGAAAAGTAGCTATGGATTTGCGTCTAACATACCCCTCTCCAGTTCCGTGTTTTGAGTCTAAATTGAAATGAGTATAAAATCGAAGGTTGCTTACCATCTTTAAGACAAGGATACCCTTCACAAAGCATTATAATACAATAATATTAATACCTCCTTCATATTATTTTGGTACGATATTGAAACGAAGCGAATTCAGAAACTTTTCAAACAGAATGACGTAAGCGTGCGCGCTCCCGTCAGGGGGTGCAATCCACGGCAGGGGTGCATTCTACGGCACAACACCTGTTCGATTCCCAGGTCGGACACTGCCGTTGTACCCTTGAGCAAGGTACTTCACCTGCATTGCTTCAGTATATATCCAGCTGTATCAATGGATACTATGTATAAATGCAAAAGAAATGCTGTGTAAGTCGCTCTGGATAAGAGCGTCTGCTAAATGCCTATAATGTAATGTAAATAATAAGGCTGGCAGTACCCTCTAGTGGTATTATATGGAATTGCAACAGTTATGAAATAGAGCTTTCATTGCACATATTCTCTGATTCAGGTGCAGCGCTACAAAGTATACTCTTGTCTCAGTCCTGTCATTTGGACCTGCTATTTGAGGTTCTTGTCTCATTGTATAGACTTCGACCAGTGGGGATACGTGCCACTCAACGTGGGCATCCGTTGAACTTCCTTAGAAACACAGGGTTGTATTCCAGAATCTAACAGCAGTGTCTATTTCATTTACCGTAAAATAGACTCGCGTTGCAGTTCGTCAGTGATCCAGTGAGTGGCGGAAAATGCCAATTAAAACCATAAAAGAAGAAGAATTACTTGTACGCTATCAAAGAGGGTAGGCGGAGCAAGAGGTCCCACTTCGGGGCTGGAACGTCCGCACTTGGAACTTAAAGACAAGACAACAGACGCTCATTGAATGACTGGCGGTCAATTGAGTTTTTACAAAACTGTTCGCTAAGCGGGTCATTATCAGACAGATTAAATCAAAAGTCTCCCTTTTCTTTTTAATTTATATATGCCTTGGTTGTCAGGACCCAGTACTACTACTTACAGCCCGTTATGGTTTTGACTATCCAACGAAAACCAACTTTAAATCCGGTTTGCGCCGGTCAGATGCACGCCACTAAGCATACGTTAAGTAACTTTAGTTGCTAAGCTAACTGAAAACACTACTGCACATGTCTGATCACGTCCTCTTGGGTGGACAAAAAAATCCAATGGGGAAAAGCAGCAGTTGCGTATCTTGTCATTTATCTGAAATCTTTGATGTATCCCGGAAGTGGCGCCAAACTCGAAAGTTCCTGGTGTGGTCTTCCTAATGAAAGCAGGGTAAGGTATGGAACAAATGACCTACATTCACTTTTAGCCGTAAAAACATCGCATGTGTTTTGTTGCTAAATTAACGACTTTATTTACTACCGTTAAGTTGCAATAAATGTTGAATATACGGTAGCTAAAGGCGTATTGTGGATAACTAGCTAATTTTATGTAGTCGAGCATTCGATCAAGGCACCTAACTGGCCCACAGTAACTTAGTTACAATGCAGAAAGTATTGCCATAGCCTCGTAGGATAAGTAGTCTGACTGGTGCGTCTGCTAAGCAAATGAGTACTGTAATGTTAATGTAAAATAATGTGATGCTCGCTGTTGCAAATACTGGGAAACTATTCCAAAGAGCCCTCTAGTTCTCAACTCTAATGATTATAGTAGCTTTATTTGTATGGTGCTTTTAGGGCACGGATTCACTTAAGGCAATACATTAATAAAATACATGTTTAGAAATGACAAATTAAGGACTGAATTACAAAACTAAATAGAGGAAAGATTAAGAGAACTATATTTAGAGATGGAAACATACCAAATGAGAAATAATTCTGTAACAATGAGATGCTGATTTATGAACCACTTGAATAAAGCAGGGACGATGGACAGGTCAAAGTAGACATCACCGAGAGTGGAAACTCTTATCCAGTTTTGCAGAAAATATTAATGGCTACATGAAGCAGTAATAAGACAACTAGCTTCATGAAATTCAGGTAGTGACCAAGAGGTGGTACAACAATTTCCTGTGTCTGGTTGTCTTTGCCTAGCTATGGATCCTCTGAGCTAAATCAAAGAGTAAAATTAGCTACTGATTAGTGTGTGTAATCCCGTGCTGGCTGTACCTGCCCTGTGCGCTTCACCATGTGAACAAACGAGTGGATTTGTTGGGACCGTGTTGTCGATTCCGGCTTCAGGATGTGGCCAGTGCAGCAGGCCTGCTCTGGCTAAACACGGGAGGATTCAGGAGCTTGTGTTGAGATTATTGTAGAGCGTGAACCACTTTTAAGGCAGCCACTGAGTTCAAGGTGTTTTATGGCTCTGTATGGGAATAATGACGTGCTTGTTTGATTGTGATTGGCACAACTGTAACCTTAATGGCGGTACAGTCTTACATAATGCTTTTGAAAATAGGTTTATGTTACCTCACAAAATCAAACCTGGCCCTCAGGAATCCCAAATGCTCTACGTAGTGGTTCATTTTTCTTTTGCTCTCATATTTCTTGCCGTTTCTACTGAGTCATGCTTCATTATGACTCTTATTATCACACGGTTTAATTAAGTTTTCTAAAGGCTCATCTTCTCATCTACAAATTATTTAGCAAAGTGTTCGTTAGCTGCTTGCTATAATCAAGTCAGTTTGTAGAAGGCATTGAAATAGTGGTTCGTAAATTACCCTTTCATCATGGGCTTCATCTCATGGGCAAATTCAGTGCGTTTGCTTCAAAACCTTGATTGCCGCTATTGGTAAATCCAGGTACTACTGTTACGGTCGCTGATTGTTATTTGTCACCCCTGTTTTCTTTTCCATTATATTGTTTTCTCCTTCCCCTTTTTAAGTCCGCCTCCTGGGGCTTAATTGGCTCCCACGGCAATCACCGGTATTATTTAAAAGGAGGTTGAGACCGGGTAACGGGGTTGCTTCACTTGCGTCTCTTTTTCACGAGGGTTGCTTCACTGGCGTCTCTTTTTATTTATTTATTTATTTATTTATTTATTTGACAGGGACAATGCAGACAAACATAGTTACAAGCTTGTAGCTGATGTGATGCATGTAGAGTTTATAGCTAAGTGCTAGTTCTCAACTCCAGTCCCCGGTTGGGCTCTTCCACAACATTGCAGTACAATACAAAATATACATCAATTAAAAAGACCATGTAATACAATTCAGTAATTCAATAATCCAATATTGCATTTATATGAATATAGAACCTTCACTCGCTCACTCTCACACATAATATATACACTGGCATGACACGAAAATAGAAATTTCATTCATTCAGTCATTCATTCATTCATTTACAGATGAGTACAGATTTGTTTTTTCTTTAACCAAGTTTTAGTTATGGTGGTGAACATCTTAAACTCTGAGATGGATTTTATTTCTGATGGCAGTGAGTTCCAGAGTTTACAACTCTTACAGGAGAAGGCTGACTGTCCGAAAGTTGTCCTGCAGAATGTGATTTTGCAATTTTGATTTGAGGAGCTTCTGGTGACTCTGTTGCTGTTTTGTCTCAACAAATCGACTGAGTGGCTCAGGTGCTAGGTTGTTTATACACTTAAAAATTAATTTGAGAGAACATAAATCACTAAAGCTTTCAAAGCTTAGTGAGTTATATTTTTTGAGGATGTGGCAGTGGTGGTACCTGACTGTTTTTTTTTATCCATTATTTGTAAAGTTTGATTATACAGGGAACAAATGTGTTTGGTGGCAGTGGGAGCCGCTTGAGCCCAAACTGTCATGCAGTATGAGATGTGTGAAAAAATCATAGCATGCATGTACAGAAGGGCGGCCTGGTTAGGTATGTAATGTCTGATTAATTTAAAGCAGTTTAAATTACTTTGTATTGTTTTTGAGATTTTCTTTATATGTTTATCGAATTTAAGTTGGTGGTCGAGTACCAATCCAAGGTATTTAAATTCTGTTACAGTTTGTATTTTTTCATTTTGTAAATTTATATAAAAACTTTGTTCTAGATTTATTTTTTTAATAGAGAAACACATTGACACCGTTTTTGAAAGATTAAGCACCATCTGATTTTTATTGAGCCACTGCCTGACCTCGACCAAACATGTAGACAGAGCATCAGCAGCCTGCTCTGGTGTCTTGGCGGGTGCATAAAGAACTGCATCGTCCGCATACAGCTGGCAACTGACACCAGCACAGATTGAGGGCAAGTCATTTATAAAGAGACTAAACGGCAAAGGTCCGAGTATTGAGCCCTGTGGGATGCCCATTTGTATGTTTAGAAGTAGAGATTTATCTTGAGCAACTTTAACACACTGAACCCGGGCCTGAAGAAATGATGCAAACCAACACATTGCAAAATTTTAATATCTCTAATGAGACAATTTGGACAAAAGTAGGATATGGTTGACTAGCTCAAACGCTTTCTTTAAGTCCAGGAATATAGCCCCTACCACATTGCCCCCATCCAGGGATCTTTTGGCATTTTCCACAAAACAGCAATTTGCGATTTCAGTGGAATAGCCTGATCTAAATCCAAACTGCTGAGGGTGGAGGAGCTCCTGGGCTTCTAGGTGTTCCATCAATTGTGATGCGACCACTTTCTCGATAACTTTAGACAATATGGGTAAAATGGATATTGGCCGATAATTGCACATAGAATCCTGACTTCCTGCTTTAAATACTGGTACAATAACTGCCTTTTTCCAGCCTGAGGGAAAAGTACAGGTTCTTATTGAAAGGTTAACTAAATGTGTCAGTGGTTTAGCCAGTACTGTACAGTGGCGTTTGAGAAAGGAACTGCTCATATTATATATGTCATTAGTTTTGGAATTGGACAATTTAGCAATTATTTCCATAGTTTTTGTTTCCTGGATCTCCTTAATATGAAAAGAATTAATAGATTAATTTTGAGTTATATAATTTGGGTATTCTATTTGTTCAAAATCTTTAGTTAATTCCATTACTGACTGCAGAAAATAGGAGTTAAATTCATTAGCCATAATGGCAGAGTTATTTATACTTTTCCCCTGCACAAGGAGTTCTTTTATTCTTTTGTGTTTATTTGTTTTATTAGTCAGGTTATTCAAATGTTTCCATAGGGAATTATTGTTGCCCCTTGCATTGCCTATAAGTTGACTGTAATATGAGGCTTTTGCTTTACGGAGTTCTTGTACCACTTTATTTCTTAAACGTTTCTATGTTAAAAGATCTGTTGTAAGTTTCGATGATAGGGATTTTTTTAATGCTAAATCACGCAGCTTCAGCATTTTTCTAATTTCATTATTTAACCATGGTAAAGTGTTATCTTTTTGCCTGCACTTTTGTTGCTTTGTAAATTTTTCTATCAGCCCTGTTATGGCTGCAGTCATAGAATCACAGCAGTCCTCTACTTCACCCAGGTTTGTTATATCTTCCCAATTTAAGTTATTTAGTTCTCTTTCAAACTGTAGAGTTTTTGATTTAGGAATGGCCATTTTGATTGGATTGCTATTGTCATTGGGTGTACCAAAATACTGTAGTCGTTTTCTAGTCAGTTTTCTAACTGTCAAAGTCAAGTTGTGGTCTGAAAGTCCTGTTATTAGATTGTAAGTCCTTGTGATACGTTCTGGTTTATTTGAGAATGCCATGTCAATGAGGGTCTTGGTCTGTCTTGTTATCCTGGTGGGCCCTTTGATCATTTGCAGATAGTTAAATTTAGTCATTGTTTTTAATTTTTGTTTACCACTCTTATCAGACCAATTAATGTTAAAGTCGCCATACCATATAGTTTCTCTAGACATCGCAAGTTGTTTAGCCACATCAGTTAGTTCATCATAAAAATAAATATTATGAGATGGTGGATTATAGAGAACCACAATATTGAAATTCATCGAGGGTGACAAAATTATATTCAAACCAAGGCATTCAAGGTAGGTGTTCAATTCAATTAAATGACATTTAAGTGTATCCTTAATGTAGATTAAAACACCTCCCCCCTTGCCCATATTTCTGTCCTTCCTAAAGCACTGGTATCCTGGGATGTCTATCATATTAGTTGGCACAGTGCTCTGTAGCCAGGTTTCAGTCAGGCAGAGGTAGTCCATGTTTGAGTCCAGGAGGAGTGCAGAGATCTGATCTCTTTTAGGGATTAGACTGCGGATGTTTAATTGTCCTCCTAGTATCCCTTTTGGTTTACATTTAGCATCCCACAGCACTCAAGCATGGTTTACAGTTTGAAAGAGGAGATGGGTCTTTTGTTTCTGTGCAGCAAGGTTATTTATGCTACTTGAGTTTTTTCTAGCCTGGTTTAAAATGTGAAAAATCATTGTGGATCCGTGTCTTTTTAACACCGGGTCTCTAGTTTTGTTTCTTATTGTTACTTGGGAGGTGGGTGAGAAAGGAGATGTGCAGTACTCACTAATAGATGTTCTCATAGTGTGCACATTTGATGTCTCTGGTAAGTGTGGTGGTGGGCCAGCTAGTGCTGATGGTGGTCTGGCTAGCGTTGATTGTGGTCCGGCCAGTGTTGGTGGAAATCCAGCTGGCTGTAGCGGGCCGTTATTAGCTTCCAGCTGCTGGGTTGTTAACCCCCGGCACGGCTCCGCTGGGAAAGCCGCTGCTGTGTTGATGGTGTCCGGGAGTAGCGGGCCGTTGTTAGCCTCTCGGCACGGCTCCGCCGGGTGGAACACGGCGGAAAAGACATCCAGAGAGGAACAGGCCCAGCTAGCAGCGGTGGGGTCCAGGGCAACCGGTGATGTCATCCCAGCCAGCCCTGCTCCACCTCTCCCAGGGTTTGGAGGCGGGCGTCGGGCCTGGATTCGTCCTGGCTGACGGTGGACAGGTCCGGCTCCTTGGGGGGGCCCTGATCGCTAGGCTCCGCCCCTATGGCCCTCCTCTCCTCCCTCCCCCGATGGGACTCCCCTGACCTGTGCCGGAACGAGGCCTGCAGAGTGGCGGCGATGGGCTGGGTGCGGGTGCGGTCCTGTACCCGCCTCAGCCATCTCTTCACGGCCGCATTTCTGGAGCGGGGTCTGGGTACCTCCCTGTCCGTACCCCTCTCCAGCTCCCGAAAGAGGGACCTCTTTGCGGCGACGCTGAGCCCTGCCCTCCAAGTTTGATAACGCCATTGTTGCGTTGTTACATTATGTAGCCCTTGCTAGGATTTCTGTAAATGAATAAATATATTTGAGTTCATGGAGATATTTAAATAAATAGATAATTAGACTTGAGTTCATGGAGACATTTAGATAAATAATTAGCTAAGACATTTAGAATATAGAAGGTGATTAATAAATACAATTAGAAATAATTTGGAGCACAATAAATATCTAAGGTATATTACAGTTAAGATACACGTTATAAACTTTGCAGTAGCTTACAGGGTCAAAGTTCATGTAACATTAAAGTTAGTTAGAGTTTAAAACAAGCACATGTTAGGCACAGCCTATCTTCATTTAGCAGTCATTCACAGTCTTTTCTTTTGTTTTACTGGGTTGTAATTGCATCATTTCAATTCAGAGTCTGTTGATAGGTCAAGGGCAGGTAAAGGGCAGGACTTATTTTAGTGGAAGGGATTTCCCCACGATAGCTCAATTCAGATCATCGTTTGGCACCAGCAAGGTTGCAAGGATTTACGAGTTTTACGAGAAAAAACTGTATAAAAGATTCCCCGGTACAAGATTGACGACCTGTTGATCCAGTGAATGTATTTGGGTGTTTTCTGGATATATCAAGGTAATTATAAGTCGCAGAAATTCTAGAATGTCATGTTTCGAGTGTGCTATGTTGTAAATGTATTGTGTACACCGCATTTGCGGCAACGTTAGCCAGCAAGCTAGCTACGTAGTAAGCTCACTCGATATATATATATGATTGTCAAAGCATGTTAGTTGGCCAGGAGATGGTTTTGGGACTCTTGCTTAGTTATTATGCTTGATGTAGGAGACGACGCTGGAAAACTTCTTGGGAGGACTTTGAAGTTTTGCGTTGAGAGTCCATGTTGCCGCACGTCTGAACTGCAATTGCTGGATGTGCCTGCGCTCTGTCGAGTAACGTAAAGTTGCCCTTTTTCTTTTGTTTTTTCCATCCCTTTTCGACAAATCCTGGGATTTGTGAGTACATGACTGCCCCGTTTTAAGTTGAAGAGCATTCGCTGTGACTGCCCCTTTGCTCTATTCGCTCTGGAGAGCTAAACAACAGTGTCTGGTCCAGTTTCCACCATCGCAATCTACTCGCACAGCGTTACATTTTGGGACATGCTATTGTGTGTGTGTGTGTGTGTGAGTGTGTGCGCGTATGAGTGGGCCCACGCTGTAGTTATTGTTAATGGTGTACACCTATAGCCTGTTTTGTCTACAGCTACTGTATTGTGAATAAGGTTGTTTTGTTTTTATATTTGTTATCTCTTATTTTGATTTCGAATTGAACAAGGTTAGTTTTGATTTTATATTTTACAAGATATCTGGGTGGAGTTAAGTTGGATAATTTGCACTGATCGAACATAATTGTCACTTCAATTGTTTACAAATTCTACTGTGTGCCATTTTTATTTAATATTGAATATTTCAATAATAATTATCTTTTATATAAAGTCGTTGTCTGGTCTGGTCATTTGGTATAGAATAGAGATTAAGTAACTTTTATTTACTCTAACTTTTATGGAGAACGAACCTGTAGCCTCATTATCCTAGTTTAGTCCTTTAAACAGTGATTAGACGCCTAGTAGGGATGGGTGCTACATAAATGGAGGCACCGCTGGGATTTAATTAGATAAAATAAGAGTAATTGATCAAATTTGACCGACCAGACAAAATACAAAAAATAATTAATTTTAAAAAAAATAAAAAAATCCACCCATAACAACTTTTAAAAGTAAATATCAGTAGCATAGTCAGTTCAAAGACAGACTGTACTTACCGACCATGGCACAACTCAGTAACTGGTGCAAGGGCGAGGGCATTGACCCGGAACACGCAGTGCTACTAAGAGATGTCCCAGTAAGTTCTGACGTCGAGACTATCGAGAAAGCCCTACAGTCTATCAAAGCCCTGGGACGAGTCAAAGTTCGAGGAAGAATATATGACTCCCAGCTTGAATGCCTGACTGTGTTAGTTGAGTGCAGTGAGAAAGTGAACGTCAAGGCTATCCCTTTTGATGTGATGCTTGAGGGCAGTGAAAAGCCATGGAGAATCCTGGGCCTGACCAGCGACGAGGCTGCAGATCAGCGGGGATCAGAACCACCTGCACCGAGTGGACAGCCTGAGGAACCTGCGACACCAGTTCTCCAGCCACTCCAAGCATGTTCTCCAGAAGCCATCATTCGAGCCGTAGGAGACCTGATGGACAAGCAGGCAAAGTCATCGAGTGACAGGGGAGCGTACAGGAGGTTACATACCTTCTCTGGAGTTGTTCCGACTCCAGCAGGAGAGGAGCATCTGGACAACTGGATCGAACAAGCCCGCGTCATGGTTGAAGAATGTGACCGGTCGGACAAAGAAAAGAGAATGACCATCATGGAGAGTCTGAAGGGCCCTGCATTGGAAATCATTCGAGCGGTTCGATTCAACAATGCTCTGGCCACTCCAGCGGAGTATATAAATGCCATCGAGAACACGTTCGGAACACTAGAGACAGGAGAGGAGCTCTATTTCAACTTCCGGCTTCTCAGTCAGCACCCAGGAGAAAAGCTTTCAGAATTCATGCGGAGGATGGAAAGAGTGTTGAATAAAGTAGTGAAGAAAGGAGGCCTTCCACAGGCAGCTGTCAACCGAGCCCGCCTGGAACAGCTCATCAAAGGAGCCACTGGTTCAGACGTCATGGCACTGAATCTCAGACTGCGAGAGCGAAAGGACAACCCGCCTCCATTCCTGCAGTTGCTGAACGAGATACTTACTGAGGAGGAGTACCAGGTCTCGAGAAGCAAAATGAACACCATGGTGAAGTCTGTCCATGTCCAGGGCGCGGGGAAGCAGACAGAGCCTGAAATGAAAGAGCTCAGAGAAGAAATACAATCGCTCAGATTACAAGTCACAGAGCTCACATCTCGACAGAGCGCACCGTACACAGCAGCTCCAAAGCCACGACAGTCCGACAGAGAAGAGGCTACAGAAGCGGAAGAGGACAAAGATGTCAAGGCTTTAAAGAAAGAAGTGAAGAAATTGAGAAACCAGGTCAAGGTTATGGCAGTGAGGCCGGCGACTGGGTTCAGTGACAAGCAAGCCTGCCCAGAGTCCTCTACCCCAGCCCAGCAGAGGTCAGACTCAAATTCGGGTGACTTTTTCTGCTACCGCTGTGGAGGAGACGGCACACTGCCAAGGTGTGTCAAAACCCCGAAAATCTGAAAAAGGTGATCCAGAAGCTGATCCGTGCACAACGACAGTCAAGAGGAGGATCAGACACCTCTGATGAAAGCGCCCACAATGTCCATGTGAAGAGGAGTGCAGTGCAGGCCCGAGCCCATAGTCTACCAAAGGGACTAGTTGGACCGCCGTCTACTGCCGCGGTGAGGGTGGAAGGAACACCCTGTACCGCTCTACTAGACAGTGGGTCCCAAGTAACCATTATATTCGACAGCTGGTACGCTAAGCACCTGGCCCACATACCCCTCCGTCCAGTTAGCGGACTGGCAATCTGGGGTCTCAGTGATTCTGATGACAGCTATCCCTACCGAGGCTACCTTCAAGTGGAGTTGGAGCTCCCAGAGAACAGGGCTGGCGACAAGAAACCCATCCCTGTCCTCGCTCTGTTGTGCCCAGATCCTCGGTGTTCAGATACCACTCCGATTCTTGTGGGTACTAACGTGCACAGAGTCCGCCTGCCCCGAGAGACTTCGCACCCCGTCCGCTCTCTAAGAGTACACACCCTAGATACTGAAGTAGAAAGACCACAGTCAACAGGGTCAGAGTGTGTTGACCCTGAACAGGAGGTGGTGGGAGAGGTAAGGTGGCCTGGACCTGGCCCTCTCGTCATTCCAGCTGTGGGCCAGCACATTGCAGTCTGTACAGTCGAGGAGAGACAGCCCTGGGGAAAGACTATCCTACTCACCGAACGGGCTCAGTCTTCTGCTCTCCCGCCGTCTGTGCTCGTACAACCCACTGTGATCTTCTCATCAGATCTTGACAAGAACAAGTTCTTAGTCCTGCTGCGAAGCGAGTCCCTGAAGGAGACATCCATTCCAGCCGGCACGGTGATAGCCCAGATACATGTTACAGACACTGTTACCGTGGGTCCAAGGCAGGAGAAGCAGGCTGCCAGGAAGCTGGATCCAACCCTGTTTGACTTTGGAGACTCTCACATTCCAACTGAGTGGAAGGATAGGCTCACAGAGAAGTTGTCAAGAAGAGTCAATGTATTCTCGACGGAAGAATGGGACGTGGGACTAGCAAAGGGAGTAGAGCATCACATAAGAGTCACTGATGACACGCCCTTCCGGGAGAGATCCCGTCGTATTTCCCCTGCTGACTTTGATGACCTGCGCCGCCATCTACAGGGGTTGTTGGCTGCAGGGATTATCAAGGAGTCTCGGAGTCCCTTTGCGTCACCCATCGTCATAGCAAGAAAGAAATCTGGCCGACTGCGCATGTGTGTGGACTACAGAACTTTAAACCGAAGAACCATCGCGGACCAGTACGCAGTCCCACGCATTGACGATGCTCTCGACTGTCTTACCGGGAGCAAGTGGTTCTCGGTGTTGGACCTGCGCAGCGGATATTATCAAATCCCTATGGCCGAGGAGAGTAAGGAGAAGACTGCCTTTATCTGCCCCCTCGGGTTCTTTGAATTTGAACGCATGCCGCAGGGAATCACAGGTGCCCCTGCGACATTCCAGCGACTTATGGAGAGGGCCGTCAGGGACATGCACCTGCTTGAGGTCATCGTGTACCTTGATGACCTCATCGTGTTCGGGAAGACCCTTGAAGAACACGAGGAGCGCCTCTTCAAGGTTCTCGACAGAATGGAGGAGACTGGCCTGAAGCTGTCAATCGATAAGTGCCAGTTCTGTCGGCCCCAAGTGACCTATGTGGGGCACATCGTCTCCGAACAGGGCATCGCCACGGACCCCTCCAAAGTGGACGCTGTAGCCCACTGGAAGAAACCCACTGATCTGTCGTCCCTACAGTCTTTCCTGGGTTTCTGCGGGTACTACCGCCGTTTCATCCAAAACTATTCCATCATAGTCCGACCTCTCACAGAACTCACTAAGGGTTACCCTCCAACCCAGAAGGGGAGGAAGAAGAAGAACTGCAAGGAGACGTCTTACTACAAGGTGGATGAACCGTTCGGTGACCGGTGGGACCAGAGCTGTACGGATGCGTTCCAGAAGATAATCGGTTGCCTCACCCATGCTCCTGTCTTAGCATTCGCTGACCCAGCCAAGCCCTACGTGTTGCACACAGATGCAAGCCTGCAAGGCCTGGGAGCTGTGCTTAATCAGGAGTACCCTGAGGGTTTGAGGCCCGTCGCGTTTGCCAGTCGTAAACTGAGCCCATCAGAGAAGAACTACGCCGTGCATCAGCTCGAATTCCTGGCGTTGAAATGGGCTGTAGTCGATAAGTTTCATGATTACTTGTACGGAGCTACTTTCACTGTACGTACAGACAACAATCCGCTCACGTACGTCCTGACAACAGCCAAGTTGAATGCTACTGGCCATCGTTGGCTAGCCAACCTCGCCACCTACAACTTCACCATCCAGTATCGGACTGGAAGTAGCAATGTCGATGCTGATTTGCTGTCACGTAATATCTTCTCTGAGACAGAGAAAACTGAGAGAGAGTGGAATGACATCCCTCCTGAGAGCATCAGAGCCCTGTGCAGACCGGTACGGAGCAGTCTGCCTCAGAACTGGTCCCCCTGTTGTGCTGAGCAGATAGGGGTTTCTCCAGATGCACTCCCGGAGTGTTACGTCTTCCCCGCCCGACTAGATGCTGGTTGCCTAGAGCAAATGACTAAGAAAGATCTCATCAAAGCTCAAGATAAGGATCCGGTAATCTCCCCTGTCAAGCTCATGGTCAGCGGAGGACATCCGCCTGCCCCTGTCAAAGGTGAGTCTAGAGCTCAGGCTGTTGAGGAGAGAGGGGGCGAAGCTCCGGATCATAGACTGAGTACTTCTCAGACAAGTACAGAGACCCCCAGGTTCCACTGTGCACCAGCTCATCCTACCACGTGAGCATGTTCCCATGGTGCTGAAGTCTCTTCATGATGAGAGTGGACACCTCGGAGTCGAGAACTACCGAACTCATCAGAGACCGCTTCTACTGGCCCAAGATGGGTGCAGAGATAGACAAGTATGTGAAAGACTGTGGCAGGTGTATCGCACGCAAGACGGCACCACAGAGAGCGGCTCCCCTGAATCAGATCATCAGTAAGGGACCACTTGATCTTGTGTGCATTGACTTCTTGTCACTTGAACCAGACTCGCAGGGATTGGCTAATATCCTCGTCGTGACTGATCACTACACGCGTTACGCCCAGGCGTTCCCTGCTAAAGACCAGAAGGCAGCGACAGTAGCCAAGATCCTGTGCGAGAGATACTTCGTTCACTACGGTTTGCCAGCCCGTATACACTCTGACCAGGGGCGTGATTTCGAGAGTCAGCTTATCCGAGACCTTCTGAACATGCTGGGAATCCGTAAATCAAGAACTACCCCATACCACCCCCAGGGAGACCCGCAACCGGAGCGCTTCAACCGAACCCTCCTGTCCATGCTGGGTACTTTAGACCCCAAACAGAAGCAGAAGTGGAGCCAGAGCGTCAGTCAGTTAGTGCACGCCTATAACTGCACACGCAACGAGGCCACAGGTTACTCCCCGTACCGGCTGATGTTTGGAAGGGAGGCCCGTCTTCCTGTGGACCTGTGTTTCGGGGTCTCCTCTGAGGGTGGAGAAGACATCAAGTACCAGCAGTATGTCTCAAAGTTGAGGTCAGATCTCCATAAAGCATATCTGCTTGCCACAGAGAGTGCTGATAAGAGTCACCAACGAAACAAGAAAGCCCACGACAGAGTCGTTAGAGAGCAGATCTTAGAGGAGGGCGACCGAGTGTTGTTAAGAAACTTCGGGCTCACAGGAAAGCACAAGCTGCAAGATAAATGGAGGCCAATGCCTTACCGGATTGTCAGCAAGATGCCAAACCTGCCAGTCTATCAGATCAAGCCTGAGAGTGGGACAGGGGCTATCAAAACAGTACATCGAAACCACCTACTGCCCATTGGATATCTGGTGCGAATGCCAGTGTACAGTGAGGAACCAGAACCCCCACGGAAACGTGTGACCAGGTCGCAAGACAAACCGCCTAAGCACAGGTCAGACCAGAACAGGAGACCTGTGTCAGCAATCCAGAATGCTGAGGCAGACCTGACCTCTTCAGATTCCGAGGATTCTGACTTCGAGTCACCTCAGCCATGGATGCTCGGAAGGCGTGTAAATTGGAGAGATCTGTTAAATGTACCTGAAGGACAATATGACGGTAGTTCTGAGAAAGACCAAGCAGATGTACAGCTTAGAGTTCCCGAGGACGTTGAAGTAGAAACAGACCCTGTTGTATCCATCTCAGACACTGACCCAACGACTGCCCAGGACTTTGGGGAGCAGGCAGATCTAGAAACGGGAGTCTCAGTGACTGATGCTGACATGCCTGTGGATGATAGAGAAGAAGCAACAGAGCGAGTCAGAAGGGAGAGAAGACCTATAGTACGCTTTACTTACGATGAGTTAGGAAAGCCCACAGACCAGTCTCTGATCACAGTACGTGGATGTGGAGTGATTATTGGAAGAAGGGACTGTAGAGAATACACCCGTCGTGGCCATACCGTGTGGTGTAAGCCTGTGGGAGACCACTGTGACCACTGCCCCATGTGCCCTGGATGTTGTATGTAAGCCATTGTGATTGTAGTACAGTAAAAGCAGAATAAGACTACATTCCGTTGACTACAATTTGATGAGGACATCAAGCTTCTAGAAGGGGGAGGGTGTAGCCCTTGCTAGGATTTCTGTAAATGAATAAATATATTTGAGTTCATGGAGATATTTAAATAAATAGATAATTAGACTTGAGTTCATGGAGACATTTAGATAAATAATTAGCTAAGACATTTAGAATATAGAAGGTGATTAATAAATACAATTAGAAATAATTTGGAGCACAATAAATATCTAAGGTATATTACAGTTAAGATACACGTTATAAACTTTGCAGTAGCTTACAGGGTCAAAGTTCATGTAACATTAAAGTTAGTTAGAGTTTAAAACAAGCACATGTTAGGCACAGCCTATCTTCATTTAGCAGTCATTCACAGTCTTTTCTTTTGTTTTACTGGGTTGTAATTGCATCATTTCAATTCAGAGTCTGTTGATAGGTCAAGGGCAGGTAAAGGGCAGGACTTATTTTAGTGGAAGGGATTTCCCCACGATAGCTCAATTCAGATCATCGTTTGGCACCAGCAAGGTTGCAAGGATTTACGAGTTTTACGAGAAAAAACTGTATAAAAGATTCCCCGGTACAAGATTGACGACCTGTTGATCCAGTGAATGTATTTGGGTGTTTTCTGGATATATCAAGGTAATTATAAGTCGCAGAAATTCTAGAATGTCATGTTTCGAGTGTGCTATGTTGTAAATGTATTGTGTACACCGCATTTGCGGCAACGTTAGCCAGCAAGCTAGCTACGTAGTAAGCTCACTCGATATATATATATGATTGTCAAAGCATGTTAGTTGGCCAGGAGATGGTTTTGGGACTCTTGCTTAGTTATTATGCTTGATGTAGGAGACGACGCTGGAAAACTTCTTGGGAGGACTTTGAAGTTTTGCGTTGAGTCCATGTTGCCGCACGTCTGAACTGCAATTGCTGGATGTGCCTGCGCTCTGTCGAGTAACGTAAAGTTGCCCTTTTTCTTTTGTTTTTTCCATCCCTTTTCGACAAATCCTGGGATTTGTGAGTACATGACTGCCCCGTTTTAAGTTGAAGAGCATTCGCTGTGACTGCCCCTTTGCTCTATTCGCTCTGGAGAGCTAAACAACAGTGTCTGGTCCAGTTTCCACCATCGCAATCTACTCGCACAGCGTTACATTTTGGGACATGCTATTGTGTGTGTGTGTGTGAGTGTGTGCGCGTATGAGTGGGCCCACGCTGTAGTTATTGTTAATGGTGTACACCTATAGCCTGTTTTGTCTACAGCTACTGTATTGTGAATAAGGTTGTTTTGTTTTTATATTTGTTATCTCTTATTTTGATTTCGAATTGAACAAGGTTAGTTTTGATTTTATATTTTACAAGATATCTGGGTGGAGTTAAGTTGGATAATTTGCACTGATCGAACATAATTGTCACTTCAATTGTTTACAAATTCTACTGTGTGCCATTTTTATTTAATATTGAATATTTCAATAATAATTATCTTTTATATAAAGTCGTTGTCTGGTCTGGTCATTTGGTATAGAATTTAAGTAAATTTGGTATAGAATAGAGATTAAGTAACTTTTATTTACTCTAACTTTTATGGAGAACGAACCTGTAGCCTCATTATCCTAGTTTAGTCCTTTAAACAGTGATTAGACGCCTAGTAGGGATGGGTGCTACAATTATTTAACGACATTCAGACTAACTCTAAGAGTAGTCCGTTTTCGTTGATGACGCAATTACTTAAACTCGTTCATTTGTTCATGACGATGTTAATGTAATTCTTGGCGGCGAATGTTCCCGTTACACGCATCCATACACCTACCATACACATCTCATGCAGGCACGCATCCATTCCTACGCAAGGTTTGTTTATTATTTATTTAATAAATATTTATTTATGCAACCATTTTTGTGTCTGTCCATTTATGTTGCGGTTGGGTCAGGGCCCTGACCGTAACATAAATTGGGGGCTTTCGTCCGAGATTTGGACGTTTTCGAGCCATTTGATTAACCATTTTAGTCGTTTGCTGTGGAGCTGCGTGCTGTCACGGCTGAGACGCCGTTTTTCTAGGATTGGCCTTGGGGCGCGTTTTTCTCTCTTCTCGGGGAAGACGTCGTTTAAAAAGATACATATCCTGTTCTACAACGACTTGTAGGTATACATGGTTATTTTATATGCACTGTGTTTAGTTTTCAGTGCTAAGTTGGTATACAACTTTTGTGGTGGCGCTGGGTGCGCGTTTCCATGTTTGACGTGGCAATCGGTAAGTTGCGTTAGAGGCGATCGTTTTCTCCTGGTTTTAGATCTTGCCTCGTTTTACTCAGTACGATTGTAATACGGACTATTTAAATTGAATTCCTTACCTGTTCAAAAGTAGCGGTTGATCCCTGTAGGGATATTTAATTGTATTCGCTTTGTTTTGCGATTGCGATTTTTGCTTCTGGCTGAGGTTGGAGCTGTCTCACACGTTTTTGGTACTGTTTGCCTTTGAATTGGCGGTTCATGAGCAATTGTAGTAATTCAATTGGCTTTTTCTGGTGCTGTTTTGGTGTGAGCTATTTTCCTGCTACTTGTCTTGTCCTATTTTTTTTTAAATAGGCTTTTTGGTAAGGTATTCTGCTGGATTGCGCATATGTTGTAGTGACCTTTGTTGCATTTTTGTGCGCTACCCAGCTATATAATCGTGTAGATTTTGGTCCGTGTTCTCTAAGAGTTTATTACGGCTATAATTAGCTATAGCTTTTGTGGGCCGTATTTTTCTCTTATGCTATATAGGCTTATTTAGTAAACGGGAGACGCTTTTGTTTCCTCGTGCTTGTATGCATTTGCTAGTGCATGGTCAATGTTGGGAACACATTAAATAAAAAGTTACATATTTCAGGCATCTTATATATGTTCAGGTGTGGAGCACGCTGCTGTCCCGTACAGGCTGAAGAGACCAGTTCCTTTGGCGCTGTGTCTAATACCAGTAATTGTTAGTGTGTGGGAAAAGCTTCATCAAATATATAGGCGGAACGTTTTGGCTCTTCTGAGAGGCGATTCCGGCTATATACAAGGATTCAGAGTACCACAACGAAGACTAGGGCCTCTTACAGGACAGTCAGATAGTTAGGTAGGTAAGGTGACAATAGGTCGCGATTGGCACTTAGATGTGTCCAGGTTACCCATTTAATACTGCTTGATAGGGAGTGGGACGCTCCTTAGTACATCTGTTTTAGCCTGTTTTATTCTCTGTGTCCCCACGTTGCTCTGCCTTGCCTATACAGTTGCTAGCCTATATTGCTTTCTCCTGTTTTTTCTTTTAAAAAAAACGTATTTTTGCTTTCCCTTTTTGGTAGTGGGTAGGTTACGCCTACTCCTATTCGCGTGGTGGTAACATTGTGTAGCACAATCTGACCCTTTGTTTCATGAACTGCTTGTGGCATGTGTCTAGCACCATGTGGGTCACCTGAATAAATTGATCAAGAATTCTCTGGAAAGAGGGAAGTATTGATTTGTTCACTCCATAGTGAAAACATAAAAAATTACCAATGAATTAAATGTGTGCTCCAATGTTACACTTTGCTTTGACACATTTCGGTGTTGAGTAGTGGTTAGTAGTGGTGTAAAAGGTGAAAATGAATTCAGTTGGAATAAACGGTTTCTTGGGTAAATTGTGGGTTCTGTGTAGGAGCTCATACCTCAAAGACCCAGTTGTGTATATGCACTCGTGCCAAAAAAATAGTGTTGCATTTGTGAATCCAGTGTGCTGCTACAAATGACATGCCAGCTCACAAGGACATTGACTGCAGCCTTGAAGCATAACAAACTCAATTCACCAAGAGCATTATAGTGTTGCATGTTTGCAATTTGGGTGTTGCCAGGTTTAAGCCGGTTATTTTAATTCCAGTGCTGTGCATCTATTGCCCATCAACCACCCTTTGTTCTCAATGTGTCCCATGTTGGCTTAATCAGAGTATTTACTGTTGTAAATGTTCGACTGATTATTACATTTTAATGTTTTTATTGTTAAAAAAGAAGTAAAATGCACCGGCCACATTTCAGAGGCTAGTTAAAGTTTTAGCTGGCCTAACTGGTTGCGAGGCTTACCTCGATGACATTGTGGTTTTTAGCATGACATGGGCTGACCATTTATATTATGTCGCAACTTTTTGACCGACTCAAAACTGCTAACCTTACCGTGAATTTGGAAAAATGTGAATTCGGTAAGGCTACAGTCACGTACTTGGGAAGAGTCGTGGGCGGCGGGTCAGTGCGTCCGGTGGGAGCTAAGGTAGAGGCGATCTCCCATTACCCGGCTCCATCTGACCGAAAAGGGTTACGCCGTTTCCTCGGGATGGTCGGTTACTACCGTGGATTCTGCCGGAACTTTTCGGCAGTAGCTGCTGCTCTAACTGACCTCCTTAACCCAAAGGTGGACTTTCTTTGGTCTGAGGAGTGTCAGCGAGCTTTTGAGGACATTAAAGCCCTTCTCTCTCATGCTCCTGTGCTGTCCGCTCCTGATTTAGGTACCGACAATTTAGTGGCAAATGCCTTATCAATGGCATAAGCCAGCCTTACTATTCAACGTAAGTAGTTTTTTTTTTTCTTAAGTATTCGGCCGTGTGTCCTAGTGTTTGTTATAAAGCATATTTGTCCGTTGTTTTCGACAGTCTTCGGCTGCCGTTTAGGTCGGGGGGTGTTACGGTCGCTGATTGTTATTTGTCACCCCTGTTTTCTTTTACATTATATTGTTTTCTCCTTCCCCTTTTTAGGTCCGCCTCCCGGGGCTTAATTGGCTCCCACGGCAATCACCTGTTTTATTTAAAAGGAGGTTGAGACCGGGTAACGGGGTTGCTTCACTGGCGTCTTTCACGAGGGTTGCTTCACTGGTGTCTCTTTCATGGTGTTGTCGGTCAAACTCTTATATCCTCGTTACACGCATCCATACACCTACCATACACATCTCATGCAGGCACGCATCCATTCCTACGCAAGGTTTGTTTATTATTTATTTAATAAATATTTATTTATGCAACCATTTTTGTGTCTATCCATTTATGTTGCGGTCAGGGCCCTGACCCAACCGCAACATAAATGGACAGACACAAAAATGGTTGCATAAATATGGTTGCATAAATAAAATATGAATTTTGAGTTTTGCCTGTATGGCTGTTAAAGTACAATGAAGCAAGGGGGCTGAATACTTAAGGAATTGATTGTTTTCAGTTTTATATTTATAAATAATTTGGAACAAATGCAAGTTTTTTTTCTTCCACATTGACATCGTAGAGTTGTTTGTGTTGAAAACCAGCAAAAAAGCCTGATTAAATATATTTTTATCAAATGTTCATAAACAGCAAAATATGAAAAAGTCAAAGGGGGCTGAATACCTTTTCAACCAACTATGTTCTTAAAGGGGAATACCATCCATTTTCAGCATTGAAATGGTCAAAACTATATCCCTGGTTGTTTTAAGGTCCATAGAACACATCCCTACTCTCCTCGGACAGAGCAGGCAGGCCTATACTATCGTAAACCACCGAAATTTACTTTTGTAGAGATTCTCTCTCCCTACCTCACTCTTCATCCACCAAAAGTGCAGGGGGTTATGATGTATTGAAGTGGCCAACTCAGGAGGATTGTGCGTGATGTTTGCTGTGACAATGGTCCCGTTAGTTACAGTAAAGGTGTTGAAATGGTCAGCGGCAAAAAACATGGACGCGTGCAGAAAGCTGATGCTTGGTTGGCTGGCCTATGATCAGCATTTGCCGTTCCAAATGTTTAAAATAGCGTATGCAAAAATGATTGAAGATTAAAACAAACGCAGAAGGTGAAAGACTACATATACCACACAACGAGTCTCTCGTTGTTTACAGTCATGTTTACAGATGTCAAAGGTAAACAACTTAGCCTTTGACGCATTTTTTGTCACCTCGGTCATCTCGGGGACCTCAGGCGGTGCCCGAACTCAATGTCGGATTTCCGAGATCGTTGTCATTAATTCGTCACCATCTCATCACTGGGGTGTCACGTTAAAATCCTTTTTTCTTGTAAATCGGAAATATTCCGACTTCCGAGATCATTTGAATACACCTATAGCTTCACCTTGGCTGTGATGTTTAGGCCCTTATTTGGAGTTCCACCTTCCTTGGCTCTAATCACTGGCCGGTAAACCAGTCAGCGGCCAATGAATAGAGCCAGGGAAGGTGGAACTCCAAATATGGGCATAAACGTCACAGCCAAAGTGACACACTTTTGGTGGATGAAGAGTGAGGTGGGGAGAGAAAATCGATACAAAAGTAAATCTAGGTGGTTTACGATAGCATAGGACTATTTTATGTTGTAAAAGACGAGTGCGTTAGATAGCTCATTTGCCCTGAAAAGCTCAATGAGGTTGAAGTGCAGACTGTCAACTTTCATTTGAGGGCATTTTTTATATTTGGTCGCAGATCCTTTGCATGCCATGACTTCCTGATGTCTTAAAGCCATTTTGCCAACCATGTGTTCCATACTGTTTCAGCTCTAAATCTACCCACCCCCCAATTCCCATAGAGATCCATTAAAATGCAGAGAAGTTATAGTATATAGTACCAGAAAATAAGAAACAAATCAAGAGTATTTTGATATTGTTGGGTCACAGACATCAGGAAGTCATGGCATGCACAAGATATGCGACCAAATATTAAAAATGATTACTTTATTCTACATTATGAGAAACTGTCCAATATTTTTTGATGCCTAAAAAAGGGGTTCCTATAATTTCTAAACGGTTCATCCAATATGGATGAAAATACCCTCAAATTAAAGCTAACTTTAATTGGTGAATATCAAGTTCCTTCCTGCCATGTAAAGTGGCATTATCCAAAACCCTACAAGCTGTTCAGGCTTGAGCACTGGTTAACTTATCACTCATCAGTCTTCTGAGACACCAAACTGACGTAAGGTGCAGAGTAATTAAATATAGTACACTCACCATTTCCACAGTCTAGCACCTGGAATGCTACCAGTAACATTCAATGGGTACCAGTAACAATAAGATTACCTTTAGAGTTTTAATAATTAAAGAGCGATAGTAAAAAAATTCTCCCAGATTATTATTATATATTTTTTTTTTAATGTTTCAAGCTTCACCATCTTTAAGCAACTGGTCTTTGCTAAAACATATTTGCATATTTTGCAGCAATACGGACACGTTTTCTTGCAATGTCACCGAATATGCACGCCTAGACGGAGGGGCAAAAGATCACGCAAAGTCTATGTAACTTCAACAGCAATATCCAGAGTGCTTAAGCTTAGACTAGACTACATCCTTAAATTATCATTTTACTTACATGATATACTGTAGCCATTTAATCTTAAAAGATTGCCACATAGCTGCTGTGCAGTTGGCAGCACAAGACGAGTGATGGCGATTCTTTCATTTGCCAGCGGGATCACCTCACCCCGTTTAGAAGAGGAGGATTAATGCCAGGCAAACCTTTGAGCAACACAAACGCCATCAGGTTTCATAATCCTAACAGACGTCAAACCCCCAGGGCAGGAGGGGGGCGTTGTCTCACCTTGGTCCTGGCTGGTGCCTGCGGGAGCGAGGCGAGGGGCTGGGGTTTGTACACGCCCACCTTAAAGACTACGCCCATCTTCTCTTTCACCCTACTCTCATTTTCCTTCTGCAGCTGTTACGCCCCCTCTGGTGGTCTGAGAGGCTGCCGGCGTAACACATGACAGTGAGTGTGTGAATGAGGAGGCAGTGACAATCAAATTACTGCTAAACAATAATTTATTAACAAAGCACGGGACAACAGGGCAGAGACACAACACATACCCAACCCCCTGAACTATGCAGCGACTACTAAAAAGAAAGCCCCAAGAAAAGAACTAAAGCTAAACCTATTAACCAAAAACAACCCCAGGACTAACCCCCTAGACCAGGGGTCGGCAACCTGCGGCTCCGGAGCCGCATGCGGCTCTTCAGCCTCCTTGTTGCGGCTCCCTTTGGCCTTGACAAAAAAAAAAAACACGAACATAAATAAAGGGTATTTCTTAATTCATTTTTATTCATATATTATTAGTTTATTTTGTTGCGCAGTTATCTTGGAGTTTGAGTTGATACTATCTAATTTAAAAAAAGCTATTTTTAATTTATAATTTTTCAACAAAAATATAGGCACGTCACATCAACGTCGACAGCCCGCGCCTTTACCTGCTGGCGGCTTATTGTGCGAACCCTGCAATAACCTCACCATGAAAAAATCCCAAAAAAGAAAAGTTTCGGAAGAAAATAGAGAGTTTAATTCAGCGTGGACATATGTATTTGCATTCACCGCCAACGACGCTGGCTTACCTGTGTGCTTGATATGTGGCGAGAAAATATCGAACAACAAAAAATGTAATGTTGAAAGACATTTTCAAAACAAGCACTTAGCATTCGCTGAAAAATACCCAACCGAAGATGAGCGAAAGAGAGCAATTTCGGAACTGCTACGAAAAGCTGAAGAGAGCAAACTATCTTTCAAGAAGTGGATCACCTCTCCACAGTCAACCAGCACTGCTAGTTTTGTGGCAGCTCTGGAGATTGTAAAGAGGGGGAAGCCGTTCACAGACGGAGAATATATGAAAGAATCGTTCATAAAAATATCAGAGCATCTATTCTCCGACTTTAAAAACAAACGGGAAATTGTTCAGAAAATTAGAGAAATGCCTCTCTCCGCAAAGACCGTCAGAGACAGGACCATTAAAATGGCAGAAAACATCAGCAGTAAGCAAATTGATGACATCAATTCAGCCCAAGCATTTTCAATTGCCTGTGATGAGTCAAGTGATGTAAACGATGTTGAGCAGACAGCACTGTTTTGCAGATATGCCAACTCTGATGGGCCGCAGGAAGAACTGATTGAACTCATACCGCTAAAGGGCCAAACACGAGGGCAGGACATTTGTGAGGCTGTTGTGAGTTGTCTAGAAGCGAAAGGAATAAACACCACTCACCTGGTGTCAGTGTCTACTGATGGGGCACCCAGCATGAGAGGAGCACAGAAGGGCTTTGTGAATTTACTTCAAAAGTCACTGGATCGAGAGCTGGTGACGTTTCATTGCATCCTCCACCAAGAAGCGCTGTGCGCACAAACATTCCCCCCTGAATGTGTGGAAGTGATGAACCTCGTTATCAAGATAGTGAACAAAATAATTGCGAACGGGTTAAGCCACCGACAGTTTTGTTCATTGTTAGAAGAAGTCGACAACGCATATTCGGATCTCCTCCTGCACAACAAAGTCCGGTGGCTGTCCAGGGGAGAGGTGCTAAAACGCTTCGCTACCTGTCTGGAGCATGTGAAAACCTTCTTGGAAAGCAAAGGCCTCAGCTATCCTGAACTGGAAGACCTCGATTGGCTGAGTAAGTTTTACTTCATGGTGGATATGACAAGTCACTTGAACACGCTGAATAAAAACCTCCAAGGAAAGGGCAGCATGGCCCTGCAGATGCTGGAGGATGTTTTGGCATTTGAGCGCAAGATGACAGTGTTCGCAAGAGATGCACAAAAAGGTACGCTCTCTCACTTCCCCTCCCTAAGACAGTTCAAAGAAGCGAACAATCAAATAAATTATGATTATTTCCACCGTGCCATCATTGCAATGCAAGCTGCATTTGGAGAAAGATTCAGTGATTTCAGAAAGGAGAAACCTACTCTCTCTTTCCCTGTCACACCGCTGGACATCGACCCATCCCTGCTGAACACAGTTGCATTCACCGGAGTAAGTAAGCCTGATCTAGAAATTGAACTGGCCGACATAGCGGATAAAGATTTGTGGGTAAATAAGTTCAAATCACTGACGGCGGATCTTGAAGAAGTCGCCCGTCAGAAGGCTACACTCGCTAAAGAGCACAAATGGAGTGATATGGAAAAACTCCCCCACCCCGACAAACTTGTTTTTGAAACATGGAGTGCCATTCCTGACACGTATATTAACATGAAAAAGTATGCATTTGGAGTCTTGTCCATCTTTGGCTCAACATACTTATGCGAGCAATTTTTCTCAAGCATGAACTTCATAAAATCCAAACACCGCTCCCGCCTCACAGATGAGAGCCTACAGTCCTGTATGAAGATCAAAGTCACATCTTACAGCCCCGACATAGGGAAGATCTGCAGCGAACTTCAGACACAGAAGTCACATTAAACAGGTGAGAACAATAGCATTAAGCTATTATTTTTCCGAAAAAAAAAAATATTTCAGACTCTGAGCTGATGTAGATTTTTTGTATGTTCAGGTGCTTCAGTTGATTGCTGGCTGAGCAAAAAACCCGAAGAGGACGAGAGAACACTGACATGGACTTGTCAAAGACGCTCCTAATTTTATGTTTCTTTTTAAAGCTGCTAAGCTGCAGCTAAATGTTTTATTTATATTAAAGTGGGCTAGTTTTTATTTTACTTTTACACAAATATAGGAATGACTTAAATAGGCCTACAGTTCACAGTTTAATTTATTTCAAAGTAGGCCTACAAATGCACACTGCACTTCTGTTGTTGTATTCAGTGGTTGTAACAGGTAAAATAAAAAAAAAGATGAAAACTTTTAAAAGTTTACAAGCTCTGTTATTTTTTGCGGCTCCCGACTATTTTTTTTGGCAGAAGAGGGGGCAAAATGGCTCTTTTGATAATAAAGGTTGCAGACCCCTGCCCTAGACTAACCCCCTTGGCAGGCGACCAGCGCCTCAAAATACATGGGTTAGTGTCGCCGCTCTAACTGATGTACTAATACAGGGAGTCACCTACGTGTGGTGAAGGACACAATGTATACCTGCAGGTATCTACACAAGTTCCCTACCTCTCAAACCCTGCGCCCGGCTAAATGAGGAAAAAGACAAAAAGTTATCAAAAGTTAACAAAGTCAACATAAAGGCTGGTAAACTAAAACAAGACAAAAACAATTCAAAGTAAGACTACATAACTAATCAAAAAGCGTTACACAACAAAAAGGTCTGAGACCTGCCACCTCTCTACTAGGACCAAACAACGGAGCTTAAATAGGGTGTGTGGTGCAAGCTGTGATTAATTGGTTGATTGGATCCCAGCTGTAGGCTGATTAGCTGAACAAGGCATGCACAGACAGGAGGGATCTACTGAGAGAGGACAAAGGTGAAATACTAAATGAAACCAGGAGGGGAAGACAAACACAAATTACACAACTACACAGGTCTAACAGAAAAGACCCCCACCGCCCGTAACACTCCCCCCCTTAAATAGCAACCCCTGGTTGATACAAACAACAGCATATCCGGATTAGCCGGTTTACATCAGTCAAAATGTTAAGACAAGGAGTAAACCACATAATGAGAGCATTAGGACTAGGCTATATATACACATATAAATATATATTAAACAACAACTTCAATAGTGGAGTATAGAATAAATATCCAAAATATTGAAAAACACAAAAACTTAGTAACTTAAGGCTGTCCACACCGGGACAGGGCATCCGCAAACACATTTTCTGTGCCTTTTTTGTGGCGGATCAAAAGTGAGTAGTTTTGTAAAAACAATGACCATCTCATTAGTCTCCTGTTGTGGTTGTACATGCGGTGGATGAATACCAGAGGGTTGTGGTCAGTGTAGACCAGAACCGGCTCAGTACTGGACCCCACATATACATCGAAGAACTGTAATGCTAACAGTAAAGCCAGGGTCTCCTGTTCTATTATTAATGTTACATTATTTAACGACATTCAGACTAACTCTAAGAGTAGTCCGTTTTCGTTGATGACGCAATTACTTAAACTCGTTCATTTGTTCATGACGATGTTAATGTAATTCTTGGCGGCGAATGTTCCCGTTACACGCATCCATACACCTACCATACACATCTCATGCAGGCACGCATCCATTCCTACGCAAGGTTTGTTTATTATTTATTTAATAAATATTTATTTATGCAACCATTTTTGTGTCTGTCCATTTATGTTGCGGTTGGGTCAGGGCCCTGACCGTAACATAAATTGGGGGCTTTCGTCCGAGATTTGGACGTTTTTTCGAGCCATTTGATTAACCATTTTAGTCGTTTGCTGTGGAGCTGCGTGCTGTCACGGCTGAGACGCCATTTTTCTAGGATTGGCCTTGGGGCGCGTTTTTCTCTTTTCTCGGGGAAGACGTCGTTTAAAAACGTACATATCCTGTTCTATAACGACTTGTAGGTATACATGGTTATTTTATATGCACTGTGTTTAGTTTTCAGTGCTAAGTTGGTATACAACTTTTGTGGTGGCGCTGGGTGCGCGTTTCCATGTTTGACGTGGCAATCGGTAAGTTGCGTTAGAGGCGATCGTTTTCTCCTGGTTTTAGATCTTGCCTCGTTTTACTCAGTACGATTGTAATACGGACTATTTAAATTGAATTCCTTACCTGTTCAAAAGTAGCGGTTGATCCCTGTAGGGATATTTAATTGTATTCGCTTTGTTTTGCGATTGCGATTTTTGCTTCTGGCTGAGGTTGGAGCTGTCTCACACGTTTTTGGTACTGTTTGCCTTTGAATTGGCGGTTCATGAGCAATTGTAGTAATTCAATTGGCTTTTTCTGGTGCTGTTTTGGTGTGAGCTATTTTCCTGCTACTTGTCTTGTCCTATTTTTTTTTAAATAGGCTTTTTGGTAAGGTATTCTGCTGGATTGCGCATATGTTGTAGTGACCTTTGTTGCATTTTTGTGCGCTACCCAGCTATATAATCGTGTAGATTTTGGTCCGTGTTCTCTAAGAGTTTATTACGGCTATAATTAGCTATAGCTTTTGTGGGCCGTATTTTTCTCTTATGCTATATAGGCTTATTTAGTAAACGGGAGACGCTTTTGTTTCCTCGTGCTTGTATGCATTTGCTAGTGCATGGTCAATGTTGGGAATACATTAAATAAAAAGTTACATATTTCAGGCATCTTATATATGTTCAGGTGTGGAGCACGCTGCTGTCCCGTACAGGCTGAAGAGACCAGTTCCTTTGGCGCTGTGTCTAATACCAGTATTTGTTAAAGTGTGTGGGAAAATCTTCATCAAATATATAGACGGAACGTTTTGGCTCTTCGGAGAGGCGATTCCGGCTATATACAAGGAGTCAGAGTACCACAACGAAGACTAGGGCCTCTTACAGGACAGTCAGATAGTTAGGTAGGTAAGGTGACAATAGGTCGCGATTGGCACTTAGATGTGTCCAGGTTACCCATTTAATACTGCTTGATAGGGAGTGGGACGCTCCTTAGTACATCTGTTTTAGCCTGTTTTATTCTCTGTGTCCCCACGTTGCTCTGCCTTGCCTATACAGTTGCTAGCCTATATCGCTTTCTCCTGTTTTTTCTTTAAAAAAAAACATATTTTTGCTGCTTTCCCTTTTTGGTAGTGGGTAGGTTACGCCTACTCCTATTCGCGTGGTGGTAACATTGTGTAGCACAATCTGACCCTTTGTTTCATGAACTGCTTGTGGCATGTGTCTAGCACCATGTGGGTCACCTGAATAAATTGATCAAGAATTCTCTGGAAAGAGGGAAGTATTGATTTGTTCACTCCATAGTGAAAACATAAAAAATGACCAATGAATTAAATGTGTGCTCCAATGTTACACTTTGCTTTGACACATTTCGGTGTTGAGTAGTGGTTAGTAGTGGTGTAAAAGGTGAAAATGAATTCGGTTGGAATAAACGGTTTCTTGGGTAAATTGTGGGTTCTGTGTAGGAGCTCATACCTCAAAGACCCAGTTGTGTATATGCACTCGTGCCAAAAAAATAGTGTTGCATTTTTGTGAATCCAGTGTGCTGCTACAAATGACATGCCAGCTCACAAGGACATTGACTGCAGCCTTGAAGCATAACAAACTCAATTCACCAAGCGCATTATAGTGTTGCATGTTCGCAATTTGGGTGTTGCCAGGTTTAAGCCGGTTATTTTAATTCCAGTGCTGTGCATCTATTGCCCATCAACCACCCTTTGTTCTCAATGTGTCCCATGTTGGCTTAATCAGAGTATTTACTGTTGTAAATGTTCGACTGATTATTACATTTTAATGTTTTTATTGTTAAAAAAGAAGTAAAATGCACCGGCCACATTTCAGAGGCTAGTTAAAGTTTTAGCTGGCCTAACTGGTTGCGAGGCTTACCTCGATGACATTGTGGTTTTTAGCATGACATGGGCTGACCATTTATATTATGTCGCAACTTTTTGACCGACTCAAAACTGCTAACCTTACCGTGAATTTGGAAAAATGTGAATTCGGTAAGGCTACAGTCACGTACCTGGGAAGAGTCGTGGGCGGCGGGTCCGTGCGTCCGGTGGGAGCTAAGGTAGAGGCGATCTCCCATTACCCGGCTCCATCTGACCGAAAAGGGTTACGCCGTTTCCTCGGGATGGTCGGTTACTACCGTGGATTCTGCCGGAACTTTTCGGCAGTAGCTGCTGCTCTAACTGACCTCCTTAACCCAAAGGTGGACTTTCTTTGGTCTGAGGAGTGTCAGCGAGCTTTTGAGGACATTAAAGCCCTTCTCTCTCATGCTCCTGTGCTGTCCGCTCCTGATTTAGGTACTGACAATTTAGTGGCAAATGCCTTATCAATGGCATAAGCCAGCCTTACTATTCAACGTAAGTAGTTTTTTTTTTCTTAAGTATTCGGCCGTGTGTCCTAGTGTTTGTTATAAAGCATATTTGTCCGTTGTTTTCGACAGTCTTCGGCTGCCGTTTAGGTGGGGGGGTGTTACGGTCGCTGATTGTTATTTGTCACCCCTGTTTTCTTTTCCATTATATTATTTTCTCCTTCCCCTTTTTAAGTCCGCCTCCTGGGGCTTAATTGGCTCCCACGGCAATCACCGGTATTATTTAAAAGGAGGTTGAGACCGGGTAACGGGGTTGCTTCACTGGCGTCTCTTTTTCACGAGGGTTGCTTCACTGGTGTCTTTTTCATGGTGTTGTCGGTCAAACTCTTATATCCTCGTTACACGCATCCATACACCTACCATACACATCTCATGCAGGCACGCATCCATTCCTACGCAAGGTTTGTTTATTATTTATTTAATAAATATTTATTTATGCAACCATTTTTGTGTCTGTCCATTTATGTTGCGGTTGGATCAGGACCCTGACCGTAACACTACTGCAGTGTAGTAATCTTTGTATTCATTAAGAGATGGAGCTTATGTTGTAACAGAAGGCACGTTCAGACCTGTCCCATTCACCCATATCATCTTTTTAGTACCTATGTTGCCCTGTCATACCTACCCTAATAATATCTCTGCTATATCTTGGTAACATCCCTGGCCTGCCCTGTACCATGCCCTGCCATACTACACCAAATGGTAGCATAAAATATGTGTAGAGGTAATGAATGTTTTCCCAACTTGGAGGTGAAACTAAAACTTGCCACAAGCACATTCATTATACACGCATATAACCTCTGGAGGCATACCATTGCTCTACAGGTAGTTTTGCAGTGGCTTGCTTGTAGTGTATTCTCTTGCTTTAAACCGCAAACTCCCGTCAATGCCCCTATGCCGGCGATTGTGAAGCCAGCACATCGTCAGAAACTGTGTGCCTAGAATTTCCTTCATTGAACCCTAAAACTTTCTGGGCCAATCTGAAACGTACTACACAATTAAACCGAAATAATGTCTATACAAAAACCCCCCAGTCAGTGAACTATTCCTGTGTTATTCAAAATTAAGGACATATGGCAATTCAGTAACATTGACCTTTAGTTGGTGTTTGCATCGTTAAATGGCTGCTTGGGGCCACAGACTGCAGGCCCAGAATTCCCCTGCTCAGCCCTGTAATATTATAGCCACATCATGCAGTGTGGTGGCGTATGTCTCCCGTTATCTCCGCTTTGGTCCCAATGCTTGCCAGTGTCCTGGCCTCAGGCTCGGTGAATACTGTGTCCTGTCCAATGCTATAACAAGCAATCTTGCACGGATGATTAATCTCACACATAACCTGCTAATCTTGTGCAGGGCCGTTTCCCTGGGGGCACCCAGCACTGGGATTGTGCTGGCGTTTCTCCCACACATTCTCATTGTGTGGATGGTGTGTGAGATCCTCGGTGGCGCTGGAGTTGGAGCAGTCCACTAAACTGGCCTGCTTGCTCGGTTTGGTGTGTACTAGGTAACTTTTTTTTGCCCTCCCTCAATGGGTCACCCCCTCCCCAGCCCTTGTTCAAGGCCCCTTTTCATGCCAAAATGACAGTCCACCCCCTCGTTTTAAAAAAGGATATTCCCTTCAGAGTAAGAAGCTGCCTCGTGAAGTTTTTGCTCGTTTTGTCTCGTGGCCTGGGATGGTGGCTTGTTCTACATTCTTGTGTGCGCGCAGTAATATTGCAGGAGTACTGGCCTGTCCGCCCTTCCTCCCCTGCGAGTCTTCTGACCCTCTTAATGCAATGAAGAGGGATTGGGCCCACTTTTAGCCCGCTGGACTTAGGCTGGAGGTCACTGCAACACTGTTCACAAAGAAGTAGGGATCAAGTAGACAGATTTTTTTCCTTTTCTAAACTGTCTTTACATTTTAGAGATGTGCAAGGTGTCAAATTTATTTTGATTGCTGAACATTTTACAGCCGCAAAGAGCCAGTGTTAACATTCTGCTAGTTTACTGGGTTTGTGTGCATTGTGCAACACGTAGGGAGGCCCACAATCTGGTAATGAACCATGATCATGCCGGTGCAGAATATAACCTCCATCCATAAGAAAGAACCCCGTCTGGCCTGTGCTCTCCCAGGCGAGTGTCTGTTGCAGCAACAAGACAGACTTGTGTACATGATTCAGTTGCTAGATATTTCCCACAAATGTACATTCAAATTATAATAATTTTTTTCGCAAGCTTTGTATGGAAATCACAAAGTTATTAACATCTTAGATATTTGCTTTTGGCCCACAAATGAAATGGCAGAGGGTAGGGAGTGGGCAGAGTGTAATCACAAGATCTCTCATTCTAATAAACTTGTGTTTGCCGAATTTCTAAATCCTCTTACGGCTGCATTGGTGAAGACATTGATGTATTATGGTAATTATTCATAATTTCAGAACGAGGCTAAACTTTTTTTAAAGCCGTTTTAAAGTGGTTATTTCTCAGTTGGAGCTGTCCTGAGACCGCTTTATTGACAGTGAAGTGTTAAATTGGGACATTTTCTTAATCTAGCACAGCTGTGATGAGCGCCGTGCGCTGACAGCTGCCGTGTTGCGCCGCCGAGTTGCTCCACATAAATGATTCATTTTAAGCCTGTCATGAGACACCGAGGCGTTTAAAGAGCAGGATCTGAAGCCTTCTCAAATCTGTGCACGGATGAGAAAAAGCCAATTACGCCGTTAACTGGCAATAATGCTCATTTTCCATCGCGTTCTTCCGGCGCCAGCCAAAGACGTTTGCCGTTTTTGTTTGCATCGGCGCATTTCGCGCCAAAGAACGCGGGCTTTGCCGTGAACCGTGGACACGGGTCTTTTCCGCTTTTGTAGACGGTTGCATGGCACGCGCTGCTCGGAGCCACAGCCTGGGGTGGCGGGGGAACTTCTCCAGACAGAGATCTGAGGACTGTGAGTTGCACTGAACAAATAAGAATCAGTCGCAAGTTTATGGTAGATGAGGACCAATCTACAGTGCTTTGAGTGTCATTTAAATCGGCAGTATTTTTACATAACATTCTTTTAGGGTTGCAGTCATTTACTGAGTTGAGACGAGGTGAAAGATTGCACCAAAGTCTCTGTGTGCTCGTTTACTTGAAATGCTAATTTTCCGATAGAGAAAGCAAGCTGGGAGACTTTTATTAGGAGCAAGGGGCTCCCGGCTTGCTGGAAATCTATTGATTTCCACTCATTTCCTTGGCTGATGTCACAGCTGGTGAATTTTATATTGGAGAGATTTGCTAAATACCCACATGGGCTGTACGTGAGTTTTTGGAAAGATATTAAAATATTCTTTAAGGGTTTCTTCTAAAATTCACTTCCGATTCACTGTGCTACAGAGTTTGCGGAGACTAATATTCCAATATTTGTCGGAGATCCAATAATCCAGTGATGTCCACCAAATGTATATCCTCCTTGGGGAGGGAGGGAGGGAGGGAGAAGGAGCCTGACAGAGTGGCGGATAGAGAAGCAGAAAGTGCTCTGAGGAACCAGCCAATGTCCTTAGCGGAACAGGAGTGCGTTCTAGCCCTGATGACAGAGGGCGATAACACAAACTCATCTTCACTTGATCGCTGCACGCGGTCTTATCCGCTGTCGCATAATTCCGGGTTAGCTCTGGGTTAGCTCGGATTTCTAAAAGAATCCAATTGAGAGTCCCTTATGGATTTGTACCAAGAAAGTGGCATCACAAGGTTTATTAAACCCACATGATTTTATAAGCTAACAGACCAAGATGCAATTAAAGCTATGGCGCAACAAATGAGCATTTTCTAAAAATAATACTCAATAAAAAGTTCTAACAGGAAAAGGAGGGCTGCTCTAATAACATTTGTTACCAAAAGAAAATGGAACCTGAGGACTTGAGTTTTCTTGTTTTAGAGGAAAGATGATTAGGCTTATAATTATTTTCTTTTTTCTTTTTACCTGCTTTTAGTGAACTGTAGAATTTGCCCAATAGGTGGTGCTTTAAACCCATGAATTGAAGACATTTGCAGTGTTTTTATCCTCCTTCCCTGCTCCCGCTGACGCGTGTCATTTGTGTGAGGGGTTTGAGCTCTGATTAGACGTACTGCACAATGACAAAAGCATGAAATGGGTTTTAATGTTAGTGTTCTTGAATGTCTGTCACCGTGCTCCGAAGACGGGATGAGATCAGAAAAATAAAGCGTGCAAAACTTTTTTTTAAAAATTGCATCTCATCAGACAGCAGAGTAATCGATGTTTACAACTTGCGTCTTCTTCCATCAGCAAAAGCTCAGGGTCTCATTATCCATGAGCACTGGCGAGCAAACGCAATAGAAATTCATGGTAAAGACAATCTGAAAACAAACTACTAGCCCACTGCCTGAAATTTCAAAAATTTCTAAAGACTTGTTTTCACTTTGTCATTATGGGCTATTTTGTGTAGAATTGAGACAAAAAATGAACTCAATCTATTGTAGAATATGTCTGTAATATAATAAAATGTGGAGAAGGTGAAAGGGGTGTTCAGACTTTCTGGCTTGACTGTAGGTCTCAAAAGCACACTTTTAGCACATAAACAAATGCAAACAACGCAGATTATGCCGATATAGAAAATCATGACATCCGAAACCGGGAGTGCATATTATGACTAATATCGGTGCCAGGTAGCTATACAACATTGTTACGGTCGCTGATTGTTATTTGTCACCCCTGTTTTCTTTTACATTATATTGTTTTCTCCTTCCCCTTTTTAGGTCCGTCTCCCGGGGCTTAATTGGCTCCCACGGCAATCACCTGTTTTATTTAAAAGGAGGTTGAGACCGGGTAACGGGGTTGCTTCACTGGCGTCTCTTTTTTTCATGGTGTTGTTTGTCAAACTCTTATATCCTCGTTACACGCATCCATACACATCTCATGCAGGCACGCATCCATTCCTACGCAAGGTTTGTTTATTATTTATTTAATAAATATTTATTGATGCAACCATTTTTGTGTGTCCATTTATGTTGCGGTTGGGTCAGGGCCCTGACCGTAACATAAATTGGTGGCTTTCGTCCGGGATTTGGACGTTTTTTCGAGCCATTTTGAATAGCCATTTTAGTCGTTTGCTGTGTAGCTGCGTGCTGTCACGGCTGAGACGCCGTTTTTCTAGGATTGGCCTTGGGGCGCATTTTTCTCTTTTCTCGGGGAAGACGACGTTTAAAAAGGTACATATCCTGTTTTATATAACGACTTGTTTGTATTAATGGTTATTTTGTATATGCACTGTGTTTAGTTTTCAGTGCTAAGTTGGTATACAACTTTTGTGGTGACGTGGCGCTGGGTGCGCGTTTCCATGTTTGACGTGGCAATCGGTAAGTTGCGCGTTTTAGAGGCGATCGTTTTGTCCTGGTTTTAGATCTTGCCTCGTTTTACTCAGTACGATTGTAATACGGACTATTTAAATTGAATTCCTTACCTGTTCAAAAGTAGCTATTGATCCCTGTAGGGATATTTAATTGTATTCGCTTTGTTTTGCGATTGCGATTTTTGCTTCTGGCTGAGGTTGGAGCTGTCTCACACGTTTTGGTACTGTTTGCCTTTGAATTGGCGGTTTATAAGCAATTGTAGTTTATTCAATTAGCTTTTTCTGGTACTGTTTTGGTGTGAGCTATTTTCCTGCTACTTGTCTTGTCCTATTTTTTTTTAATAGGCTTTTTGGTAAGGTATTCTGCTGGATTGCGCATATGTTGTAGTGACCTTTGTTGCATTTTTGTGCGCTACCCAGCTATATAATCGTGTAGATTTTGGTCCGTGTTCTCTAAGAGTTTATTACGGCTATAATTAGCTATAGCTTTTGTGGGCCGTATTTTTCTCTTATGCTATATAGGCTTATTTAGTAAACGGGAGACGCTTTTGTTTCCTCGTGCTTGTATGCATTTGCTAGTGCATGGTCAATGTTGGGAACACATTAAATAAAAAGTTACATATTTCAGGCATCTTATATATGTTCAGGTGTGGAGCACGCTGCTGTCCCGTACAGGCTGAAGAGACCAGTTCCTTTGGCGCTGTGTCTAATACCAGTAATTGTTAAAGTGTGTGGGAAAAGCTTCATCAAATATATAGACGGAACGTTTTGGCTCTTCTGAGAGGCGATTCCGGCTATATACAAGGATTCAGAGTACCACAACGAAGACTAGGGCCTCTTACAGGACAGTCAGATAGTTAGGTAGGTAAGGTGACAATAGGTCGCGATTGGCACTTAGATGTGTCCAGGTTACCCATTTAATACTGCTTGATAGGGAGTGGGACGCTCCTTAGTACATCTGTTTTAGCCTGTTTTATTCTCTGTGTCCCCACGTTGCTCTGCCTTGCCTATACAGTTGCTAGCCTATATCGCTTTCTCCTGTTTTTTTCTTTAAAAAAAAACGTATTTTTACACCTACTCCTATTCGCGTGGTGGTAACATTGTGTAGCACAATCTGACCCTTTGTTTCATGAACTGCTTGTGGCATGTGTCTAGCACCATGTGGGTCACCTGAATAAATTGATCAAGAATTCTCTGGAAAGAGGGAAGTATTGATTTGTTCACTCCATAGTGAAAACATAAAAAATGACCAATGAATTAAATGTGTGCTCCAATGTTACACTTTGCTTTGACACATTTCGGTGTTGAGTAGTGGTTAGTAGTGGTGTCAAAGGTGAAAATGAATTCAGTTGGAATAAACGGTTTCTTGGGTAAATTGTGGGTTCTGTGTAGGAGCTCATACCTCAAAGACCCAGTTGTGTATATGCACTCGTGCCAAAAAAATAGTGTTGCATTTTTGTGAATCCAGTGTGCTGCTACAAATGACATGCCAGCTCACAAGGACATTGACTGCAGCCTTGAAGCATAACAAACTCAATTCACCAAGCGCATTTTATTATTATTTTTTTAAATAGTATCTTTTTTAGTACCTTGCTCAAGGGTACAACGGCAGTGTCCTCCCTGGGAATCGAACCTGCAACCTTTTGGCATAATTCTGAACCCATGTGTTCGGATCCCTTTTTTTGTATATTATCCTCATGTTCTCGCAAGTCCACGTGTACCATGTCACCATTTGTTTCTCCATCTTCAAGAATAAGCTCCCGCTGAGCAGAGCTTCTTCTGATCATATTGATGGATTGTGGAAGTGATCCACATACTGTAATGCAAAGCTATTTATCATTTTTTATGTGCATGTGTGACAGGTACCATGTGAGAAAATGTTGAATGTTTAGACTATTTAGGAATACCATTGTGCAGGTTACTGAATGAAAAGAGAAATTTCTGGAAGATATCGGACCCGTTAGATTTGAGTGAAATTTGGGGTGTATCGGTCCTGAGCGGTAGTTTCCTGAGTCAACACATCGTGTACAGTGCACTCCAAAAGCAATTGTAGCCATCTTTACACACAGGCATTTTTACACGTTTTAGGGGACAAAAAGTAGCTGGACAAATTAAGCTTAAACGGTCATCTCTGCTGCCATATATGCAGTAGATATGGAAGGATCACTTTAAGGGTCGTTTCTCCCGTCTCATTTTCCTATTGAACTCTATGGAAAAATAAGTCCAGAGAAACAACCCTTAAAGTGTCCCATCCATATCTGCTGCGTATCTGGCAGAAGAGATGGTTTGAGACCCTTTGATGACGTACAGCCATTTAGCCAACCATGTGTTCCATACTATTCCTGTGTGATTTACAGCTTAATCTAGACCCACCCCCCAATTCCCATTCCCCCCAGGGCGTCATGGCATGCAAAGGATTAAGGATATGCAACCAAATATGATGACTAAGTTTGTGAATTAGTCCAATTACTTTTGGTGCCCTAACATAGGGGGACAACCGCTACACAGTACACCCAATATGGATGTAATAGAATAACTTTTCCCGCTAGGGAACTTCAGTTGTAGTCCCAGCAACACACAAACAAACATATCAAACAAAGACATCCAACAGAATCATTACATCAATTAAGCGAATTAAAGTGCAATACAGACATGATTAAAAATAGTCCCCGCTGTCCCGAGATGTCCAGTGTCACCAAGCAGTCCAACACAAACTCCGCCTCCACACGTCTCTACACCGCCGAAACGGAGCACCGAACTGCGTCAATCTTCCCAGTCGTCTTCCTCACTCCTCCCCCGCATTATATTCTCCTTCTCTGGTTGCCTTTTGGAGATTGCCTGCACTTCCGGATCAGTCCCGAGTCCGACATCTTCAACTCCGTTGAAGAGCGATGGTAACTTTGTTGCTGGAGTCTGCAGATCCAACGGACATTCCCGAGCATATGTTGCGAACGCGTCCATGGTGACGACCACAAACAAAATTATATCGACTAGACAATTCGTCACTATCATCAAAATATGGGTAAAAACCCATATATTAAAGCTGAAAGTCTGCACTCTAACCTCATAGGCACTTTTCAATGTCAATTCCAACGTGATGGAGTACAGAGCCAACATAACTAAAAATGTGTCACTGAGTGCACTGTATTTCCAGAGACTTTATGCACATGCCTAGGTCGCATCTGTGATCGGGATTTCTAGGCCGATATTCCCCAATTCATTCACGGACTCTGCCTGCGCTGAAATGTCACGGTGTGTCCTGAGAAGTGGGCGGCTAAACTGGCTGTGTGTGAACATTCACGCCAAGCGCCTGGACAAGAACACTGTGCACGAGATTATATCCGTTTCCGACATTGACACGTGCCGCACACAGCAGGAAATGAAATGCCTTTTTTTTCGGATTTGTGCACCGTTTCGTGCAGTGGGTCTCAAACTGCAAGGGGTTAAGAGGGGGGGAAGCGGGAACAGACAGGTTCTCGGTGCTTTGAGAAGGAACAACGTTGCAACCTTACGGCAGGAGTGTGTTTATGGAGTGCATCAAGCCAGTGTGTGTTGATTTTCTGCCGTCGGATTGGTTAAGTATCTATTTTCATTCGGTTTTAGCTGCATTAGGTAATTGAACCGCTTTCTAGTAGTTAGCGATCTGTTTAAGTTGATTTGTAGCTATTATTAAGCCAACAACTGGCCTTTTGTGTTGCTAATCTCAACTAGCTTCACCGGAGTGAATTAGCCCTGCAAGCAGCTGAATGCAATCGGTAAATTAGCAAATAGTCTAAGTTAAAAGCAGAGGCTGCCGTAAATACGGTGTGTGTGTGTGTGTGTGTAGGATACGTACTCCATGAAAATGTGTTTTTACATGTTCTTCACAGAACATAAGCGAAGGCCATGGAGTTTTAGTTTGGAAAAATAATTAATTGAGGTAATTTTGACCCAAACGCCACAAAGTGAGGGTTACTTTGAAAATGGATATCTGTCACCATGAAGATTCTGAAGGACAATGGGAACCATGTGACCCAGTCAGTGAAATGCCCTGTATGGTCGACCTGTAGACCCAAGATTCAACCACCGATGAGCACAAGGAGGATGTCAGTTCATATCACGCACAACTCTTGTCCCTTGAGGTTATTGCATAGGCTACCTCAGTTTCAAGAGTATCAAGAGGGTGATGAATCCACCCAGTCAAACAACTAAACGGAACCAAGAAGGCATGGTGCTGCCAGGTGGGTGCATTCTAGCTAAACCATTCCTGCTCAGTGCAAGGGCAAGCCTTTGTGCATGGCTGTCCAATTCCGTTCCTGGAGATCTCCCGTCCTGAAGGTTTTTACTCCAAACCCCAACAAAGCACACCTCGTTCAACAGCTAAAGATCTCATTGTGCTGCCAATTAGTCGACTCAGGTGTGCCAAATTAGGGTTAAAATGAAAACCTACTGGACGGTAGGTCTCCAGGAACAGGGTTGGGCAGCCTCGCCTTAGAGTTTAGCGCAGCGTTAGGATCCGAAATGTACCCTTTTTCCAGTCGTTCACTTCCCTTGCTTCAAGGGGGAATCCCGAAAATGCCAAGATGAAATATGGCAGCCAGACCAATGGGATTCAGATCCAATTTTAGGGGAGGGAGTAATTACATAACCTCTGACTAATTATATTACCTCTGTTCCCTCACAATGCAATGCTCCACGCGGGAGGTCACGTTTCAACTATGGGGTAGACTTCCTATATCGGTTGCGAGGGCCATTCAGTTCCGCTTTGTTTCTTAAGTTTGCTTGCTGCACGTAGAAAATTACGTCACAAGACAGCTCACTCGAGGGAAGAGAGCAAGGGAATGTGTTAAGTTGGATCCGAACGCAGCCTAGGATCAAACCCTGACCTTGCAGTTAGTGGAATCTGTAGCCAGCAACGCCACAGGGTGGTGCAACATTGGCCTTAGCATTACAGAGGGAGGTTATCATTTAGCAGGGTACTTCCCTACATCACAGTGCAAGAGAGACTCCTCAAATGGGCACCAAGCTAGCTAGCTACACACGTAAGGCAGTCCTCTAGCACATTCAACCTGAGGCACAGTGGGCGGCTTGCTAATTGAAAAGCTGGCTGCATACTTTTCCAAGAACGCACAACATGTTTGGACTCAAACTGACAAAGAATGTTGGAGCAATTGGGTGGGGCATGCAGAAGCAAATATGGAAAAATTAATAACTCGAAACAAACCTCAGCCATCGCCGTGGCTACAAGAACGCAACTCCTAATACGGACAAAGGAGTAGTGAAAATGTAGCTTTACCCGGCCGAGGTCGATTCCACGGTTATCAACTCCAAGAACTTTACTTACGGTCTCCGTCTTCTGTTTAAAACGGGCGACTCGTCATCGCTGGAACTTATGCTGGAGCCGCTGGACAAGTCAAAAGCGACTGGAAAGAGGCATTGGGTAAATCCAGCCGTGTTAGTCATTTACCACTTAAAGGCATACTGAACTTTGTTAGACAATATTGTATAGCTAGCTACCTGGGCCAGTAACAGTCCCACCCACTTCCTGAAGCCAGTGTTCGTAAACAAACCGTGCAAGTTAGCAAGGAAGTTAGCGACAGTTGCTAGTTCTCAGAAAATGGTTCTTGAAAACCAAATCAAACCAGATTAGTTTAAAAAGTTTAAATGTTTGGTTCTGGATGTTGTGATTTTATAAATCGGCATTATTCGCATCTGCATATGTGCCAAGTGTGCTTTTGAGAAGCGTTTCACCATGCAACAAGAGCGAATAGAGAGAGGGAAAAAAATATATATATTCTCCATTGGTCAGTTGCTGACCACTGGAGCAAGTCATGAAGATGTGGCTAAATATTATGCAAATAGCCATATAGTGCCAGCAACAGGACTATAATTTTGATCAGTTATTTTCACTGCAACAATATGTCGCCATGGAGTTAATTTTAAATGGTACGAGCCACCGCTGCAGCAGGCGATTCTCAACGGTTGCAAGGGTAAGAAAACATTTTGAAAGTCTAACAGTTGGGCCTGCCCAGAGAAAATGACATTCTCAGGCTCTAGTCCTGTTCAGTGCAGGAGTGGGTGAAACTAAATATTTACATCTAGTGTGATCCATCTGTACGGTTATATGATCAAGGTCAATCTCATTGTTGATTGGTTCACAACATGAACCAGCCTCTCTGATTAGTTCAACCATACACCAATATTACAGCTCAACAGCTGTGGACAGATAACCCAAGTACAAACCCCAATTCCAAAAAAGTTGGAACAGTATGTAAAATGCACATAAAAGCAGTGATTTGTAAATTCTCCTTTACATACATTTAATTGAAAACAGTACAAAGAAAAGATATTTAATGTTTTATCTTAGCAACTTTATTGATTTTTGTAAATATAGGCCAATTTCTAATTTGATGCCTGCAACACGTTCCAAAAGTTGGCCAGATATGCAGATATGGATGGATCACTTGAAGGGTTGTTTCTCCTGACTCATTTTCCTATTGAACTCTATAAAAAAATAAGTCAGGAGAAACAACCCTTACAGTGATCCATCCATATCATATCTACTGCATATCTGGCAGCAGTGATTGTTTGAGGCTTGTTTGATACCGCAGACCCTTGATTACTTAGCCACTCAGCCAACCATGGATTCCATACTATTCGAATTGAATTGAATTGAATACTTTATTGTCACTGTACATGTACAGGGAAATTTCGTTTCGAGCCCGCAGCATAGATGCACACATACACAAGATAACAATATAAATATATAAAAGAATAAGAGAAGAATAAGGTGTCCTACAATGGGGGAGGGGGAAGTGCAGCAATTGAGGGTCATTCACATGTCATTTACAGCTTAATCTAGTCCCACCCCCCAATTCCCAGATATCCATTCAAATACAGATAGGTTATTGTATCGCTTGTAAGAATACCTGAAAATAAGTTTTTTTGGGAAGACTTTTTATATCCTTTTATACCCAGTCATGACAGCATCACCTGTTTACCTGTGGAACGTTACAAACAGGTTTTGTTTTTTTTGTTTTTTTTAAAAACTTGATTTTTTTTTTTGCCCCTGCCCCAACTTTTTTGGAATGGGTTGCAGGCATCAAATTCAGAATTGCCTTATATTTACAAAAATCTATAAAGTTGATGAGGTAAAACAGTAAATATCTTCTTGTACGGTTTTCTTTTTTTTAAACTTAATTTTTATTTAATTTTACATACAAAACCAATACAGTACAACAAAATGAACATTTCCATGAATAGCTTACTGGCTTCGCACAAGTAACAGTTCCAAAGTAACAGTTCTGTCTAACTCAATTGTCAAATAAAGTGGTGTCATCATTCTCCCTTTTAAAGTCCATCCATTTCTTCCATTTCCCTTCAAACTTTCCCTCCTGCAGTCTTAAAACATGTGTAAACTTCTCCATCTTGAAAATCTCCTCCACTATATTCAGCCACTGCTCTATGGTTGGGGGTTCTACTTTATACCAGGCCCTTGTAATTGCCTTCTTGCTTGCCACCAATAATATTTTAACCAGGTACCGATCCCCACCCTGTACATCCTCCTGTGTTATGTTCCCCAAATATATTACCAGGCAAGACTTCGGTACCTCATATCCCAATATTTCCCTTATTTTATTCCAAACCCCCTCCCAGTATTCCTCCATCTTTGAACATTTCCAAAATACATGGGTATGATCCGCCACCGCTCCCCCACATGATCTCCAGCATGATTTCTGACCCGATGTATATCTCCCCTTAATCTTTGGCGTTATAAAATATCTTATAATGTTTTTCCACCCGAACTCACGCCATATTCTAGAACTAGTGGCTGTTTGCTGAACCTTACACACATTGTACCATTCCTCAACTGTTATTTCTATGCCAAGTTCCTTTTCCCACTTTTCCTTAACATACACAGTTGAAGTACCCTCACTGGCCACTAGAGCTTGATAAAGAGCTGATATTACTCTACATTTCTTCCCATTGTATGCTTCCACCATTATTTTAATTATCATGTTTTGTTCTTTAGGTTGGTCCAACTTGATCTCCTTTAAATAGTAATCCCTCACCTGAAAGTATCGAAACAGTTCATGTGTTTCCATTTCAAATTTAGCTCTCAGAGCCTGATAACTCAGCATTTCCTCATTCTCAAGTAGTGTACATATGGCTGTTACCCCACAATTAGCCCATCTCTGAAATCCCTGATTGTTGAATCCTGGTTTGAATCTCTTGTCTTGGGTTATCCACCTCAACATTTTTGTTTCAGTCTGCAACTTGTACTTTTCGACCACTGTGTTCCAAATAGATAGTGTATATTTAGTTATTGAATCTAACAATCCCTCTTCCCTCTTAAACAATTCCCTCTCTGTCATTAGTATTTGTACCGGGCTTGCCTCTCCCTTCATTTCTATATCTTTCCACTTAGCCACATATTCCCTATTACACCAACAGGTTACAGCTCTGAGCTGTGCCGCATAGAAGTAGTGTTCTAACTTCGGTACTGCCATGCCCCCTTTATCCTTGGGGAGCTGTAGAGTGCTATATCTAATTCTTGGCCTCTTTCCCCCCCAAACAAATCTAGATATCCACCTATCCCATTCCACAAACTGTTTCTGTGGTATCATTACTGGCAGCGTTTGAAATAGGTACAGTAACCTTGGTAATACATTCATTTTGATTATTTCTATTCTTGAACTAAAATCTAATTGGAGTATTGACCATCTTCCTATATCCCTTTTGAGTTTCTGATTAATCTGAGGGTAATTTGCTGTGTACAACTCCTCTACTCTCTTTGTAATATTAACTCCCAGGTACCTTATAGTTTCTGAATTCCACTTGATTTTGTATTTCTGTTCCAATTCTAGTGTTGGAGTGTAGTTCATGGTTAGGATCTGGGTTTTAGTAACATTAAGTTTATATCCTGAATAATAACCATATTCTTCCAGGAGATGCATTAGTGCGGGGAAAGACTCACTAGGTTGCTCCAAATATGCTACCACATCATCCGCAAACAGCCCTACCTTGTGTTCTATCCCATTTATTTCCACCCCCCTAATGCCTTGGTTATCTCTTATCGCCTGTGCTAATGGCTCTATGAACAGCGCGAAGAGAGTTGGAGAGAGCCCGCATCCCTGTCGAGTAGACCTTCCCAGATGGATTGGATTTGTGAGACTACCATTCACTTTAATCCTAGCGGTGGGTTCCTGGTATAACGCTTTTATACATTTGACCGACTTCATTAAACCCAAATCTTCCCAAAACCTTGTATAGAAATGTCCAATTGACTGAGTCGAAAGCTTGGGCAGCATCCACGCTTACTAAAATAACTCTTCTTTGTCTGTTGAGTATTTTCCACTATGTGTATCACCCTCCTAATATTGTCCTGCGTCTGCCTACCTTTAATAAAGCCGGTCTGGTCCTCGTCTATGATATCATCCATGAACTTCTCTAATCTTTTGGAAATTATTGAAGTGTAAATTTTGTAATCCACATTTAACACCGATATTGGTCTATAGCTACTACAGAGCTCCTTATCCTTACCCTCTTTAGGTATAGTTGTAATAATGGCCTCCTTCCATGAGGGTGGTATCTTCCCTTCCTTAATTGTATGTCTATATGAGGCCAATAACATGGGACTTAGCTCTTTACTAAATATTTTATAAAATTCCGAGGGGAATCCGTCACTACCGGGGCATTTATTGTTTTTCATCCCAAAGACAGCCCTTTCAATTTCCTCCTCTGTAATGTCTGCAATTAACATCTCGTTGTGAGCTGTCCTTATTGATGGTAGATCCAAAGTTCCCAAAAAGTCAGTCATTTCTTGTTCGTCTGCCATTGGCGGTTGTGTGTGTATAGTGATTGATAGTAGTCCCTAAAAACTCTTTCTATATCTTCTGGTTCAGTAAGTAATTTATTGGTTTGGGGGTCCCTTATTTTGTGTACAGTGTTCAGTGCTTGTTGTTTTTTTAAACGTCTAGCCAGTAATCTGCTCGCCTTGGAGCCTCCCTCATAATATGTTTGTTTGACAAATCTAGCCTTCTTTTCAACTTCTGACAGTAACAAATCATTGATTTTAATTCTTGTTTCCTTCACTTGTCTGAGTATCTCTGGGTCATTTGTGTTTTTATGTTTTCCTTCCAAGTCTTTTAAGTTATCAATCCGTTTTTGGTAGTTTTCCAGCCTGGTTTTCTTAAGAAGTGTCGTCTGTACTATCAAGCTCCCCCTAATGACAGCCTTAAGAGCATCCCAAAGTATAGTTGGGTCTACCTCCCCGTTGTCATTTTCTTCTCTATATCTATTTATATCTATTTTTATCCTTTCCACCAGTTTTTTGTCATTCAGTGTCCCCACGTTCATTCTCCATACTGTGGTCCTCTTTCTCTTATTTAAGTTAATAGTCAGGTAGACTACGTTATGATCTGATAGGTCTGCTACTCCAATCCTGCAATCGTCTACCATATGCATATCTCCCTTCATCATGAAAAAGTAGTCCAACCTCGAATAAATTGTATGTGGGTCTGAATAGTGAGTGTAGTCTCTCTCCAAGGGATGGAGGTCTCTCCAAACATCCATTATTCCCAAATCAACCAGTTGCATATTCATATATTTATTAATCTGAGTCCTATTCTTCTTTGTGCTGGTCGTATCTAGATTATAGTTAAGCACCATATTGAAATCCCCCCCACATACTAAGATCCCCTCTGTTTCCCCACACATTATGTCAAATATTGTTTCAAAGAAGGCTTTCTCACTATCTGGAGGTGCATATATATTGATTAATGTTACTTTCTGTCCCTCTAATTTCCCCTTTACTATTACATACCTTCCCTCCTTATCACATATTTCTTTATCAAGTTCAAATTTTGTTGAGTTAGCTATCAGTATAGCCACCCCTCTCCTATTACTGTGTTTATGGTAAGTACTATAAAATGTATTGTTATACCCAAATCTCTTTAATTTCTCGTGTTCCTCTGTAGACAAATGGGACTCCTGAACATAGATCAGTTGAATTTTCTCCTTTCTGAATTTAGCCATCAACTTCCCCCTCTTAATTGGACTACTCAATCCGTTCACATTTAATGACACCACTTTAAGGCCATCATGCTGCATCAGTTATCCCAAACACTTCAGTTACCCACAAGCTAAACATGGACATAAAAACCACACCAGCAACAGCTGTTCTAACTAAACAGTAACTAACTAAACAGTAAAAGTAAGCAAAACAAAAACAGTAACTAACTAAACAGTAAAAGTAAAAGTAAACAAAACCTGGACTCCCATGGTAAAACCGGGGATCTTCTATCCCCATTCCCCTGTTGGTAGGTTGAGGGGAAATCCTCTTGTAGTTAGAGGGCCCCCCCTAGCGATGGAAAACTTAGATGATAGTCTTCCTCTCGCGCTAGAAATGTCCAACATCTTATTCTCAACCCACGCTCCCGGCAGAGTCTGTGTCTGTCTATCCCTACAAATTCATTTGTATGGGCATGGTGCATAAGGAGCACAACCACCTGTGAACAGAAAAAATTATCAAAAACCGTAAAAATGCAACAACCACGGATTACTTATTTCACACAGCAGATGAAAATGAGTACCTTTGACAACTCCACATCCAAGTTCTTCCTGTTGAGGATGTTGTCCCACGAGACAATGGCACCTTTGTCCGTTTTGTAGTGGCAAAACTCTAATAAGAACAAATAAACAAATGGGTATCGGGGTGGGGTGGGGTGGGGGGGGGGAGAGAATCCCGAGATTAAACCACGATTGCAACACTATCATGTTAATCATTTGTGTTTTGTTGTTCATTCGTTTATTTTAACAAATGTATCCCCGATTTTCACTGTTCACCCAGAGACACCCATGCTGTCAGACACCGCTTTAACTACAATCATTGTTTCAGAGCTTTAAAAAGGCCAAAACACTCACATCGTTAGTAAACATATTGCGGTGATGTACAACTCATTGGCATTTATTATCCGATGTGTAACATTTAACTTCATCGCTATTCACAATTTCTCACTTGCAATCCTGTCAGGCTTCTTCCGGATCTGCTCCAGTGTGTTCCTTTCCTACATTACACAAAACTACGTTCCCCACCCCCCTTCATGAAAACTTTAGCTAAATGCTAAAAGCGAACGCCACGCCCCAATTCCCCGCAAAGCCACGCTGGGGCATTCTGGACTATTGAGGCTGCTAGGACAGCCAAAATTGCTATGTCCTTTTGATACATGATTCATTTCTCTCTGTATGAGTATTGCAGAAAGCTGATTAGGAGGGATCCCAGGGAAACCCGGCCTTGTTGTCCCTAATAAGCTGAAACTAATATCTGATATAGTTGGTTCGACAGTGAGTTGAAGACACTCATATTAAACTCCATTGGGCCTGCAGTGGCAATATGACTACGTGACGTCACGCCATCTACAGAACTCGAGTTTAGCTGGGAAAAAACAAAAACAATACACAAAACAGGACCTGGGTTGCATTCCACATCACCAATTAGGTCATTCTAACAGTCAGTGTTTTAGCCTGGACTCCTGGAGTCCTCCTTTAAGAGCAGAGGGTGACCAACCAACCAGAAGTCAGTTTCTGCAGAATGAAAACAAGTCTCAATAATCTAGGCGTGGCCAGGACTTGATACCAGACCATTGGGTCATTAATAAGCACCCTAATTTTCTAGGGATTTCCATCAGGATTTAAATCGACAGGACATACATTGAGGTTAAATGGACTGAACTAATTATTCAAATGCATGCAAATACATAGCACTATACAGTTTAGACAATCTCTTACTTTTTAAAATATCGGAGACAGTCAAGCCTTTGCGGGATGGGTTGATCCAGTACGTACTGGCCTTCCTCTTGTCCCTTCCTGACAAAGTGGAATATTAACAATTTTAAGACACCCACACATGGAATATGCACAATGCAATGTACTAAACAATTATTACGAATCCTGAAAATAATTTATTACAAATGATTCTCAACAATACTGCATTGATGCTGTTTAAAGCATTTATACAAGATTATAAATTAATAACCTGTAGCATATAGGCCAATTTTAATTTTTCAGCGTACATCTGCTTTTTAAATTTATTTATTTTTAATTTTTTAAAAGGCTAACCATTAGAAAACGAGACAAAGGCAGGGAGCCAAATAACTTTACTCACAATTTAAATAGAAATTTATAAAAAAAGATGCCATCGTGCAAATGGCTAATGCTGTCAAAAGGGCCCGCCAAGCGGAAGCTGTTTACCTGTCAGGGATAAAGATACAAAATTAATAGTTCGCTGAGAAGTTATGGATCGTCTTTTTGTAGCTGTTAGATATAAAACGATCACTGCAGTAACGTTAGCAAGTATCTAAGGAGCAAGGACAACTCACCCACGACAGTAAAAGAAATTGCTTCTGTGGATTAAGTGCCATCTTGTCAAAAGGCCCCAGGTTATCTAGAGATTAAGAGGAGATAAATGATCGCCTCCACCCACCGCCAAAATAGCATTAATGTTACATAAGATAACGTGAGCTTTACTCGACTAGGCACAGAAGCGAATATTTTTTACCCACAAATTAGCCTGCAAGACAGCGCAGCTTCACGGGTTTATCGTTAGCAGAAGCAACTTTTTGCTGCCAAACACACATCTAAGGGTGCGCTGCCTCACAGCTTTACACTTCTACACTTACAGCTTCTACACCTCCCCCCATGTCTGATCCTACCCACTGTCTTCTGAACCCTATACAATTGCCTCCCTCTGCCCTCCCGGTCCCATCCCTCCTGCCACATTCGTTTAACCCTCTCCTTAATTAATGTATTTACCTCCGCCCTACCCATCTTCACACCCACCTCAACTTCGGCCTTCCCTACCGCCCTCCTAGCCAAAACGTCAGCCATCTCGTTTCCCTCTACCCCCACGTGCGCCGGCACCCACACAAAACTAATCACCAACCCCATCCTTCTTAACCTATACAACGCCTGTGTCACCTCCCAAATCAGATCCGGCCTACTTCTAGATCTGCCTCCCTTTATACTTTCCAGCACAGCACTGGAGTCTGAACACACCACCACCCTATCTGGTCTCACCTCCTCCACCCACTGCAGTGCTAAAATAATTGCCACCATTTCTCCCGTGTATACTGACAGCTGATCATCCACTCTCCTCCCCACCGCCACCCCAAACTCCGGTACCGCAAATGCACACCCTACCCTCTCCGTCACCGGATCCTTTGACCCATCAGTGTATATTTCTAAATGCCCATGATATTTCTTCTTTATATACTCCCCTACCTGTTCCTGTCTAGACACCCCCCCCCCCCCCTCCTCCCACCCCCTTCAGCAGCTCCAGATCCACTTCCGGCTGCGGCAACAACCACGGCGGTACCGCCGGCAACACCACCGTTTTAATGTACTCCCGTCCCCATAAGCCCATCTCCCTAGCCTGACTATCCCCCACCCAAGCAAAACTATTGATCCTCCTCCTCCCGTGCTCCCAGCATTCCCCCATAATACCCTTCGTCGGGTGATTCTCCCCATGCCCCCTCAAAGCCACCCGATAGCTCATCGCCAGCTGCTCCCTCCTCAACCGCAAAGGCATTTCACCCACCTCCACCTGTAACGCCGGCACTGGAGTGGTTCTAAATGCACCACAGCATATCCTCAGTGCCCTTGCCTGCACCACATCCAGCCTCCCCAACACCGTGACAGACACAGATCTATATGCTGTGCTCCCATAATCTATCACCGATCTTATTAACCCCACATATACCGCCCTTAACGCCGACCTATCTGCTCCCCACTCCATCCCCGCTAAACACCTCATTACATTTATTACATTTATTAACTACTGCTTCCACATGCACCGCCCAAGTGAGTCTAGTATCAAACCACACCCCCAGGAACCTAAAGGACCCCACTCTTCCCAATTCACTCCCATACATTTTTAAGTCGTGCCCCCGACCCACCTTCCTCCTCGTAAAAAAAAAGTGACTGAGTCTTCTCCACCGAAAACCTGAACCCCCATTTTAGTGACCATTCCTCTACCCCGTCTATTGCTTCCTGAACCCTCTTCACCGTGTGTCCCATATTTCTCCCCCTCTTCCACAGAGCCCCGTCATCCGCAAATAGTGACCTCCCAATATCCGGTCGGATTCCGGAGAATACGTCATCAATCATGACCGAAAACAGTAGAGGACTAATTACACTTCCCTGAGGTGTTCCATTTTCTACTGTGTACCACCCAGAATACCCACTACCCACCCGCACTTGAATGGAACGACATGACAGAAAATCCTTCACCCAATTAAACACCCTGCCACCCACTCCCATCCCATCCAGTTTGATTAAAAGACCCTCCCTCCACATCATATCATACGCCTTCTCCACATCAAAAAACACCGCCACCACCACCTCCTTGTTTACCTGTGCCTTCCTCACCTCCGACTCCAGGCACAACACTGGGTCCATTGTTCCCCTACCCTTCCTAAAACCACTCTGATATGGACACATATACCCCCCCGTCTCAAGGTAAAATGTCATCCTCTCCGCTACCATACGCTCCATAGTTTTACACATATGTGATGTTAAAGCTATTGGCCTATAGCTTCCCGGCTTCGTAGGGTCCTTCCCCGGTTTTCTCACCGGCACCACCACCGCTTGCTTCCAACTGCCCGGTAACCTCCCTTTTGTCCACACTTCATTAAATAACCTCACCACCACCCCCAGTGCCACATCACTAAGTTGAGCCAACATCGCATAACACACCTCATCCCTCCCCGGTGACGTCAACCCAGCCCTACTAACTGCCCTCCTGACCTCCGTCAATGTAAACGGAGCATCCATCGCATCTTCCCTCCCTTCTCTCACCCCCAACACCCCTATATTCGCCACCCTAGTTTCCTCCCTCCCACTCCTCCCCTCCTCTGTCATGTTACTAGAGCTATGTACCTTCACAAAGGCCTTTGCTAACATCTCCGCCTTTTCCCCATCACTCACAGCCGTCCCCACTCCATTATCCAGCACTGGATAGTTCCACTCCCTCCTCACCCCACTCATCCGCTTAATCATACCCCAGACCTCCCCGACCGGCGTGCTCCTCCCTATTGTCCCACAATACCCCCTCCAATACGACCTCTTAGCCTCCTTGACCACCTTCCTGACCAGTGCCTGCGACCTCTTATACACCACTAAGTGCTGAAAATTGTGCGTCCTCTTTAAAACCCTGAATGCCCTATTCCTATCCACCACAGCCTCCTTACATCCCTCTGTCCACCAAGGCACCGCCTTCCTTTTTCCCCTCCCTGACCTCTTAGGTATAGACCGCTCCGCAGCCCCTATTATTGCCGCTCGAACCTCCTCATTAAGTTCATCGACACCCTGTCCCACCCCCACCTGTACCAAACCCTCTTCACTCATTATCCGGAACCTACCCCAGTCCGCCTTTCCAATTACCCACCTGGCTAAACCAGTCCCATTCACCCCTGCTGACACCAAACCCACTTCACACTTCACCGGATAGTGATCACTCCCCACCGTAGACTCCTCCCACACCTTCCATGAGCAAATTCCAGCCATCTCCTCCGACACCAAAGTAAGGTCCAAAACTGATACTGCCCCTGTTCTAAAATCTATCCTAGTTCCCCTACCATCATTAAGGCACACTAACCCCCTCGCATCCATCAATTCCTCTACCACCAGCCCATTCCCATCATTCCTATTACCCCCCCCCACAACTTACTATGCGCATTGAAATCCCCACACCACACCACCCTCCGACCATCACGCCCTACCACACCCTCCAACAAAGACAACTCCAATCTGAGACAAGGATTATAAAAGTTCACCACCACCAGACTCACCTCCTTCAACCACACCTCCACCACCACATATTCCAAATCCCCCCCTAATGAAAGTAACCTACTCTGTACATCCCGTTTCACAAACGTAGCACCCCCTCCCCCCCTATCCCTCCTATAACACTCATATCCCTGCAACACAAATTCCAAGCAAGGCTTAAGCCACGTCTCCTGAATACATATTATTTCAGGTTTGCACAACATGTCCTCTATAAAACCCTTAAATTCCTGCCCATTCGCTATCAAACTCCTAGCATTCCACTGAAGAATGAAAAACATTATTACTACTAACCTTCCTGACATACTGCTTCCTGACTTAGCTGTTCCCTATTCAAATCCTCCCTGACCTTTTCCCATGACAGCTCCTTGACTCCCAAATACCTCGCCGCACATTTCACAATAATTTTTATTCTCTCAGTTCTAGTTTTTGCCTGTGCAGAACAGTTTATCACATCAGCCATGAACATCACAAAACTTACTTTTTCCACCAGTAGCGTATCTCCATCCACCCCCTTTCCCCCCACCATTCCCTCCACCTGACCCCGTCCTATTTTTTTTATTTATTTTATTTAACCTTTATTTAAGCAGGTTAGTCTCATTGAGATTAAAAAAAAAATCTCTTTTTCAAGAGAGACCTGGCCAAGAAAAGCAGCACAAAGTTACAGACACACATAAATACAACATAATACAATGCATTAGTACATATAAGGCATCTAATAAAATTAATTAAAATTAAAAAAATTCAAATTTAAAACATTTTTTTTAAAAATGTTTAAAATTTTAAATTCTTTTTTTTTTTTTTTTTTTAAAGAAAAGAAAAACCACATCAAATTACACATTGAAGGCAGGCAAGAATATGTCCAGCAATATTACCACTTATGGGTCAAAACATTTACAGACCTGCATTTCATTTTCCTCCATTACTTTTACCCTAGCTTTAAAACTATTTAGTGAGATAAGCTCCTTCAGTTTCATTGTTTTTTGAAGCTCATTCCAGGCCAAAGGGGCAGACAACTGGAAGGCTTTTTTGCCAAACTCGGACCGAGACTTTGGTATGGTCAGCAGGACACGGTTTTGAGAACGTAGCTGGTAAATGTTGTTTTCCTGCAGGGTAATGAGAGAACTTAAATAGGATGGAAGCTGTCTCAGTATGGCCTTATAAATGAAGAGGTACCGGTGACCCAACCTGCGCAAAGTTAAGGAGGGCCAGCCTACTCTCATATAAAGGGTACAGTGATGCGTGAGAGGTTTGAAGTTTGTGACAAACCTCAGTGCTCCATGATACACTGTGTCCAGCTTACTTAATGCTACCTCAGGAGCGTACATGTAAAGAATATCACCATAATCTATTACCGGCAAGAATGTAGCCAATACGAGCCTCTGTCTTGCCTCAAAAGAAAAACATGCCCTGTTGCGGAAGTAGAATCCTAACTTCAGTCTGAGTTCTCACAAGAGTCTCTATGTGAGACTTAAAAGTAAGACAGTCGTCTATTATAAAACCCAAGTACTTATAATTTGACACTCTTTCAATTTCCTTGCCCTGTGTGGTAATTATGTGTGGGAGTATCTGTGGTTCCTTCTTACTCTTAGTAAAAACCATCAGCTTAGTCTTGCCTGCATTTAAAACAAGCTTCAGCTGATACAGCTGGGCCTGAACCATACTAAAAGCAATTTGGAGTTCATCAAAAGCCTTTTGTAATGTTGCTGCACAACAATAAATAACAGTGTCTGCATAAAAATGAAAAAAGGCATTTGGCACATTTTTTCCAACATTGTTAATGTAGATCGTAAACAAAAGCGGCCCCAGGACGGAGCCCTGTGGCACCCCCTTCTGGACAGTTAAAACAGTAGACAGCGTTCCATTAAACTGGACACATTGTGTTCTACCTGACAGGTAGTCTTTAAACCAAGCAACTGCCTGACTAGAAAATCCTATGTTGACTAACCTTTTAAGCATAATATTGTGATCAACAATGTCAAACGCTTTTGACAGATCAATAAAAAGGGAGACACAGTGCTGCTTCCTGTCCATGGCAACAATAAGATCATTTACCACTTTCATTGCTGCAGCAGTGCCATGCTGCTTTCTAAAACCTGATTGAAAGGTAGATAAAATATTGTTGTCACTTAAGAACTCCTTCATCTGGTTACACACTAGGGTCTCCAGGACCTTTGCAAGAACTGATAAATTTGAGATAGGCCTGTAGTTATTCAGATGTGAGGGTTCCCCTCCTTTTAACAGGGGGAGAACATAAGCCGACTTCCATACTCTAGGGATGACTTTTAAATCAATAGTAAGGTTAAAAAGATAAGTTAGAGGCTCTGCAATCAAATCAGCTGCAAGAGACAGAAGATAAGGATCTAATTTATCAGGTCCAGCTGATATGGGATCTATACCTTTAAGAGCTTTATGTACTTCAGCTACAGTAAAAGGGGAAAAACTAAAGCTCTGTCCATTTCTCACTTCATCAACAAATGTATGATTAACTGAAGATGATGCCGTTTCAAACAGAGAGCCAGAGGAAACAAAATGTTCATTAAAACAGTTCAACATTTCCGCTCTGTCAGTGACCATTTCAGAGCCCTTTGTAACATAAGGTGGTAGATCATAGTTACAACTTGCATTCATGGATTTTATTGTTTTCCAGAACTTAGAAGGATTATTGAGATTTTCTGTTGTGGTAGTTAAATAAAAGTCTGACTAACTTCTTTGTGAGATGTGTACATTTATTTCTTAAGGACCTAAACTTTATCCAGTCAGAATCAGAATTTGTTCTCCTCGCCTTAGCCCATACTTGGTTTCTCTCATGTATTAGTTTAGACAACTCCATAGAACCATGGGTTTTCCCTACCTTTAATTCTATATGTTCTAACTGGAGCATGCTTGTTTGTCATTTCCGAAAAAACGTCTCTAAAGAAACTCCAAGCCATTTCCACATCTGGGATAAAACAAGTCATATTTAGACCACAATAATAAATATCATGTAAAAACCCTTGCTCCGAGAAATGTTTAAAATTTCGTTTATGAAGAAAGCGGGACTTGGACTTAGGGACCTTTGTATTTCTTTTAACTGCAATTGCACAGTGGTCACTCACATCATTTGCAAATATGCCAGTAGCAGTATATTTGTGGGGGGCATTTGTTAAGATAAGATCAATAAGAGTTGACTTCTCCATATATTTAATATTTGGACGTGTTGGGGCATTTAATAATTGTGTTAGATTCATTTCATCACAGTAACCTTTAAAATCATCCGAGGTAAGGCCGTGACACACTGGCCGCGATTTACTCGCACGATTAAATCGCACGTTGAAAAATAAAAACGAACTCCTGTATTGTTCATAAAATCTTGCACATCAAACGCGAAATGTCCTTTGCGAAAAAGCGGCATTTCATTTATTCGCTTCAAGTTCGTTTTTTGCGAAACTTTTTATCTATCCAATCATAACAAGTTTCCATGACTGACGTCACCGCACTACCACAACAAACTTCAACATCCAATATAGCGGACCAACTGATTTTATATGTGTCACAGAATAGCGTCCTTTTCGACAAGAGACATCGTAGTTACAAAGACAACGATTTGAAGGACAATTTGTGGAAAACCATAGCTGAGCAAATAGGCTATGAAGATGGTGGGTTTATAGCTAAATGGTTGCAATACGCACAACTTGCTATCTGATCAGCTCCCTCAGGTTATTAGCATTGGCTTGAAAGCTAGCGAACACTGTTGTCTGTGTGCGTGTCAAATAAAGTTCCACAAAAATCTTATTCCGACTGCTGTGTGGATTTCCTGATTACTGATAGCCAAGTTATATAAATAACGAGGAAAACAGACGAGGTCTGCCTGTAGCGATCGTTTTGGAGAAAACTCTTCAGACTTCATGAGTTGATACACTGTATAGAAGACTACGACAAATGTATTTTAAAGATGTTTGCTGAAATGACGTAATGTATTGTTATGTTGTGGTTAACACTTTATATTAGTGGAGATCAAGAGGCAGTGGAACACGTATGTCCGTAAAAGGAGGGAAGAGAAGGAGAGCATGTTGTAGACAAAACAAACTTTACATAAGTAAAAACGGACACATAATAAGCCCGGTTCAATATTTTGCCAATGTAATTTAAGCATGCTCTGTTTTTAACGTTCTGGCAGAGGCAAAAATATATACTTTCGTTCCGTGATGGACCGAACGGATAACCATGTCGTCATCGCTTGACGAAGAGTAATCCATTTTTATTCGCACGGATTTTCAAACGCGAAAAAGAACGCAAGTTTTTTGTTTTTTCGCATCGTTGCAGATGTCAGGTTTTTACGCGAAATATTCGCCGACGAATTTTTCGCACTTTCGCCTCGCTTATTCGTTACGTCCCCGATGTGTCACGGCCTGTAGGCTTTAACCAATCCCAGTTAAAATCGCCAACAATAATTACCTCATTGTAGTCAAGTTTAGCCATACATTTAGCAAACGATTTCAGCGTGTCACTCAAAGCAGACGGGGGTCGGTAACAGCCAACCACAGTAAGGAAGCAGTCTTTCGATACCTTAATTTTGAGAGCTAGCATTTCAAATTTTTTGTTCAGAGATTCAGAGAGTAAAACATTTGTGCGAAACTTGGTTTTTGCATAGATAGCAACACCTCCCCCCTTTTTAGGTCTATCGGTACGTAGCACATTATAACCATGAATAAAAATATCTTTGTCGGAGACAGATTTACTCAACCACGTCTCAGATATTACAATTATATCGGCATCTGTTGTTTCTGCCTAGGGAATATTGCACTACGGTCCTTTATAAGGTTGCACGCACCGGAACAGGAAGTAAAGACCGCGCTCTTCGATTTCTTTGGAAGGAAGAGGTCGGCACGGACGTAGTCGTTACTAGCCAGCTAGCGAACGCTGCTAAAATAAACAGCACGGAGTTTCTTTCTTTGGTTTTTGTTTGTTTGTTTTGTTTTTGTTGAGAGGGTGTCTAGTTTAGACTATTTGTTTATGGCCACGGCCAAGGGAGGGAATGGGGAGTGGGAGGAAGTTCAAAGGAACGGAGGAAAAGCCGGGAGTAAAAGAATGGCTTCTAGAGAGAGACCAGATAGGTCAGAAGAAAGGGAGGGGACTAAGATTAGGAAAACTATAGTAATCGGAGAATTTAAAGTTTTGTTTAAACTGAAGGATCAAAATGGAACAGGTGGATTTAGAGCGCTTAACCCCTTAAAAATAGCGGACTCGTTAAAAAATGTTGGTGAAGGAATAGATGCAAGAATTTTAAGTAATGGAATGCTAATGGTGATCTGCAAAAGTGCTGATCAGCAAAAGAAAACGTTGAAGATAGGGAAGATAGTTGGGAAGAAAGTAGAAGCAGTAATTCCTGGTGGGTGGGAGGGAGCCAAGGGTGTTATCTATGGTGTTTGTGCTGATATATCCGAGACAGAGATAAAGGAGAATATTAAGGGAGGAGAAGTGAAGGATGTGAAGCGATTCAAAGTGCGGAATGGTGGAAATCCTGATGCTCCTGTCTTGGTTACTTTTGCGGGTGACAGCTTGCCGCCCAGAGTTTTCTTGGGATGTCTGTCCTTTCAAGTGAGGAAATATGAGAGGCCTCCGCTTAGGTGTTTCAAATGTCAAAGATATGGGCATGTTGCAGCATCATGTCGCGGAAATCAAAGATGTGCTAAATGTGGGGGGGAGCATGATCTTTTGAAGTGTGAATTGACTGTTCCAAAGTGCTGTAACTGCGGAGGCAGTCATATGACATATTTTTGGAAATGTTCTCATTTCGAAAGGGCAAGGCAAGTCCAGGGTGTTAAAGATCACTATAAGATTTCATATGCGGAGGCTCTAAAGAGAGTAGAAGATCGAAGGGATCATACAAGCAGTTCTCCGGTGTCCCCACCTCCACTTCCAACTCCACCCCAACTTAAGTCGTCAGATATAATTGTGGTGCAAAAGAAATTTTTAGTAGCCTTTATTGCTGATGCGGTGTATGCTACTAAGGGAAAGGAAACAAGATCTGATATTATTAAGTCGGTGGCTGAGGCAGCAGTGAGGTTCCTGGGAATGGGAAAGTTTGGCCCCGAAGCCCTGCATGAGTTTATGGGGAAGCTAAAGAGTCCTGCATCGCAGGAGGAGTATGAGGAGGAAGGAGATGATATTGAGGTTGACTCCCAGGGTGATGGTGGAGGATGTTCAGTTTAATTTTAATGTTCTACATTTTACAATGGAATGCAAGGAGCTTAACTGCAAATGGACAAGAATTTAAGAGGTTTGTTGCTGGTTTTGAGGATAAGCCAGACTTGTTGTGTGTACAAGAGACATGGTTAAAACCATGTTTAGATTTTGTTATCCCAGGATATGTCTGTTTAAGAAAAGACCGAGTAGATAGAAATGGGGGCGGCTGTGCTTATCAAAGTAGGAGTACAGTATAAAGTAATTGATTTATGCTCAAATCTTGAGTGTGTTACTTGTGAGATATGGAGTTCACAAGGGAGAATTACAGTCATTAATTTATACAACCCATGCAAGCCATTATCCCTGTTGGAGCTGGATGAAGTTATGGGAAAAGTCAGGTCTCCGGTTATTTGGGTCGGAGATTTCAACGCTCATAATCCTTTATGGGGAAGTGAACAGAGGGATGGGAATGGAGTAGTTATAGAGGAATCTTTGGACCGACATGGCTTAATAGTTCTTAATGATGGAAGTCCCACTAGATTTCAGGTAGGGAAGGAAAAGCTCTCTTGTATAGATTTAACTATTGCCTCAGCAGGATTGGCTAGGGTTGGGGGAGTGGGATGTATTGGATAGGCACACTATTGGTAGCGATCATTTCCCTATACTGAGTAGGTTTGGTAGAAGCTTAATTGAAGACGCCGAAGAAAGGCCTAAAGCATTCAATTTTGCTCGTGCTCAGTGGGAAGAGTTTGAGGAGAAGACAGCAGTTGCAGTGGGAGAAGTAAACAGTGATGGGTCTGTTGACTCCTTCAATTGTTCACTATGCTCAATGATATTAGATGTGGCATCAAACTCAATTCCTTTAAGGGAGAGCCCAAAAGACCACTTAATTGTCCCTTGGTGGAATAAGAATTGTGATTTTGCTGTTAGGAGTAGAAACAAGGCCTATCGAAAACTGAGGAAATACCCAACACAAGTTCATGCAATAGAGTATAAACGGTTAAGAGCAGCTGCAAGGAGGGTTATTAAGGAAGTCAAAAGAAACTGCTGGAGGAAGTACTGTGGCACAATAGGTCATGATACTCCTCTTAAACAGATATGGTCAAAAGTACATAGAATGTCAGGAAAATATGTTAGGTCCAAAATGCCAGTCTTAAATAATGGAGAATTTGAGGCTGTAAGCAATAGAGAGAAAGCAGGTATGTGTATCAAAGTGTTTCAAGCTGTTCATAACTCTATTGCACTGGGAGAAGAAGGGTTGAGGAGGAGACGTGAGGTGTTAGAGAAAGAACAATGGAAGCTTAATCATAGTGAAGATAATTATGATCCGCTAAATGTATTCCTTTCGCTCAAAGAACTGAAAGATGCAATTCAGGCCGGGGCAAATACTGCCCCATGCAGAGATGGATTGTGTTACGAGTTGTTCAGACATTTAAATGATATTGTTCTGGATGAAATATTAGCCTTATTTAATATGGTGTGGGAGACAGGTAGTCTACCAGCGGAGTGGAAGCACGCGTTGGTAGTCCCAATTCTGAAGCCAGGAAAAAATGCATCAAGCCCAGATTCATATCGTCCTATAGCTCTGACATCGGTGTTGTGCAAAATTATGGAACGTATAGTAACCAATAGACTTGTTTATTTTTTAGAAACTAGAGGTTTTTTTGTAGAATACCAGAATGGTTTCAGAATTGGAAGAAGCACAATGGATTCCGTGGCTGTTCTAGATCTGGATATTAAAAAAGCCATGGCTAACAAGGAGGCTGTAGTTTGTGTATTTCTAGATATTGAGAAGGCTTATGACTCGCTGTGGAAAGATGGGTTATTAATTAAATTGCATGATGCAGGCATAAAGGGGAGGATGTTTAACTGGATTAAGGGCTTTCTAAAAGAAAGAACAATTCAAGTGAGGGTTGGAGGAGCCTGCTCTGAAACTGTGAATATAGTAAACGGTACTCCCCAAGGATCAGTCATTAGCCCAGTTCTATTCAATATTATGATCAATGATATTTTTCAAAATATAGGGCAAGGAGTTGGGATGTCCCTTTTTGCAGATGATGGTGCCCTCTGGAGAAGAGGTAGAAATATTGAGTTCTTATTTAAGAAAATTCAGGAAGTATTAAATCAAGTTGAAGAGTGGGCAAATAAGTGGGGCTTTAAGATTTCAGCCTCTAAGAGTAAGTATATGGTTTTTGGTTTTAAAAAAAAGATTCCTGTTAAAGGGCTGTCTATGTATGGGGCCTCTCTGGAGGGAGTCAAAGAATTTAAATTCCTTGGAGTTTGGTTCGATGGAAAACTTACCTGGAAAGCCCATGTTGAAAAAGTGGTTAGTAAATGTGAAAAAGTATTAAATGTTCTCCGGAGTCTGGCTGGTTGTGATTGGGGAGCGGAGAGGGAGACTATGCTCATGATATATCAAGCATTGATTAGATCAGTGATAGATTATGGTAGTTTTATTTTTGGAACTGCTAAAAAGTATGTTTTGGAGAAACTAGATTCCATTCAAACAAGGGCCTTAAGAATTTGCTGTGGGGCTATTAGAACAACACCTATTCCTGCTTTACTAGTGGAAATGGGAGAGTCTCCTCTGAGGTTAAGGCGTAGAAAGTTAGGGTTACACTATTTTATGAAGCTGCATGGATCCAACCTGAGGCTCTCAGCTAAGTGTCTGCTCAAAGAAAATTGGGAGTTTTCTGAAGGGGGGAAAAAAGCTAATTTTCTGTTTTGCGTTAAAGAGCTGGCTGGAAGATTAGGAGTTGGTAAGGAGGAAGTGGTCGGTGCATTTTGGTCAACCGTGCCATTTTGGTTTCTCCCTGAGCCTAATGTTGACATGACATTATTAGACAGATTGAAGCAGGAAGGTGTCAGCAGTCCTGACCTTGAAGTTAAGGAACACATAAAACATTCATGGGAGGCATATGTACAGATTTTTACTGATGGGTCAAAAGATCCAATAAGTGGAAAAGCGGGGTGTGGAGTATATGTGGTGGATCCTCAAATTCAGCAAGGCTTACGAATAACGGATGGGGTATCAGTCTTTGCTGCTGAACTACTGGCAATAATTTGGGCCTTATGGTGGGTAGAACAAGTAAAACCAAGCAAAGCTGTTATCTGTTCTGATTCAGCTGCTGCCTTGCTGGCTTTGAGGAGTGGGACATCTAGAGCTCGAAATGATCTTATTAATGAAACTCTGGTATGCCTATATAGAGTTGAGAAAATGGGCTGTGAGGTTGGGTTCTTGTGGGTACCAGGGCATTCAGGAGTTGAGGGTAATGAAATTGTGGATAAGATCGCTAAAGACTCTCTTCAAAAAGAGCACATAGACATCAAGGTACTATTTGGCAGGCCAGAGTACTACAGTATGATCAGGGAGGGGCTTGAAAGGGATTGGCAAGAGGAATGGAAGAATGAAAAGAGAGGGAGACTTTATTTTTCAGTTCAAAAGTCTGTAAAAAGGAAAAGTGTGTGTATGGGAGGTGACAGAAGAGATGTGGTCAAATTGACTCGACTGAGGTTTGGGCACTGTGGGCTGGCTAGGTGCTTGAGAATAGTTGGTAAACATCCAGATGGTCTGTGTGAGTGTGGTAGCCCAGAGACTGTTCAGCATGTTTTGTTTACATGTGAAAAATACAAGGTAGAGAGAGAACAACTATATAAAGAATTAGCTGATATGGGGATTTCTTCTTTTAATTTTAAATCTTTGTTTTGTCGGAGCAAGAACCATCAAGCTCTTGAAAGAAGAATTTTGTATTTTCTGCATAAAACTGGCTTGTACCCTCGGATATAGGATTATAGTATAATGAACTGTTTTTTTTTTTATTTGAACGGTGGAGGGCAGTAATACGCTTAAGCGTCTAGACTGCCGGAAATCCATTTGAAGAAGAAGAAGAACAGGAAGTAAACAGTAATGTGGAGATGTAAATACAGCCAGGCGTTCGGCTGCTCACAACCTGTCTGATTATTGTCTTTTCGCTGCTGTTTCATTAAAGCAAGTGAACAAATGGAACATTGTTCTTATTTATAATCAGACAACTGGATGCAACCGAGCAGAGATCGTCAGGAAAGAAGATTGGAATATGTGTGAATCAACCGCGAGAGCGTCGGAAAGCAACGCCACCCGGGAACCTGCATACACGCACGCATCGTCGGAAGAGAGAGCTCTAATAGCCTACTGATCGGTCTGTTCTGCAAAATATTTTTACACACGCAGAGGCAGCGGTGGTGGTGGCTATGTTGAACATACACGCCACCACACACGCAGTAGCCCCCGCGGCACCGGGCATAAACGCCAAGATGGAGAAGCCCAGATCCTAATCACATCAATTTTCGGCAGTAAACTACGAACATTAAAATGTACAATCCCAAGGCCCAACGAACTTTTAAAATCTAATGGAGTTTGCAAACACCTCAGACCTGTACGTGGACCGGGATTCGGTTGGACATTTCCAGAGATCAACAATAATAAAACAACCAAACATCTCAAGTTTGAGTTCTTGTATGATTTTTCTTTTCTAAGTCTATACACAAAGTCCAAAAGAGAACTCCGATAAAACAAAATATTCGTTTAGCAGTAACAAACAATGGAGATGCCGTAGAATTTCTAAATTGCTTGTTTGCATAGTAGATGGGGCTTGATCACAACTAAACAGCGTATCCGTGACAGTCATAGGTAAAATTATCTGTAGTGATGATCCCACAGGATTTGAGTTACTCACCCAGCTCTGCTCGCCACAGAAGGTGAGTAAACAGTATATTACCAGTAGACTTTTCATTGTTCTTCTTAGATATTTTATGGCGGTTTGCATCCAACTTTAGGAGCTTTACCGCCACCTACCGAACTGGAGTATGGACCAGGGACCCAACCCACTAAACCCAACCAACCACATTAAACATCCTACAAAACAAATTAAACCACCCAACTACCACCAAGAATACATACAATTGGAAAATAAACTCTTACCTTACATTAATTAAACCACAACCAAAATCCTCTAAACCCTTTTATATATTCCCGTTTCCCTCAAAAATCTAAATAAGTGCCTATAGGCTACGGCAGCCCATCTGTTGTGACAAATTATAGATTATTCATTATTTATATACAATTATATATCATACTGTAGGACCAACTGTATTAAAATGTAGTGTTAATATGAATATGTTTTTCTGTGGTAGGATGAATTGCACAAAGGCCCATATGTGAACAACAGCACATATTCAAGGCCTCAGACACTCACGCCGGAAAATGAGCTCATTATTTGTATCGAAGTGTGCTCAATGAACAATGGTCCCATGCTAGGCACCCAATATGAGCTCATCTCGACACCTGTAAATCAAGGACATATACACACACCCACATGCAGGGGAATTGAAGAAAAACTCGCTCTCAGCGGAAAACAGCCATATTGCAATACACTCCCCAAAATTTATTTTAGTTATCTCAAAAAGAAGGCAATGGACCCATTCATTCACACACACACACACACACACACACACACACACACACACACCCATACACACACGTACACACACACACACAGGCAATTAAATGTTCCTAGCCCGTCTGAAGAGATAAGCATGAATGACTCCCTACACATTCTCTGAGAAGAACATCCAGCACTCTAACCTTGAAAATGTATGTGTGCAGTTTGAGGAACTGATAGAATTTATTAAATCCAAAGAAAACATTTATCTTCTATCCTTACAAACATTGGTGTAAAAACTATGTATTGAACTACTATTGTCAAAACCGTGACTAGGATGTTTCTGATATGATTAAATCATAGCATTTCATCAAAACTACCATATAAATAAGGGTCACATGTAATGCTTAATTAGGACCGGCAGAGACCGCTGCAGACCATGGAAAAGTAATCGCCCAGGTAATGGGAACACCCCCCCCAAAAAAGGGGGGTCGCAATAACATAAGATGTCAGCTGAACTTCATGATGCGCTTGTTATGTTTTGCTTCTGTCATTAACGGACCTGTTTTACGTCTTGTGGGTGAGCATGAAATTGACTGACTTAGACTGGACCGTGTGATTGAGAATGTTTTTAACATATGTATGTTTAGCCGATCAGCCTGGGTATGTATATTCGTGCAAATCTTTTTATAATAAATTACGTTATACCAGACTCTGGAATGTGGTGTCTATTTGGAAGAAAGTTTAAGTAAAGTGTAGTTGAATGGTCCTGACCCCTCCCGACAGGGCGGTGATAGGATTGTTCGATTTATTATACTTCAGTTGGCGAGCCGATCCAGGAGTGAATAATAGTACAGGCTGAGAATGCGCTTGCGTTCACACTGTATCTCAGATCAACAGGCGCCAAGAACAAAGGTAAACAGAACCTTTAATCTGTATTCTAGTAAATCGTTGATCCTCAGAGGCAGTGTGTCCGCATGTGCAAGGGGGCTTGTATGAAAACTCACAAAAGAACCTAAATACAAATTCTGATAGAAAAGAAAAGAACCATACAGAGTCTTGTGTAGCGTCAGGCTGATGTAAATGTTGAATGTCTTGTAACTTATTGTATATATATATATATATTATGGGATTATTTTATAAAATTGCAGCTGCGTGACTGCACTATGGGATTATTTTATAAAATTGCAGCTGTGTGACTGCACTATGGGAATATTTTATAAAAATTGCAGCTGCGTGACTGCACTATGGGATTATTTTATAAAATTGCAGCTGTGTGACTGCACTATGGGAATATTTTATAAAAATTGCAGCTGCGTGACTGCACTATGGGATTATTTTATAAAATTGCAGCTGTGTGACTGCACTATGGGAATATTTTATAAAAATTGCAGCTGCGTGACTGCGCTATGGGATTATTTTATAAAAATTGCAGCTGCGTGACTGCACTATGGGATTATTTTATAAAATTGCAGCTGTGTGACTGCATTATGGGAATATTTTATAAAATTGCAGCTGTGTGACTGCATTATGGGAATATTTTATAAAATTGCAGCTGTGTGACTGCATTATGGGAATATTTATAAACCAAGATCAAAGTTTATTTTTTATTTACCGTGCTGGCCAGAGAATGAATGTGTGTCGACACAAGTATGAGATTACAGCGCTGTGTGGGTTGTGTATGAGCTGTGTTGTGTTTATGTTAAATCAGCTGAGTAGGTTAAAAAGGAAAAACCTGTAAATTGTTTGACCCAGAAGAATGTGATTTTAAAAGTGAATGGGAAGCCCAACTCATGGTAGAAGGATCAAAGTGAACCTGACTACCAGAATTACCGTAATAGCTCATGTAGGAGAGAACTTTAGAAAAAGAGTTAAATCATGTGCCCAATTACTTTCTGTGTCTCCGGAACTATACTACAATGTATGATATATTTGTAATAGCTTGTGTTATAATCAAAGTGACTATAAAATTTGTGAAGCTTATGATCAGACGCATCGTAATGAAAACCCGCCTGAAATAGTGTAAAAAGTTGTACATAAATAGTAATAAGTGGAAAGTATATCTCATATAAAATTGTGTTCGTATAACGGAATTATAGGAGGCATGCAGGCGCAAGCGTTCTGGTCAGAGAAGTGGCCGTTGTACAATTACAACTGTAAATAAAACGGGAAAATTATTTCCGAACCGTACGGATAGTACAGATAGATAAGTGGAAGTTATACGTGAGGGAAACTTGCATAGGATTGTGACAGAAAGCAAGACAACATAGAAGGAAGTGAAAAGTGAGTAATTCAATTTGCGTCATTAGTTAATTTGTTATATGATATTATACATATATGCAGTTTATTTTCATGGAAAATTCTGAGCGCACTAATTTGTAATCTTGTCCTTTGACTGGCTTGGAGTTATGTGCTACTCAGTTCTCTTTTCAGGTAGTGATTCGATTTAGTTTATTGTGCTCAAATAGCATAGGCTACTGGCTACAGCGAATTCGCTGTGGAGAAGGTTTTAGCCCATGGTTATAAATAAATAAAAACTAAGATTGATCTCAGCATGATAATTGCTAACCGTAATATACACAGTTATAGTTATACAGTTATAGCTTCATGCTAGCAAAGCAAACATTAAGTGTTTAAAGCTGAACTCTAATACGGGTTATTTCACAATGAGGGTCACGGTGTGAGTTGCCATGATAACGTGATGGTCATTTCTTTCTAGTTGGGAGGTCGGGCCGAGCACCGATTTCAATTACAAGGGGCTTTATTACATTTTCCATCGTGAGATGTCGGGATTCTTAGGAAAAAATAAATAACAAATTGATAAACGTTGGCATTAACCACAAACATTTGCGGTTAAATTCATTTTGAATATTTGTATGTTCCCCGTAGCAACCTGAACTTTTAATTGAACCAAAATAAATAAATACATTCACTAACCACGTAACGTAGGCTACACATGTACGGAGGTGATAGCATGTAGCCTACAGCAGCGACTGCACAAATAGCTAATGAATAATTCTAACAGGGGTACAAAAAAGCGCATCTGAATTTGATTTATCAAAGTGAAAAATCAATGTCAGTCATCGGTATAGTGACTTTGATTTAAATAATTGAAGCTGTGTAAGGTTCCCATGTCGACTTGATATATCGATGACCATCACCATCAGAAAGTCAGTGTCAATCATAAAAATTAATTGATGACCGATACTGCTGCCAATAACATACTAGCGATGTCGGTTCGATGTTTCCTTGCTACCTGGAATGTAATTAGTACCGCAGAACTAGAGTAGATATTAGTGTTTAAGCAAAATGTTATAATTCGTTCTGAGTGCCATTTTCTGCATGTGCGATTTGATTTCACCCAGAGAGAGGGTCTGCGTTGCCTGCTTTGAATTGAACCTTTACAGTCTTCCCGGGAAAGTTAAATTATGTTTAAAGTGAACAGAGAATAGAGTGGAATAGAACAGAGTAACTTATTTTCCCATGGGGAAACCTCAGTTGTAGTTTCCAGCAGCTAAGACATAGAAAGTGAGACAGTGTTTTAATGTGATTAAACCGAGTATATGTATATATTGTAAAACAACAACACTGTCAGGAATTACCAAGAACTGATTCTTTAACCAGTGTAGTGGGCATGCGCGAGCATGCCTGTTTCGCCATCGTGTGGGCAAAACGCCAAAATGAAAAAGCAGGCTTTTAAAAGGATATGACGTTTTGATCTGAAGTATGAAGTGGCAGTCCCCTCATAAGAAAAATAAATAAATAAATAAAACTTACAGTGAACAGGAACTGGGTGGGTCATCTGCGGCCTCACCTCGCTTGACAGTGAATGCTTATACTGACGTTCAGTAGGCAGGGGATTAGGCCCCCCGAACCTAGTGGTTAACAGGCGGCGGCGGAATTGCAAAGTTCCGAGGGCACGTTAAAAAAGCATATAGTGCAGGGGAGAAGACTGAAGGCCTCCGTGTCTGATGAAGTATGAATGGACATACTGCCGTGGTACCGTCTAGTCGGCGTGGCTGTCGCATGTAAGTGTGCAGGCAGTACGTGGTACGTGGATGACAGTCCACACCTAGCAGAGGGGCGTAAGAGACGACCTCTGTGAACAGGCAAGGCTGGTGAAAACGGTCAAAGTTTCTATACCCATAGCAAGGTGGGGTAGGGATCAGACCGTCGGTTCCTAACCGGGTGGTTAACAGCTACTACGGGGTCCTGATTAGATGCAGGACTGGGGATCGCTATCGACTGGGTCACCGGCCGGTCGGATCGCAGAGGGTAATAAGACCATGAGAGATGGCCGCCGCATCCGGCTCAATGTACAGTCAAGCCACTATAAGCTGAAACCGAATGTACAGTTAGTAAGCGAGTAGTGCTTTCTGTGATCAGTGTTTTTGAAAAGAAAGCATTGGGAAGCAGAAAGGCTGAAATGTCCTTTGGGGAAAGGAATTCAGCGGAAAGGGATCCAGCCTGGAGCTGCGCCCCAGAGAGAGGGAGGCTCGAAGGATCAAAGTGTTCATCTAGCTGTTTTTTGATTTAGGAAACCGCCTGTCTAAGGGCGCCTGGTATTCGTCCAACCCAGGAGGAGAGGGGGGCTGCAGCAGCCAGAATAAGCATACAGGTGGTTCCTGATCCACCACTAGAGGCGTTGTCTCTATCAGAAGGTGAAACAACAGGTGGGAGAATTCAACAAATTTAAAAAAATAAAAATAAAAATAAAAAATAATAAAAAGCGCACCAAACCCCAAGCCCAGCTAGTGTTAACAGAACAGACTATGGCCGTCCCCGCAGTGGTAGCCCCGGTGATGACATCAGCTCCACAGGGACAGAACCTACAAGCACCAGGAGCAACGGCAGTGGCAGCCCCATATGCTACCCCTACACCACAACCCCCGCCCATCAATGTGTATGTTAACAACCCAGGAGGATTTCCACCCAGTAGGGGGAGAGGACAATACAGAGGAAGAGGAAATAGAAGAGGGGGAGCATATCAGAACAGAGGAAGAAACCCAACAGAACAACAACAACGTTACAATCGGGGCCTGCCACCGCAAACTCCGGACCAAAGCCAAAAATGCTGGGGGTGCAGCCTGACTGGACATAACAGAAGCAGTGGCGGCTCGTCCATAGGGACGCTAGGGGCGGCGCCCCACTTGATTGGATAGAATTTTTTTTTTTTTTAAATAATAAATAATTTTTTTTTTTTTAAATAATAATAATTTTTCATCTGAACACATTTCATAGATTGATTGTATAAATGTATATAAATTCTAGTCAATACATGTATGTTGAATAATTGGCTTTGGTTGATTTGCGGACATCATTACCGTCTCTGTTGCTCTGGGGCGTCGAATCGTACGCCCCTCACACACTACATTGACATGCATTGCTACCTAGCGGTTGTTGGAAGGACTGCACTTTAGCTTGAGGTCTATGATCGCATTTGGGGCGTTGGGCAGAACGCCCTGGCCATTCTCATTTAACCCCATTCAAACGAACATTGTAGTCATGGTCAGTAGATGGCGCAAGAGAGCACACGCCGATGTCACATTCGTCCGACGAACTTTGAACTTCGTTGTTGACGCTATCTTCCAGCGACATGGCGGCTGCAGCAGATAATGTTACGTTAACGTTAGCACTCAACAGCGTGGAGTCTATTTTTAAAACTCACTTTGAGAAGCTTAGTCTACAAGAAAAACTCCGTTTAAAAGAGCTAGGTCCAGATAGGCCAGATATTCATCTACAGCAGGCGGCTAAGGACAGAGGGAAGTCCGACACACGAGTGTTCTCCAGGAGCTGGTATGATAAGAAATCATGGCTATGTGGCTGCCCAATTCGGAATGCTGTTTTTTGTTTTCCCTGCATTCTGTTCCGTTCAGAAAAACATGGCCAGGGTGAAATGCTGTGGACGAAAACAGGGATGACAGACGTTAAGCACTTTTCCGAACGAGTGAAAAAACACGACACGAGCAGAGCACACATGGAAGCGTGCCTTAAGCTATCCATGCTAGGAAGAGCTAACATAGCTACACAGCTGTCTGATGGATATCACGCCAGTATTCGAAAACACAACCAGGAGGTGGATAACAACCGACATATCCTTTCTAAATTGATCGACTGTGTGAAGTTCTGTGGGGCCTTTGAACTAGCTTTGAGGGGGCACGATGAAACGGAATCATCCGAGAATCCAGGTGTGTTTAGGGGACTTGTTGATTTTGTATCGACACTGGACGGTGCAATGAAAGAGCACTTGGAGAATGCAACCGTATTTAAAGGCACCTCAAAAACCATACAGAATGAGCTACTGGACTGTATGCTGTCTGTAATGCAAGGCCACATTGTCCAGGACCTACAAAGCACGGATTACATGTCTATCCAAGCAGATGAGACCACCGACATAACTACGCATTGTCAGCTCGTCATTGTGTACCGCTACATCGACACTGCCAACACGGTGCAGGAGAGATTTTTTGGCTTTGTTCGATTGGAAGGAGGCACGACTGCAGATGCCATTGGAGGTGCTCTCCTTGAAAACCTGGCCCTGCAAAGTTTCTTTATAAGTGAGGAGGCATGCTGATAGTGGAGCAACATTGTAAGGTAGGCTAGGCCTATTCATTTATTTTTCCTTTTTTTGTGTGCGAGATCGTCATGTTGTTCTCCCAGCTACACGCTGTCGCTCTCCAGTGTCAGTGCCGCTGTCAAGGATATATTTTTTTGCTTTATATTGTTTGCGAGTGCGACCATGATCAATGATCAAAGAGTAATCTATGAATAATTTTCTTTAGAAAACAAATTCAGTAATTTTCTATATAGCCTAGATCAGGGGTCGCAACCCAAATGACAGAAATAGCCTTTTTTCCCCCAAATTCTCTAGTTTGGGAGCCGCAAGGAATGTACCCCTGGATATGAGAATAAATAAACGGTAAAGAGATGCACGTTGATTGTACAACAAACGTTTAGTAATGTCAATAAATACCCTATTATTTTTTCCCTACGCTGTTGATGTCACTGGTGTTTTAATGAGTCGATCCTCTGTTGCATGAATATGAGCATAGCCTATAGCAGGTAGCCTACATTATTAATGTGCATTAGCCTAAACAGTCAAAATGTAATCGAGCTAAATATAGACGTGATGAGTCATATTTGATTGACTGCGCTCCGGCAAAAATAGCACTACAACTGTAGCAGTTAAAAGCCCTGTTTGTGCACTCGAGTCGGCTACAATGTTACTCTATGATCTCCGTGTCTGTCATGACCCGCCCCACTTAGTCAGCCAATCACCGGCCGCCACTGAACAGAAGCGAATGTCCCACCAACCCATGGATGAAAAACTGAAAGCCCATGTAACACCCCCATTTTTCCCATTAAAAAGCCGCACTCAGATGATTATAGGTTGGTCCAAGATTTACGTGCTATCAACGCTAATAGGACAATAAAAAGAAAAGATTAACAAAGTGTCTTCTCTGTTTCAAGCAGGAACTGGGTGGTGGCTCTTAAGCAGCTCTACTCACAATGAGAACTGAACTAGGCCCCAGTAATTATTGCTAATTTCTCCCCTGACAAAGTACTGTGTGACTAACTGAAATTGTCAGGTTTCCCTGCAGATATTGGGCCCAAGAAGACAGAAGCACACAACCTTGAGCAACTAAAACACACAGAACACCACAGAAAGATCAAAGTGAAGGATGCGCATGGGCAGGACCATTGCGCAAGGGGGGAAGTGGATGATTGTGAGGTTTGTGTGATGTATAATAATTTGGAAAGTATCCGTTTTTCCCCAATAGGGCACAATCGACCATAGGAGGGCCCATGCCGTTTGTACGAGGTCCGTACAATGGACCCCCGCTTGAACAGCTCGAGAGGGAACCAGCGAGCTATGTGTAACACTTAACTGTAATACGCAAGATTGTTTTCCAACAGGAGAAAAGGACAGACGACATTTCCTTGGGGCTTAGGTGGAATACGCCCGGGGGATTGGGTGTGTATTAAAGTCTTCAAAAGAAGGTGGAGTGAACGCATGAGGGACCATACAAGGTGGTTCTGACAACTTCTACTGCAACGAAGATTGAAGGTAAAACTGTGTGGTTCTACCTTAATCACTGCTTTAGAATGAAAGCGCCAACCTGCGCACAGGGCAAGGTTGTAGAGAATTCGAGGGAAATAATGGAGAGGCAGAATGAGGAAGGTGCACCTTCAGGAAGTAGGAAATGTGAGGAAGCAAGGGAGACGTACAGGTCAAAAGGGGGTGGGATGTTTTGTTGTGACTGTCATTTAAACAGGACCCGACGAGTATCGAGATCAATACGGGAGACCCGGGAATGCTGTAGGCAGTCCGCTTGACTGCCCGTTTGGAAACCCACTCTACGGACAGGGCATGAGCGCGGGAAGAAGTGGATGAGAATGCTGTAAGCATCACCCGCAGGCTGCCCAACAGGTGAATGCTGGAACAGCTACACGAAACACATATGGTGCCTCACTGATGAAGACTGTACGGCGCCTTGCTGCCTGAAGAAAAGCGGAGCCAGATCACTGTGCATCGAATGTGCTAGCAACCTCTCCACAGTGATGACCCTTTACGGTGTGCATAGCACCTGGGTTGAAGAACACTAACACTAACACTGAATATACACACGCACGAAGAAAGAATTACACAACCAGGAGCTATGTGCTCCCTCATCAATGGCAGATAGAGATAATGCACACACATAGAGGCATTACATATTCTGCCAAAGAAAGACCATGGCTGAGTGATGTGCTAGTAACCTCTCCTCTGTCCACTGGTCCGACGCTGAGGCTGCTTGGACCAAAGAAGAAGAAGCCAACATAATTTTGCGGTAAAAGTATTGTATGTTAGTCGTGTAAATGTTTTGTACTACCATTATTGATTGTGCACTAAAACCCATGGCTGAGCTAGATATAACTGCACTTATGGTAGTAAAATAATATTTTTATGTATGTACTCAGACAAGAATCAGACCACACTGACTCTCGTTGTGAAATAGGGCCGTGATTTGCCTCACCACCATGGGTCAGGAAAATGTGGGTAACAAAGAACACACTTCTGTCAAAAGCAAACAAAGACTGAAGTTCCTGTGGAGGGGGACCACAGAACGCATGTGATGGGGGACATGCCTAAGCAAATCGCAGTGAATTACCCGCAAGTACTGGCAGGGGCGTTTGGGCAAATCGATTTTATAACGGCAACATTTAAGCGGCAGGAAGGCCACTGGGGAGCCTGCTGAATTGTTAGGTCTCAGCGAGTCAATGAGGTCTGAATCAACTATAATGGAAAATGTGTAATCAAAATCAGTACGATCTTAAATCAAAGTGAAAATTTATGTTCTGTGTACCTACGCTAAACAAGCGCTAGACCAGTCAAAAGCGGCGGTCAGGCATCGAGGACTACTGACTGCGAGAACGTTGGTCTCAATTAGCTGTTTAGAACTAAGTGAAAAATTGTTTTGAATTCATATGTATAAATTAATGACTAATCTGGAAATGAGCCTATGGAGGCTCAAAGGAGGGAATGTTGTGACAAATTATAGATTATTCATTATTTATATACAATTATATATCATACTGTAGGACCAACTGTATTAAAATGTAGTGTTAATATGAATATGTTTTTCTGTGGTAGGATGAATTGCACAAAGGCCCATATGTGAACAACAGCACATATTCAAGGCCTCAGACACTCACGCCGGAAAATGAGCTCATTATTTGTATCGAAGTGTGCTCAATGAACAATGGTCCCATGCTAGGCACCCAATATGAGCTCATCTCGACACCTGTAAATCAAGGACATATACACACACCCACATGCAGGGGAATTGAAGAAAAACTCGCTCTCAGCGGAAAACAGCCATATTGCAATACACTCCCCAAAATTTATTTTAGTTATCTCAAAAAGAAGGCAATGGACCCATTCATTCACACACACACACACACCCATACACACACACACAGGCAATTAAATGTTCCTAGCCCGTCTGAAGAGATAAGCATGAATGACTCCCTACACATTCTCTGAGAAGAACATCCAGCACTCTAACCTTGAAAATGTGTGTGTGCAGTTTGAGGAACTGATAGAATTTATTAAATCCAAAGAAAACATTTATCTTCTATCCTTACAAACATTGGTGTAAAAACTATGTATTGAACTACTTTTGTCAAAACCGTGACTAGGATGTTTCTGATATGATTAAATCATAGCATTTCATCAAAACTACCATATAAATAAGGGTCACATGTAATGCTTAATTAGGACCGGCAGAGACCGCTGCAGACCATGGAAAAGTAATCGCCCAGGTAATGGGAACACCCCCCCAAAAAAAGGGGGGGCGCAATAACATATAAGATGTCAGCTGAACTTCATGATGCGCTTGTTATGTTTTGCTTCTGTCATTAACGGACCTGTTTTACGTCTTGTGGGTGAGCATGAAATTGACTGACTTAGACTGGACCGTGTGATTGAGAATGTTTTTAACATATGTATGTTTAGCCGATCAGCCTGGGTATGTATATTCGTGCAAATCTTTTTATAATAAATTATGTTATACCAGACTCTGGAATGTGGTGTCTATTTGGAAGAAAGTTTAAGTAAAGTGTAGTTGAATGGTCCTGACCCCTCCCGACAGGGCGGTGATAGGATTGTTCGATTTATTATACTTCATATCCACTACCAGAGGCCCAGGCTACGGCAGCCCATCCACTACCAGAGGCCCAGGCTACGGCAGCCCATCCACTACCAGAGGCCCAGGCTACGGCAGCCCATCCACTACCAGAGGCCCAGGCTTCAGCAGCCCATCCACCATCAGAGGCCCAGGCTACAGCAGCCCAGCCCCATCCACCATCAGAAGCCCAGGCTACGGCAGCCCATCTACTGCCAGAGGCCCAGGCTTCAGCAGCCCATCTACTGCCAGAGGCCCAGGCTGCAGCAGCCCATCTACCATCAGAGGCCCAGGCTACGGCAGCCCATCCACCAGCAGAGGCCCAGGCGACTTCAAGCACCTCTAACACCAACATAACAGGCCGAGGCAGATGGCCTTCTTCCAGTTGTTACTGGATTAATGTTACGGTACTGTGCTTTTCTGTTGGCTTCTCTAAACTAAGTTTGCCGTAGCTAACTATGATGTCGAAAGCCTGTTTGTCATTTGTCCTGTTTTTGGGCTTCATGATCCAACCCCGTTTTTGTAATACGGATGGTCTGCTTTTACATGACTATTTTGACCATTTTGGGCACTCGGACAGTATTACCTCTGGAGAGCCCAACTCTGTTGGCTGTGATTGTATGCTGGAGCTTGATTGTTTAAAATGCGCGCTCCCTAATGCTTTAATTATTTTGGATTCAATTGCGAAAAAATGGCATGGACCTGTTCTCAAATGTGATGCTTCAACAGTTAATGAAAAAAAGTTCTTCTCAAGGCTGTTAATATTGCTATTATTATTAATCTCTGGCAATGTTAACATTAATCCTGGTCCTGAACCTTTCAACTTGTCTCATTTGACAACTCCTAAGGAATTTAGTTGTAGGCATGGCCTGGGTTTTCTCCATGTGAATGCTAGGAGCCTTGTGCCTAAACTTGATGTTTTTAAGACATGGTTTTTTATTGCTAAGCCTGATGTTGTTGTTGTCTCTGAAACATGGCTAAAACCGTCTACCCCTGATAATGTTATTAATATTGCTGGTTATGATGTGTTTAGAACTGATCGCAAGGGTAGAGCTGGAGGTGTTGCAATATATGTCTTGGAGAAATTTCATGGGTCTGTTCTCCATTCTATATCAATTCCTCGTCAGTTTGAGTTCTTAGCTGTTCAGATAGTTGTTGCTAATACTCCTCTTAATATCATTGGCTGCTATAGGCCTCCATCAGCCATAAATGATGCCATCATAAGTTTAACTGATTTATTGTCAAATTTAATTTCTTCTGAGTTGATTTTGATTGGAGATTTAAATTTGGATTGGCTGAGTGATAAGTCTGCACATTTTAAACAGGTCTGTGATTCCATGAACCTTACTCAGCTTATTGCCAGTCCTACAAGATGTAATTCTGCTAAACCGGGAAGTGACACACTTATTGATATCATCCTAACCAATGCAGCTCTAGGCATCTGGTTTGACAAAAATCTTAACTTTAAACATCATATTGATATGTTAACTAAGAAACTCAAGTTCACCTTGGGTTTCCTATACAGGTTCAAATCTTGTTTCTCTCCTTCTTCACGTAAGCGGCTTGTGACAGGTCTATTTCTGTCACAGTTAGATTATGGTGACACTGTTTATAGATTTGCATGTCCCACTGCCTTGGCCAAACTTGATCCGCTTTATCATGCCGCTCTGAGATATATTTCCAACTGTACCTATAGGACTCATCATTGTACATTGTACACTATAGTCGGTTGGTCTTCGCTTGCTTTGCGCAGGTTGCAGCATTGGTATGCTTTATTGTATAAGGCTATTTTAGGCAAGCTACCCTTGTACATTTGTTGTAAGTTTGAATTGACTCACAATTCACACAATTTAAGATCTAATGCTTGTTTGCATTTCAAGGTGCCATCTGTGCGGTCTGAGGCGGGTAAAAGGAGTCTGTCTTATTTTGGCCCTTGGTCTTGGAACGACCTACAGACTCGTCTTAAATTGGTCTCTTGTTTCATATTCGAGTTTTAAACAAAAAATATCTGAGCTCCTTGTCACTAGCTGCTCCTGCCATGATGTTTAGCCCTTTTATCAAGGTTTAGCCCTATTATAAATTATTAATTTTAATTTTGGTTACTGCGGCATGTTAGGTGTCTGACTAGTGCTGTGTTTTTATATGGTACTAACAGGCTCATTAAGGGTATAGGTAACAGTACACAGTGATGCTATGGATACTAACAGGCTCATTAAGGGTATAGGTAACAGTACACAGTAATGCTATGGACACTTACAGGCTCATTAAGGGTATAGGTAACAGTACACAGTAATGCTATGGATACTAACAGGCTCATTAAGGCTAGTCATTCGATTTTGAGCACAGTCTATCATGTGATCCATGTTAATTTCACTTAGCACCCCCCAATTCCCTTTTTCTGATTTTCACTGTACGTAGAGTATCGCACATCTAGTTTATAGTAATCCTGGTTTCATGAACAAACTTTTTGATTTGATCAAGTTATTGGGCTTCCAATATGGTACACATAACGATTTTCCCCATTCAAACAGCAAACTGTACCAACTTTGATGCTTAATTATTAAAAATTCCCACAACAACTTTTTCTGATATTCACTGTACGTAGAGTATAGCACATCTAGTTTATAGTAATCCTGGTTTCATTAACAAACTTTTTGATTTGATCAAGTTATTGGGCTTCCAATATGGTACACATAGCGATTTTTCCCATTCAAACAGCAAACTGTACCAACTTTGATGCTTAATTATTAAAAATTCCCACAACTTTTTCTGATATTCACTGTACGTAGAGTATAGCACATCTAGTTTATAGTAATCGTGTTTTCATTAACAAACTTTTTGATTTGATCAAGTTATTGGGCTTCCAATATGGTACACATAACGATTTTCCCCATTCAAACAGCACCAACTATGATGCTTAATTATTAAAAATTCCCACAACAACTTTTTCTGATATTCACTGTACGTAGAGTATACCACATCTAGTTTATAGTAATCCTGGTTTCATTAACCCCTTGGTGCAGATGGCATATTTGGTAAATCATGGGGGTTCTCTGTTGAAGGCTTTATAACTCCAGGTGTGAGCATCACATAAACTTGGTAAATGGCTTAAATGAAACAAAACCGGTGTACCATTTTTTGTACAAACTTAGATTTGTTTATTTTCATAATTTAAGGTCAAAATAAAGTGCCGGAAATGCAAGCAAAACTTTGCTAAAAATTCTAAACAATATATATTTCTTCAAAATACTGAGAGCTACATAAGTGAAACAGGTAAAACTACACATTTCCTGGATCATAAACTCCTTGTCCACAAGCATTCAATAATCGCAGGGTGATATACAGAACTACTAAAGCTCTATGACACAAAATATAAGCAGTGTAGCCAGGTGTACCCAGGGTCTCCAAACCTATCCAAATTGGCTAAAATGTGAATAGCTGTAAATCTTAAACTAATCATACATTGCAGTGCAAATCAACCGTTTTGACTAATTTAACTCACCTTTTTATCATTTTCATGTGGGAATTATTTTGGATCAGTACAGGGGGGTGGATATCTAGGTGTCCAATAACCTACCTAAAACCTCTCCGAGAAATTATTAAAAAGCCTTTTGTCCTTTATAAAGCATATACATTATCCCTTACGATAACTTAATGGATGAAAACATTGATATTGCACAGTTTCAGTTCAGTGTTTGATGCCTAGTGGGCCATTTTTTCACCATTATCCTTCATATACTGCTTCATCCTGTGCCGTGCCTTCATGGCCAAGATGCACTCATCAATGGCACGGTCTTCAGTATGCGCCAAGGATCTGGTCCTGCAGTGGCTTCACTCTGAACAGTAGAGGGCACTGCTGGAGTGGCAGAGGTGGAGGGTCAAGCATGTTATAGGAACAAATTACATAATGCAGAAGCATTATAACACTGTGGTACACACAGCTAAATATGAAATCATTCACTCTTGTACTTCAGTAAACACTTTATTCTGTATGCTACATTGTGTTATTTTTTGTTGCGTGCTCTAGTATGGCATTACTCTGTAGTGTGTTTCACAACTGTTGCTTTTTTATTTTTATTTTTTTACATTCATCTTGCACACATCTGGACAGTAAATTTGAATACATATTTTCCATTCCCTAAGTGAAAAGCATCACCCATGGAGATACTAATACCCCATAGAGTACATTATGCACAAAGAAATTACAATACAATAAAATAATATCGGAAAACACTACCAATGTTCTAGCTTCACGGCAAATCGAGGCATAAAAAATAACGTACGACTGAGCAACCAAACAGAACAGCGCTAAAATACTCTATTTCATTGTGAATGCTATGAATTCTAACAAAGCAGGCCACCACGAGCCACTACGCGAACGGCACGAACACATGGCATCAATGCATTACATTACATTAGTTATTTGGCAGACGCGTTTATCCAAAGCGACGTACAATAAGTGCATATTGAAGGTCATAGACACAATCTACGAAGCAAAGTCAAGACAGCGCTACTTTCTCACAACGTAGAAGCTATCGCTAGTACTCAACAGAATACAGTCAGCTATACATTCTAAGCAATGAGATAGCTAAACCAAATAAAAAATAAACCGAAAGAACGTACTATATAATTTACCTTATACATGTAGTTATTCAAGGTGGAGTCTGAAAAAGTGTGTTTTCAAATATGTTCAGCATTATTAGCAGGCTAACAGTGGTCTATTACGACCGATGCAAATACAAACATAACGACAATATAGCACGCAGTGGAAAAACGAATGTATATAATCCAAATATTACAAGCAGTAATACTTACATGTCGAGGAGGATATCTTCCCCATATTGATAGGCACCTCTTCCACAGAATCTATGCTACAGGGATTAGAAGATTCTCTGTTGCTGTCCTCTTCTGATCGATTTCGGGGGGAAACTAGTCACTTCAAAGGTGGCGGTGCGCGCAGTTTTATTGCGTCAAACCAAATGCGTCATCTGCGCATGCCAGCGTAAAATTGTCGCGATATAACAAGTATTGCAGTTACGCTCGCCCTTAAATAGTTAATCCAAGCTTTCAAGTACACATGTAACTTACTTTTGGGGAAGTTTATCGTGCCTTCTATTGGATAAAACCATCGTCGATCAAACCAGAATAAAATTGAAAGCGTCACGACTGTGCAATCAGGAAGTAAGTGTTACGCAGAGCTAGTTTCGTTTGTATAATAGTGTTCCAATGCGCTGTGTATTCTTCAAACGGATTGTCCAAGACAATAAATGACCACGGAATCTTGAAAGGGACATATCTACGCTTAAATCCATGGTAGGATTGCACATGAATTCCATATTTAATCGCAGATATTGATAGTAGAATGGCATTGTATGATTAGAGAATGATTCAACTTGTTTATGTAGGTATTGATTGAGCAGCGATTTGCACCGCTGCATTTGCATAAGGTGGGTTTATCTGGTTGCTATGACGGTATTCTAATATTATATGATGAATACATATATTTATGAACTCCAACATAGACGCTATTGCCCACTATGTCACGCATGGGTAGGTATAGGCTGGGTGGGGAGTGCTTGTTAAATGGACTTGCTACGGAAAGATAGTGACACTTAGAAACTACGCATTGGCCAGAAATCGTCGCGAATCGTCTACCAATAAAGTTAAAATACCGCGTTTGGGTTTTCCACTAATAGTTTGGCTGCAGGAGCAACGCGTGTCTCAGTTGCGTAAAACTGTCTCGCAGGCGCGACAAAATAGACTATCTGCACTAAGTAGTTAACAAACTTTTTGATTTGATCAAGTTATTGGGCTTCCAATATGGTACACATAGCGATTTTTCCCATTCAAACAGCAAACTGTACCAACTTTGATGCTTAATTACTAAAAATTCCCACAACAACTTTTTCTGATATTTACTGTACGTAGAGTATAGCACATCTAGTTTATAGTAATCGTGTTTTCATGAACAAACTTTTTGATTTGATCAAATTATTGGGCTTCCAATATGGTACCCATAGCGGTTTTCCCATTCAAATAGCAAACTGTACCAACTTTGATGGTTAATTATTAAAGATCCCCACTGTAAAAGCAAAGCATAATTGTGATAATTGTGTGAAATAAAGAAAAAAAGGCAATAATTCTGCGTTGTCCAATACTCGCTGCTTCTCTGAGCAATCGCTGCTTCTCTGAGCAATTTCATTTCCAGCAAACGCAGCACATGACGGCGTTACTGACGTAATCTCTTGTATATTTGCGAACGAAAATTTTAAGCCGTGATAGCTTGACCGTCGTTTTCCGAACCCGTGATAGCTTGACCGCAGTACGATTTCGGCATAGTGTACGTTAGCTAACTGCTTCTACACAGCTCCGACTGGTTCAGTCGATTTTGAAGTGCTGAGTGGCCACCCGGAAGGATCGTAGCAACCTCTGTTTACAAACATTCTGATTTGTCGTATTCCAGTAACGTTAATACGTTACATTAAACTAACATTAGTGTTGGCCAACACGGCTAACGTTACCGAGCCATGGCATGTGTATAGTGCAGTGACTGAGCTAACTAACGTTAAGTTAACGTTCATTTAACTTAATGTTAGCTATCTAAGAACCGCTCAGCTAACGTTAGCTAATATCCTTTAACGTTACTTCCAACGTTAGTCCTCCTTGTCCAAGTTAACGTCAATAGCTAATTTAACGTTAGAAACGAACACATTATATCCCCCAACTAATTTAGCTAACGTTAAATTAAAGTATCAGGCCCTAGCTATATTGTTAATGTTAGTTAACTTACCTAACTTAACTAACCGGCATAAAGTTAGCTATATCAAAATAGCCAAGTTACCGAGTGCGACGCAAGAAAACAGTAACATTAATTTAACGTTAAGAGTAACGTATCGTTTTGACTTTTGACCCATTCAAAGAACAAGCTAATGTCGCTAGCTAACGTTAATCAGTTTAACATGCGTAACGTTACTTACAAATTTAGATTCCTTTCACCTTCTTTCTTTTCCCCTTCCAGAGGATTGACGAACTAGCGAATCTACCTATATAAACAAGGTGACGTAATGTTTAGGTTATCTAGCCTAGCTGTCCTGCTCCCGTTCAAAATTAGTTCAATATGTCCTTAGTCGTGCATGTAAATTACTAATTTACTAACGCTAGGTCAGGATAGGTTGACTACTAACGATTTACTAATTGCCTCGTTACGTGTCATTTTCTCAAGCTGTTGTTAATTTCCTGCTGTTCACAGCTGGGATCTATTGCTGGAGTTTATGATGGTGACAAACCTGCTCCATAGGATCTGAGGAGTGGAATGTGAGGGGATAGATAGGGGGTGGGGATCTCGTCCACACTCCAGACCAGTGGGTGGCGGGAATGCACCTTTCATTTGTTTGCCAACCGCCATAAAACCAAAAGAAGAAGAAGAATTTCCTGCTGCTCTCAAGCTAAATGTTTGCACCTGTCTACACCTGCATTTAAGATCAGTGTTCATGTCATGTCCTTGCGAAGCAGGAGGTGGCGGTAATGCACCAACAAGCTGGATGCCAACCGCCGTAAAAAACACGAAGAAGAAGAAGATGTCCTTGCGAAATTGTTGCCTTTAGTTCACTACTGTCACTTTTGAGCGTTTTCCATTGTTTTGACTACCGTTATTAATCTAGCCTGTTTACTGACCATCGTTACTGCCTGCCTATCGTTTCCACTGCCTGTTTTTGACCACGAGTTTTGCCTGCTGTCTGTTTTTGTACCTCTGCCCCGCGGATAGGACTTCGGTCTGACTCCTGCTACGCCCCACGACTACCAACTTTGCTTTACCCCTGTTTTGTACTTCTGCTCCGCTGACAGCTAACTCTGGTTAATGAACTTGTGCACGGATACCGATTTCGAGACTGCCTTCTCCCTCGGTACTGTATCTTTGGTCTGGCTGGATTTATTGGTTTTTGGACTTTGCTTGTGTGACTACGATTTTGGATTTCCCCATAATAAAGCCCTTGTTCTGAGTCATGCATTACGGGTCAAACCCGCACACATCCGTTTCAAACGTCACGTTAATTAATGGCAAAGTATTCCTGAATAACTTCCCTCTTTTTCACTCAAAGCAATATTCATACTCTTAAAAGCTTTAACATGGTTTAAATGACTTCTCATCTAATGGGTGGTTTAAATATAAGATGTACTTGAGTGCTCTGGGCTTTGTACAGTGAAGAATTAAATGTGTTATTTCATCAACCAATTAGGGTTAATTATTAAGGGGGCCATTTTTAAATACGAATTTTGAGTTCTTACAGCATTCACGTCTTTCATAAAAACTGCTGTGACGAGGTCTGTCAAATAGAGCAAGACAAGCCAATTATGCTATGATCATGTAGCTGCTAAATTCACGAGCCATTAATTTGCAGGATATTTAACAGTCACTGGCAAGACTTCAATATTTATGCTTCAACTTTACTGGAAAGCCGTTGGATTAATTGGATCGGATGAAACGCTGATGCACTGGTACATTTAATCTGAGGAGCATTGTGCTGGATGCTGAATGTTGTACTTGTGCTTAGCAGGTGGGTCCAATTTTAATTTGGCTCTTCTGTAAATCTCAAGCTTAGAAATTGCTAATTGACCTGACCTGATATTTGACGGGTGCTTGGGGCCCACTGCCCACACAGCTGGTGTAGGCATTCAACAGCTGCAATGAGCTGAAGTGCCGAAAAATATTCTGCTAATGAATGAGCGCTCCACTTGAAACTGTGCCGCTTTTAGCAAAGCCCTTTATGACAGAAAAGGTGTTTGGCCTTGAGTGTCAAGCCAGTGATGAGCATCAATGATAGATGCTTAATTATGCACTAGTTGTAGATTACAGGGACTGTACAAAATACTCTTTGGAAGGCATCTGAAACGTTTTGGGCTACATGTTTCCCACCTCCAGATGACATTCAACATGATGTCAGTTATGGGTACATGCGCTATATATGATTTTAGCATTTGGGATTATTTGTATAATCTCTGATATACTGGAGGTATTTCACTAATGAACATTACGTTCCACACTGTTTCTGTTTAACAGTAAGTTTTGGGTAACACTTTACATTAAGTTTCACCTATACCTGTGTAGTTAAATCGTAACTAATTTGGTAACAAGAGGTTATTAATGAGTAACTCCAACGTAGGTAACATGGAACAACAGTTAGCGGTATTCATAATTACACATGTAAATATTTTTTAATATTTTATTTACACTCATAGGCCACATATTCATGATACACAACAAATAAACACTGCCTGTTAATTTCACCATGTGTCTTGATATAGAATTATTTAATTTTAGCAGGAGAGATGTAACAGGGTTGGCCTTGTTTCACATGGGTAATTAAGAATACCTCTAACTGCTGTTCCATGTCACCTACATTGGCGTTACTCAGTAATAACCTCTTGTTACCACATTGGTTACAATTTAAGTACACAGGTATAGGTGCAACTTAATGTAAAGTCTTACCAAGTTTGGTATTTTAAATACATCTCAAAACGGGGGAAAGTTATTGACTTCTGAAATAGCTGATTTGCAGTTAATTTCCTTTTCTGCTAGATGTATTACCTTTCTGTGCTACATATCAAGCATATTTACTGTGACAAAACATCAGTTGCATTTAAATTATTTGTTTACAAAAATAAGCTGAGAGATCTGTCCAGCTGAGACATGGCCTCTTTCGTGCAAGGGCGCCAGAATAATTTCAGAAGTTGGGGGTCCCTAAGGCACACAGCTTACAAAATGATGTTACCTTGGCCCTTCTGTTTTCATTTCCACCACTTTTATGTTTCCTTGGTTCTGTTCCACTGATTTCCTGAGAGAGAGAGAGAGAGAGAGAGAGTCTTTCGCTCAACCACCTTTTCTTGGGGTGATTCTTTCCCCACTAACAGGGTCTGGAATTGTGACAATGCACTTAATACATAGAAGTAGAATGGCCGTAATACATGTTGATGAACTCGTCTTGGGTATCTGCAGGAAACAATCCCACACTAAGGTATCAAACGAACTACGGAAAAACATGTTACTCAGGGACATGTCACCTGAGGTCAAACCTGCAGATTGGCACACACAGTTGAATTATTTGAGCATGGATTCTGAGAGTTTTCTTGGGAGTTGTACATGCCTCACAGATGACAGAGATAACTACTTAGAACATTATCATTTCATCTTTTAAAACGTTACATGCCATGTGTATGACTCCCAGCTGAGTCATACTTGTGACTCGACCAGGAGGCATCTTCCACTTGCCCATTGAACCACGCAGCAACAAATTGGGCGGCCATTTTGTAGAAGTGAGACCCACTACATGCATGTCCCCGCTAATGTGAGCTTCTTAATATACCCACTAATCACAAATTACCAACCAAGGACTAACAAGGACTTTGTTCAACAGGATAAACAAAACTATTATCATTTAATCTGTGCTAATCACATATGCTATTTTCTACCCCTTGTCTTGTGATACAAGTACCTTGTTTATTCAACACCCAAACCAAGGTAAGTCTTGGAACTCTTGTCTTTGTAACATTGTTCTCACACTTTTCCAAATGGATAATTTTTCCAATCTTTGCCTACTAGTGACATCATGTGTCCAATAAAAGCAATAACAAGTGGCATCGTCCTCGTGCCTTTTCTTCACTGCTTATTTTTTACTCATTCATTTTTAATTGTGTCATGTTATAATTTCATATAAAAAATATTTCATTTAGTGGGAATGCCGGACATGCAACAAGTTGTGCCATATTGTAGTAATTTCCCAATCATGCTTACAACACCCTGCCTTTAGTAATATTCTAATTGGCCACAGACACTTGTTGGCATGATCCTTTCTGGGCAATGACACTGACAGGTGATGAACACAAGGTCACCTTAACCTCAAACCCACAAAATACACAATTACTTGGGGCTGCGGAAGTTTTTTGTTTGAGGTGTTGTAAGATCATTATACAGTGTTTGACAAGGATCCAACACAAGGACCCGACTGAGTCATAGATGGCATCCGTCAGTACAGGACCAAACCTTACACCCTCCTGGACTGCCATTCTGACAGCTGAAACCCCATTACAAAAACACAATTTGCCTGGTTTCCAGGAGGCCAGACTTTCGTGTCAATTTGATGGACACCCTCGCATCAGAACCCAGAAGTGAAATGACGCAAATCTGGTGACCTCCACCCATCCTTAGGGAGAAAATGCCTTTCGAGAACAGTAAACAGCCATCATTTCGATTTTACTGTCCACAGCATGTATAAAACTGAGGCAATAGACTGCAATGTTTCCAAAAGGTGTGTACAATCTGAGGTATGCATGTTTACATGCGCGAACCTTTTTTTAATTGTGCACTCCAGTTGAGCTGATAATGTGAACATATCTTCTAACACACTGAGGTTTGTTTTCAGTCTACTATTCATAATAAAGAGTTACACATTATCAGAATTCAAACTCTCAAGTTTGATATGGGGTTGATGCACGTTTTGAAGCCTTAGTGGAGTATTTATGACAGCCTCTCAATTAGATTTATTTTGTATCAGGTTAAAGAATCTAAGTAGTACCATCTGAGCTGGCCATCAAAGTTTACATTATTTGATACACTTTATCAAAGCCTATCTTAGTTGAAGACAAAAAATTATACCATATATGTAAAAAAAAAAAATAAAGCCTTGTGCACAAATGTGTCTATCAAAAAGGTGCTGGTTTTTGACAACATCTTTGACAAGATGTCAAGCTCCAATGTTAAACCCGCACATTCAAACAAAAAAAAGTTAAGGACCGACCTTCAGATGCAAAAAGCGTTTATATGCAAAAAATAGTTTTATTGGCTACATTGAGTAAAATATTTTCTATTTTTTTTGTTTAAGTGTGCGGGTTGAACATTGAAGCTTGACATCGAAAACATTTTCATCCTAGTTCTCTCTTTTTCCATATACCATATTATGTCTTAGTGTGCTGTATACATCTACAATTTCTGTCTCATTTTGTGGTATTGTCCCAATTCTGCCATTTGTCAACTGTTTTGTCCCCTGGTTACAACAAATGTGAACATCTAAAAAGAAGCTGCAGTGTTGTCTTTCCTCTTGATGTGTGATGTGGTTGTTAATGATGCTGTTCTAAGGTGGTCATGAAGGGTTTACGATGGGTAGAATGAGTGTCACTTTAATTGTACTAAAAAGCTACATAAAGCTGTCATGCCATGTCATAATGGCCAGTATTAGCCATGGCTGCAGTTTTTTGCTGTCGTAAGATATTTATGATGGTTTTATGACTTGTAAACTAAGACTCGCTTACCTTTAATTACACAGATAAATGAAACTGTCATGTCAGTGTGATGAACAGTTCGGCTGTTTTCATTCGGAAAGATGCTGCAAGTTATTTTACTTGTTGGTATTCTTTCAAAACCAGAGAATATCATCACTCAGTTAAAATTAATATATATTCTATATCTCTATATATTTTTTATATAGAGAAATTCAGAGGTTTGTCATATAACGATTTTGGTACACTCCTGAGGGTAAGATGAAGAGGCAATGTTTTTTTCTGGACTTACTGTATGTGCTGTGGCATTCACTATATTTCAAACACAGTGTGGCATTTTATGACACTTGTGTCATAATAGTATTATTTAAATGATCAATACATATGTTTGTTATTGTGGTTTCTATACACCAGAATGTGTACATCAACTATAAAGATATGCAGCATTTTCACATGTACTGGACAATTAATGGGTTCCAAATGTCATTAAAACCAAAAACAGAGGCTTTTTTTGACAGATATTCTGATATTTTTGTAAAGGAACACATCTCAACTCTGGTAGTATTTTAAATAAAGACAATGCTCTTTTTTTTCATATTCAACAGTAACAGTGGCTTAAGACTCTAAGTTATAAAAACTACCATCTAGTGGGTCAATACTGTCAATGTCTGTTTTGCCCTCTAACGCCTATTATTGAAGTTATTTTCTAAACGTTTAAATATATATATCAAAATATAATCTCATAAATATAAAAAATGCTCGAGATTACTTAATTCTGTAAATATATAAAGCAATTCCTGAAATAGCCTGCATTTTGTCACAGTAAATTATTTTTATCATATTACAATTTTGCGGGTGATAAATAAATAAGTAAGGAAATGCGTAACAATAACAGTTATTAATACAATCTTTTCAAAATGCCAATGTTAATTGAGTGACATATACATAATATCACACGGAACTCATGTATGCTAAGGTACATGACACTGTGTAGTCAGTTCTAAATTCGGATCATATTAAATATAAAGAAGTGTCATGAATTCTGGTATATTTCTAGGTTTTGGCACCGCTGAACGGTGGTTGTGAGTTTTTTGTGTCAAGTCAAGTCAAGTCATGTTTATTTGTATAGGACATATTTATACAACTGAATGCAATTCAAAGTGCTTCACAAAATAATGAAAAAAGAAAGATTGATTTGACAGCACAATTAAAGTACATTAAAAGAGGGTGGCAGTGTGGTATAATGGTTAAGGAACTGGGTTTGTAACCGAAATGTTGCAGGTTCGATTCCCAGGTCGGACACTGCCGTTGTACCCTTGAGCAAGGTACTTCACCTGCATTGCTTCAGTATATATCCAGCTGTATCAATGGATACTATGTATAAATGCAAAATAAATTATATGTAAGTCGCTCTGGATAAGAGCGTCTGCTAAATGCCTATAATGTAATGTAATGTAATGGAAATATGAACATTTAAAAGACAATATTAAAAAAAAGAAGATAAAAATAATAAAAACAATAAAACAGATAAAAGGCTACAGTGCATGAATAGATAGATAGCCCCGGTTTCTGTACACGGTGTCTCTCTGTACACCAGTGTTTCTGTACACTGGTGTCTCTCTGTACACCAGTGTTTCTGTACACTGGTGTCTCTCTGTACACCAGTGTCTCTGCACAGCAGTGTCTCTGTACACCAGTGTCTCTGTACACCAGTGTCTCTGCACACCGGTCTCTCTCTGTACACTGGTTTTGCACTGTACACCGGTGTCTCTCTGTACACCAGTGTTTCTGTACACTGGTGTCTCTCTGTACACCAGTGTCGCTGTACACTGGTATCTCTGTACACCGGTGTCTCTGTACACTGGTGTCTCTCTGGTACACACCAATAAAAAATAAGTTTAAAATCAGTTTAAAAAAAGAAAAGATAAAACAGTTTAAAAACCATAAAAGGAGATAAAAAGTGAATTGGAGTGAATGCAGCACTTTAAAAAGCCAAACAGAACATTGGCTTTGAACTATGCTTTTCTTTGGTGACAATTACAAAAATGCTAAGGCACCTGTGAAACATCATGTCCTCCTAAGCCTTGGGGGCGCTTTGGGACATGACAGGTGGGGCGTAACAGGAATGTCCTCCATTTTAAAGCCTCTGCCTATATCAGTGGTGTATGTCAGCATTTGAGGCTGATGTCCCTTCATGGGTACGGGTGGGGTGAGGGTGAAAGGTTTATCGGGTTTTGTAGTACCTGTGCCGCTCCTTTGTACTGTCCCTTCCCGTCAGGAATGGACAGTATTTCATGCAACACATGCATTTGAAGCTTGAACAAAGCTTGTGCATTCTGAAGCTTGTGTACAAGTACAAGTGCTTTTTTAGAGCTATTTGAAATGTATTATCTTGCTTTAAACCTCAAGCTTGTTGATGCCTCCAAACCCCAGCCATTGTGAAGCCAGCAGGTTGTGAGAAAATTCTGTATCTAAAATATCCTTAATCGCACACAAAAACTCTCTGGGCCGATCAAGACGATATAATAAATCTGAAATAATATTTATAAAATTCCAGAAAGTGAAGTACCCATTTCATTGGTTTAGATGGCCCAGAGTTGTATTTTGCTGTAGTTAGCGGTATGCTGCAAGTTATATTGCTCTTGAGCGTGTTCTTATTCGTATTCTGTGCTGTAATTCACAGTGGTGTCTAAGACATCCTGGGTAAGGGCATCTGTCAAATAAACTGATTAAATAATTAATTGATAGTGATATGTAGCTTACATAATGCAACTAGAATATTTCATTATGGTTTCCCTTTTTGTGACCCTGTGAAGATGACACGAGGTCATACTGTCTGGCACATAAACAGGACATTCATCTCCTGGTTTCAACTGGTCAATCTCCTTTTAATGGAACATATTATGTATGCAGTAAAATAATCCCATGTGTTTGCATTACTCCAGATGTCCTCTGATCTCCCCCCATCCTCAAAGTCTTTGGTGTCCTTGCATTTATCCAACATCTCTTTACTTAATCTAATTAAACAAATAATAAGAGTTCAAAGAAGGCTGCAAATACTCTATTGTGGATTAGTGGTATAAAGATACAGATAAATAATTGTATGAATCCATTCAGTGGTGGCCAGGCTTGCTGTGATGTAGTCTCTTCCCCCTATCATGTTGATGCTTGTGTGCCTTTCTGTCAAAAGCAACTAAAAAACTGGAATGGTTTTTGTAGGCTAATATCTTCCCTCCTACTGCTGACATGCTTTTTTCTTTCTGTCTGCCCTCATCTAGGCTATTTTAATTATTATTATTTTTCCACTTCTGGTAGCATTCATAATATAGCCTAAATTAAAACTACATTAAAGAGTAACTACACCCTATATCACTTTTTTTTTTTTTTGCTGTAAACGTGTTTGTATGTCTACTTTACAATGAAACGTATTAATCCATTCCGTTATTTCAACAATTATGAAATAATAACATAAATCGGGAGAAACTGGTAGAAAAGCGTCTTTGTGCAGCCCCTAACAGTTGACATTTTCTTTCTGCTCTACGTTACTTTCGTTTCGGCTCCACGTTTTTAAACCGGATCAATGTTGCGTCCTGTTCATAAATTCTCTTATTCCACCTAAATAGTCCACTAAAATATGTTTCTGACGATATTTCAGGTGAGAAATAGGCCATTCAGTTGCTGAATCTTGATTCATATTTGATGTGCAATGTCTAGTTTGAGAGTTTGATCCGAGTTATATGTACAATGTAGCTACGTTCATTTGTGCAAATGACGATTGCAGCTCCTCCGCCCCCACCCCTCTCCCTCGCTCACCCCACTAGTGATGTGCAGTTCGCGAACGAATCGGTATTTTTGAACGACTCTTTATGCTGAGTCGTCCGAGTCGACTCGCCAGTTCGAGTGAATCGTGCTAACCCACGGCTCTGGCTATCGGCTCTGGCTCTGACTCATAGCTCTGGCTCTGACTCTGCCTGCTTTCTACTACAGCCGGGAGACACTCCCCCGAGACACTCAGCAGTGGTTAATGCGCGGCGCGCAGTTTCTGATTGCTAAATTAGAACCTACGTAAGAATACATTTTAATTTGATCTAACAATATTGCACACACTTTTGTGAAGTTAATAATCGCCCCAGCTCATTCCAAAGTTATTATGACTACTAATGGTTAAAAGAAAGATACGTAGCTACAGGAGCTATACTACCCAACTGATCAGCACGAAATCAACTCGACTCAATTTAAGAGCCATGAGCCGTAGTATTCCAATATTCCACGGCTCCAGACAGAGCCGGCCGGCATCTGAGTTGTAAACCTAAAAATGATACTGGCTTGTGTCTTCTCTTTAGGCTCAATTCTGCGGTTTTTTTTCTTCTTGCGTGATGGTGTATTATTGCTTCTCATTGGCTGCGTAACGTTAGCTATAGCTAAAACTGCATGTACCAATACTCCATCCTGCTGTAAGCCAGGATTGGACATCCCATTTAACATCGCTATAATTACCATTTTGTTGTTAAACTCAACTCAGTTACTCTTCATGTTGATACAGGATGGATGCGACCTTAAAGGAACTCACCAGCCTGGTAAAAGAGGTTTACCCAGAAGCTCGAAAGAAGGGGACCCATTTTGGCTTTGCCATAGTCTACCCGGACCCTAAAAGACAAGGATACAGGTGAGGATTTTGCCTATGAATGCATGTTCAAAAATAAATAAATAAATCCATAAATATACTAAACCCATGCACTTGTGTTTTAATGATAATTTGCATATACATTTTATGTAGTTTTCTGTAAAATTTATGAGTAGATGGCATGTTATGATTTATGTTAAATTAACATGTTAATGTTATAAAAGCACATAAATGGTGAATCTTTTAAGCTTCTGAAGTCCCCCCCCCCCCCCTGAATGAGTGAACATGTTGCTCGTTTATTTCAGGGTGAAAGACATTGGCAACACGGTTTTCGGGTCTGAATGAGTGAACATGTTGCTTATTTATTTCAGGGTGAAAGACATTGGCAACACGGTGTCAGGTCGGAAGGGTACGGATGATTCCATGACTCTGCAGTCCCAGCGATTTCAGATCGGCGATTACCTGGACATCGCCATGACGCCGCCCAACAGAGCCCCTCCCTTCCCAGGCCGTATGAGGCCCTACTGACACTCCCACCTCACACACACACTCACTGACGCACACACGTGATTTTTTTTTCTTTTATATTTTTGTGCTAAAACTAATTTTTGCCCACTCTGAAGAACTACTTTACATTAAAGTTTTTTTTTTGTTTTTTTGTTAAGCGTACGAGTGATTTGTTGATCTTGCCTATCCACTGTGAACCCGTAAATCTGCTGTGCACTTTCTCAAGTACTCTCTTCTCTGACCTAAGTTTATTTATCCTCTGGCCTGTGACATTGCCATGGTGCAGTTTTTCTTCAGTCGCTGTGCACAGCGTGGCTGTTTGATTGCCGTAACTCAAATGGCACAGCTGCGCAGGTTGAATTTCAAATGTTCCAGAAAGATTTCTCTACATGGGGTTTGGAACCATACATTTATCTTCCTTAATGTTATTGCGTATATATTGGCGACCTGTCCTGGGTGTATTCCTGCCTCTCACCCAATGCATGCTGGGTGAAGCTCCAGCCCCCCGCGACCCTAACCAGGGCTGTGTCCGAATCCGCACCCTTCCATACTATTAGGTAGGCTTGTTGAGAAGACAGGATGAGAAAGTCCTTAAAGGCATACTGAACTTTGTTTGAACATAATGTTGTCTCTGGCACCGGTATTAGTCATAATATTCAAGCTCACCTTCATGAGTTGCTCCAGTGGTCAGAAACTGAGCAACGAATAATTAAATTTTTTCTCTCCATTCACTTCCATTGCATGGTGAAAAAGGTGTCAAAAGCACACTTTTAGCACATAAACTAATGCAAACAACGCGGATTATGCCGATATAGAAAATCACGACATCCGGAACTGGGCGTTTGAAAAGAGAAAAGGCTACATTCACAATATTTGACACTTTTTCCAAACGAAGGTTTGGAAGAAGATATGGTCGTTAGCTAATTAACTTCCTTGTTTCGTTCATGCGCCGTAATGGTCCTACTCACTTCCTGAAGCGTGCATCAGTAAACCGAACCGCAACAGTTGCTAGTTTTCAGAAAATAGTTAATCAAATCGATCTAAAATTGGTTCTGAATGTCGTGATTTTCTATATCGGCATAATCTGCGTTGTTTGCATTAGTTTATGTGCTAAAAGTGTACTTTTGACACCTTTTTCACCATGCAATGGAAGTGAATGGAGAGAAAAAATTGAATTCTTCGTTGCTCAGTTTCTGACCACTGGAGCAACTCATGAAGGTGAGCTTGAATATTATAACTAATATCAGTACCAGGTAGCTATACAACATTATGTTCAAACAAAGCTCAGTATGCTTTTAAGTAGGTGAAATTTTGTCTAAATATAGTATACTTAAAACCCTTGTGTACTTACTTCCGGGGTTTCACTGAGTATATTCAGGAGCACACTTTATTAAGTTTTCCTTCAATAACAAAAACAACACGTGACATGATGCATGCCATTGGCTGTGTCTGAATCAGAGCCCTATCTACTGCACCCTGTCTCCTGCATAGTGCACTGTGTCCGAATCAGAGCCCTATCTACTGCGCCCCGTCTCCTGCATACAGTGCACTGTTTCTGAATCAGAGCCCTATCTACTGCGCCATGTCTCCTGCGTACAGTGCACTGTGTCTGAAACAGCCCTATCTACTGTGCCCTGTCTCCTGCATACAGTGCACTGTATCTGAATCAGAGCCCTATCTACTGCGCCCTGTCTCCTGTGTACAGTGCACTATGTCCGAATGAGAGCCCTATCTACTGCGCCCTGTCTCCTACATACAGTGCACTGTGTCTGAATCAGAGCCCTATCTACTGAGCCCTGTCTCCTGCATACAGTGCACTGTGTCCGAATGAGAGCCCTATCTACTGCGCCCCGTCTCCTACATTGCACTGGCAGAAGTGTGCCGTTTAACCGCAACGTGCAGTACGCGAAACAATATCCTCCATACTATTCCAACCATACTGCGGAAGTGTCGTAAGATGTTCCACTCTTGCGCATCCATGTCACCTGTTTTTGTTGCATTTGAAGGAAAACGTCAGCGAAGCTTCACGACATATTTATGCGACCAAAATGTTTGCGTACTTCTTGAAAAGTGCCCCCAAATATACTCAGTAAAACCCCGGAAGTGTATCATACATGGGTTTAAAGTACACTATATTTAGAGAAAATCTTGCCTACATAACTTTTTCGTCTTCGCAAGCCTCCCCAATAGTATGGACGGGTGCCGATTCGGACACAGCCATGGCCTCGCAAGTGTGGGACGTCCTACGACACTTCAACAGTACGGTTGGAAAATAGAATTTTTATTTTTTGCATACTGCATGTCGCGGCTAACCTGCACATTAAACAGCACACATCTGCCAGTACACAGCAGATGGCGCAGTAGATAGGGCTCTGATTCGGGCGCAGTAGATAGGGCTCTGATTCGGACGCAGTCCTTGAATAAGTGGGTCATGTTATGCACACCTCAAGCACAATTCAGTTCTCACTGAAATGAGCATTTGAAGCAACTGGTTCAATGACAGACCATTCATCCAAAGTAATGTATCAAGTTTATTTTATTTACAGCATAAGACATGTACATACACCATTCAGTAGAGCAGGGATCTCAAATGCAAATCCTGGAGGGCCACTCTGTGTTCCTGCACTTTTAATTTAAGTCATTTGGCTAAAGAGTCTGCGTGCCTCGTTTCCAAGGCCTAAATTGAATACAGATTGAATGAAAAACACAAAAACCAGCACACAGCCCTCCAGGGCTGGAGTTCGAGAGCCCTTGAGTTGAGGAAGGGTTTCTGTGGTTCCAGATCCTACCAGGTTGCACTGGTTTAGTTTAATGTTCGTCAGAGGGTCTGCAGTATGAATAAAAACACACAAAGCTCTTCAGATGCCTGTGAGGACTCTGTACACAGCAGAATGGCTTTCTCCTTGCACATGCTCCAGTCTCTTCAGCCCTGTGAGACACAGGAAGTACACAGGGGCCTTGTTCCCCAATGCTGTGATCCATTTAAGGTCCTCCATCAGGAATGTAGGCGTGTCTGCACCATCCCCTGCAGAGAAGCAAGAGACAGGAGGGGAAGGGTCTTCCAAATTAGTGGTAACATTCTCATCAACCACAGCCAAACCGTCCTCGGTGGGAACAGCATATTCACAAAAACGTGGACAATGGAAGTCTTCTCCCGGCATTATGTGATAGGAAAGCACCCCATGAGTAGGCTATCTGCATTATCTACCTGGTGCTAAAATGTAGTATGTAGTATGTAGTATGGTTTAACATGGGGTAGGAGCACTGCATGCATTTACCATTCTTTGGCAGTAACCATATTCAGCAATAGGCTTCTACCCCTGCATTTATTAGTTACTAAAAAAGCTTGTCCATTTCCAGTGCGAAAAACTGAACATTACACAAGTTTAAAAGAGGCTTGCTTCGTCACCTTGTCCTACCAAACACATTTATACCGACTGCCACATTTCTTATTTTAATTTAGTATGTTTTCAGAAGAGTTTGCTAGAGGTGTTAAGTCATCATTACCTGAAAAACATTGAATATTAAAAATGTATTTTTCAGCAGTGGTTATTGGTTCAAATTTTTCCAACATGTTTCTCATCATGAATTAAATGCATAGACTGATTCTCCAGTCATTTTTGTATTGTGCTTCACCCTTTTAATGTGTAAGATCAGAAATATGTGATTAGAATGTGCAAAAGTGAACATTCTAATGCTGATGTAACTAATCACTGCTGGTAACTGAAAGCAATGGAATTCTAACACTGACTTTGAATTTTTAAAAAACATTTTAAAAATAAAAAAAACCTAATCTTCAAAGGGTTAAACATTGATGAAGAATGAATCGGAGCTGCATTGTGGCGTGGACTAAGTCATGTGACACTTACCGTCTGCCAAGACACCGTTGATTTTTTGAATGGCCTGGTTGAAGCTGGCCAGGGACATTTGTCTCAGGTATCCAGGTAAGCTTAGGAACTCGTCTTCTGTCACGGGGGAGATGTGGTGAACCCTACAAGAGAACGTCAGTGTACACATCACAAACAAACCCGAATATCACCACATGCCATGACTTTCAGAGCCCCCTCAAATCTCTCCCTAAAACCAACTATTTCAACAGAAGCCTGCTCTTTTCCTGGAATCAACTTAAAGGATGGTTTCACACAAAACATGTAAAATTGTATTAAATATACACAGATTTCACTCATGAATATGACAAGAACAATGGGAAGCTCTTTCAGACATTTTGTAGCTTTGCTTTTTCACAGAACAATCTAAAACACTGAATTAGTATTCAACACATCATTAGACCTGTGTTTCAACCACCACTTTAAAATTTAATGGTCAAAAGTTTGACCATGAGTTTTAACCCCCCATCAAAAGTGGTACTTAGTCTGAGCCACGCTAATCAGCAGTAAATTAATTAAACATACCGGTTTTGTTTACCCACAGTGTTCACCATCTTAGCGGCTGCTTTGGGGTGGGGCTCGGCTGCAGGCTTCAGGTTTGAGCAAATGGCAGTCGGGGGCTTTGTGTTACGAGACAGGTGCTGCAAAACACCACAACAGGCGAATGAGAATCCCCAGTACAGGGGGCATGAGAATCCCCAGTACAGGGGAGGCATGATAATCCCCAGTACAGGGGAGGCATGATAATCCCCAGTACAAGTCATAGCGGGAGAGCTTTACACTGTGCCACGCCCATTCCACACCCCATCCAGGGCAATGGTTCATGCTGCTAAGCACATGCATAAGCGCTGAGCCCCTGTTCTGAGCCCCTGTTCTGAGCCCCTGTTCTGAGCCCCTGTTCTGAGCCCCTGTTCTGAGTCCCTGTTCTGAGTCCCTGTTCTGAGTCCCTGTTCTGAGTCCCTGTTCTGAGTCCCTGTTCTGAGCCCCTGTTCTGAGCCCCTGTTCTGAGCCCCTGTTCTGAGCCCCTGTTCTGAGTCCCTGTTCTGAGCCCCTGTTCTGAGCCCCTGTTCTGAGCCCCTGTTCTGAGCCCCTATTCTGAGTTAAACCTACAGTCTGACAACTGTACTGACCCCCAACACCATCCCATTATGTGCTGAGTGTCCCTATATACGACATGAGAAATACAAGAGCCCTGCATGTAAATGAACATTCCTCTTGAGATGGGTCAGGTAACGCTGAACGCCACAGGTGAATACCTACTTTGAAGATGTCCTGCGTGACAGAGCTGAGGTCTGGCATCTCAGGCGTGCTCAGGTCTGACAGGTAGTCTGTTCTGGAAGGGGGTGTGGCCAGTCTAAACTCCCCTGAGTAAGGGCTGTCAGTCTCCAGGACAGAAAGTCCGTGACCATTCAGACTCAACCGCTCCTCAGCAGGTATCCCATCAGCCCCTGTGGTCCTCTACATTTATTACAGAGAGCAAAGCCACACAGGTACAAATAAAAACACTTCAATACGAGAGTCAGACCAAAATAAATACACCTTTAATCTATTCATATCAGTCAGGCTAAATACATGCATAGTAACAGACATGCCAAGATCCCAGACAAAGCTAAAATAAAAAAATTTTAAAAAGCAAAAAAATAAAATAATTCACTTCAACATTACAAATAAAACGAAGCCCTTATATTGCATGCATATACCTAATAACTTAACACACCTAGAATCAGGCCAAATAAACATTAATATATTCAGAGATCAAATATAAGGGTCACCATTAAAAAAAAAACATTTATTTAATGTTATTTATATCCAGTGAGTCCATCTGAGGTGTTACCATTATGGAAATGATAATTATACAGCTATATCCTTGCAGCTGAATGCTGATTTGTGGATCGCTATGAGCTGGTGTGCCTGGTGCTATGACAGCTTTATCAGCATACATGACCAGTCATACAAATTACCTGTAACAAATGCAATCACTCATGTAATTCTAATCGATTACCATACAAAAAATTAAATAACTCTCTCAACTTACAAACGGGAACTTATTTCCCAAATAAGACTCAAGAGTGGGCATCTCTGGTGTGTGCTCATCTGTCCGCGTCAGTCCAATCGGCAAGCTGGGAACATCAAGCGCCCAGCCCCCACTGAGGACTGGGGCCCTATTGGATGATGAGTGCTCGGGTGGGCGGGGCTTCCGCTCCAGAGCTGCAGCAGAACTGTGGTCTCCCTGGTTTGATTTCACCATCTAGATAAAGAAGCAGAGTCTACATTTCATTACAGATGCAATTATTCACTCACACATTGTTACGGCTGAAATCCCCCCGATCTCATCCGTGACATAAAGACACATATACGCAGTGTTGGGGAGTAGTGAACTACATGTAATTAAACTAGTAGTTTAACTACATTTTGCAGTAGCTTGCTGGTGGTTCAACTACATTCATATTTGTATAGTGATTCAAGTAGTTAATTACTTTTTTGCAATTTTTTGTGTAGTTTATGAGCTGTGAACAAGTTGGCACTTTTTGCAATAAACTCAATTGAGTGGCATTTTTTTGTGGCATGGGACTTTTTTGTATTATATTTTGTTATAATTTCATATCACATGTACATTGTCAATTTCATAAGTAGTTTGAACTACGTTTTCTAAGTAGCTTTAGTTAACCAAACTAGATTTCTCCCTAGGGTAGCTTTGCTGTAGTTCAACTTCTTCCAGTGTGAAGTAATTAGTCGCTTGCAAAGCGATGCTTTCAAAGTAGCTTCCCCAACACTGCATATACAAAAATAGGGTGAAACGAAGTCTTTTATTAAATAGCAACGGAAACATCTATTGGAAAGAAAATAGAGTTAACACTGTATAAAAAAAATAAAAAATTAATCAAACAGTCCAAAAAACACGACAGGTTTAAAGGGAAAAACCTGGCGTGTGCCTGGCTGCCAAACAAACACAAAATGAACAGCCGCCCTTCCTGTGAGGAACCGCCATCTTTTAAGGTCTCCTCACAGGTGCGCTCAATGTCACCCCCAATTACCTGCAAGGGAGAAAGAAAAAAGGAAAAAACGCACACACGCATACCAACAAATTAGGGTTTATGGTGCATTTAGCTCACGTTGAAGAGTTTTTGGAAGTATGGGGTCTCAAATACTGGAATCTCAGGGGTCTGGAGAGGATCCATAGGATGGCTTTTGTTCAGGGGGGTTGTAAAGGATGCTGGGGGCTGGCTTTTGTTTAGGGGGGTTGCAAAGGGTGCTGGGGCCTTCAATTTAAACCCAGGAGTCAACAGAACAGAAGGCTCTGGAGTGTCCAGGTTCTCTACAGAGAAACAATAACAGACAAAACAAAATTAATATTTTCGTAAGTTTCTGTAAATTAATGAATGCAATCAAGTTAAGGAAAAAAAATCATGTTTGGAAAGGAAATGGAAACATTTAAATGGATGCTTCGGGCTACAGAAGATGATCTATTGGAATGTGTGCGTCAGTATGAGTGCGAGGATGAATGTGTGCGTCGGTACGAGTGCGAGGATGAATGTGTGCGTCGGTATGAGTGCGAGGATGACTGTGCGCGTCGGTACGAGTGCGAGGATGAATGTGCGCGTCGGTACGAGTGCGAGGATGAATGTGCGCGTCGGTACGAGTGCGAGGATGAATGTGCGCGTCGGTACGAGTGCGAGGATGAATGTGCGCGTCGGTACGAGTGCGAGGATGAATGTGCGCGTCGGTATGAGTGCGAGGATGACTGTGTGCGTCGGTATGAGTGTGAGGATGAATGTGTGCGTCGGTACGAGTGCGAGGATGAATGTGTGCGTCGGTATGAGTGCGAGGATGAATGTGTGCGTCGGTATGAGTGTGAGGATGACTGTGTGCGTCGGTACAAGTGCGAGGATGAATGTGTGCATGTAAACTGAGAGCGTGCCAGAGAGAGTGATGGTGTTCTAGTGGATAAGCCTCACTATTGGAAGGTAGTGTTAGAGAAGTGAGTGTGTCGCACAGTGGAGTGTGTAAATAGAGGGGGTTGCTCACCACGGGTCACAGAAGCAGGTGCGGGAGTGAAGTTGCTGAGCTCTGCTCTCTGAGACGTCTCCAGATGGTCATCACTGTCTGCCGTGCTGTTAAAACAGGTTCCCTGGCTTTCATTTTACTTCCTTATTAATAGTAATATTACCTTTTTTAATTAATCAGGTAGATCAACTGAGAAATGTCTTTTGCAGTGATGACCGGGGTAATCAATGTGAGTCGGGATTAAAAGGGATTGCGTAGCCCTTGGAATGAGATATAGGGGATTATTGTATGCACAGGTCGCTGTATGTCTAGGCAGTTTTTGTGAGAATTTGACCAGGACGGCAGAGTGAACGTCCTTAATGACCACAGGGAGTCAGGACATGGATTTAATGTCTCGTCCATGTTTTAAAGAAGATTCATTTGTAAGCATCACTTCATTGCTCAGTCTGTTCAGGTTCCAGACTAAATTTCGCTCAACACACTTTTCAATTGAGCGCCACCATGGGCTCTGTTGTCACTATGGTGATTTAATAAATAAACAATTGTGATTGGATAATGATCCAATGGCTACTAAAACTACAACAAAACTAGAATGGCACTCAGAGAGATGCTACACCTGCACGTGTGCTAATCTCGACCCTGAACATAATATGCATGGGGATAAAAATGAGATCTTGCACTGTGAAGTCGGGCATTGACCCATTGTGAGACTGTGTGGAGCGAACAGCTTACCTGCATGACTGTGTGGAGCGAACAGCCTACCTGCAGGACTGTGTGGAGTGAACAGCCTACCTGCAGGATTGTGTGGAGCGAACAGCTTACCTGCAGGACTGTGTGGAGCGAACAGCCTACCTGCAGGACTGTGTGGAGCGAACAGCTTACCTGCAGGACTGTGTGGAGCGAACAGCCTACCTGCAGGACTGTGTGGAGCGAACAGCCTACCTGCAGGACTGTGTGGAGCGAACAGCTTACCTGCAGGACTGTGTGGAGCGAACAGCCTACCTGCAGGACTGTGTGGAGCGAACAGCCTACCTGCAGGACTGTGTGGAGCGAACAGCTTACCTGTAGGACTGTGTGGAGCGAACAGCTTACCTGCAGGACTGTGTGGAGCGAACAGCTTACCTGCAGGACTGTGTGGAGCGAACAGCTTACCTGCAGGACTGTGTGGAGCGAACAGCTTACCTGCAGGACTTTGTGGACTTTTTGCGGAGCAGGTCCATGGTGAAGTCGTTGTTGAGACACATGGTGTGTTCTGCGATCCCAAAGTCCTCCAGGCGCGGGGTAAGGTCCGCCTCGTCCATCCGCAGGGAACACTTGGGCGTTTTGGGCAGGACCGGTGCTGCATCGGCGGGCGCGGAGGCGATCGTGAGCCGGGGGGGCTCAGGGACCTGGTCGCTCAAGGCTTTCCTAATTTGGAGCTCGGAGAGGCCGAAATCAGAGAGGCGAGGGGTACGCATGAGGTCACTGCTGTCAGGAGGAGGGGCCTTGGCGGGGGTGGTAACACCGGTGGGACGTTCTGCCGCTTCATCATATTTCACATGTTTCTCCTCACCCTCCTCTTCATTGTCACCGGTAGCAACCGCCTCCACTTCCTGGCTTTTCAGTTCTGAGGGAAATGAGAGCAATAAGAGTGTGAGGCAGGTCTACCATCGCTCGTCAAAACTCAATTAATTACAGTAAAATATAATCATTACCGTTACCCAAAACATCCATAACGAAGCTGATCTGTCCTTTATTGCCTTTTAACATTTCCAATTCCCAGTACTTCACCTTGATCTAGACCAGGGGTGGGGAACCTTACGGTTTCATCTGCCTGAAAAGGGCGTATGTTCATCACACGGTTGCTACACGGGAATTGAATAGCATAGGGTAGATTTTGCAATAAGAAAATTTCCCATCCAGCTCTCGACTATAAATGTATCATAACTCTATAATAAAAATTAGATTTTTAGGGGATTCGTTTTTTTGTGCCAAACATCCCATCCCATGACATGTCTGTACCAAGGACAGAAAAGAGACACACCCACCTGAGTGTTCGTGATTGGATTTGGACGCTTTGTAAAGACAGGGCAGACACCCATGATTGGATGTGGGCGAACAGAGACACACCCACCTTAGTGTTCCTGATTGGATGTGGGCGAACAGAGACACACCCACCTTAGTGTTCCTGATTGGATATGAGCGAACAGACACACCCACCTGAGGGTTCCTGATTGGATGAGGGCGAACAGAGACACACCCACCTGAGGGTTTATGATTGGATGGGGGTGCTTTGTAACCATATTTCTCATAGTGTTTCTTGAGCCTCTGGAGATCCTCTGTAGTCCTCTGCTTGAGCACCAGCAACCTCTGGACACATTTCCTCATCTCCTTCCCCTCAACCTCAGCCTGTACCAGCTGACCCTGGACCTGCCTCTGGGGAAGGGCACAAAAACACAGATTCCTGGTTAAATACACTGGGAAACATTTGAGTGAGAGTGAGAGTGAGAGTGAGAGAGAGAGAGAGAGAGAGAGAGAGAGAGAGAGACCCATTTTGTGCAGATCAACTGTTGAATGCATCACACTCTGTGTGTGTGTGTGTGTGTGTGTGTGTGTGTGTGAGAGAAGCACACTCAGGCCATGTGTGTGTGTATCACACTCAGACCATGTGTGTGTGTGTGTGCGTGTGAATCAATCATCACGGATCACAAACTTACCCGCAGGTCTCTGACTTCTGTGTGTAATTCATGTAAAACTCTTCCTCCGTTTTCAGTGTCTTCTAAAAATATATATATATATATAAGTGACATTAAAATAAAGATCCAAGCAGCGACATGACTAAACAATATCGAAACATTACAGCGATGTGATTAAATTAATCTGACCTGGGGAGTATTTCACGAAGCGCGATTAAGCTGTAAAGCTGGCTTATTTCAGTAAGTCTGGATAGGTTCTCGGATAACTCTATTTCAGGAAGCAAGCTTGACTAGATGCCAGTTATGTCGCTAAGGCAGCATACGCGTTGGGGCTAGCCTGGTCGGGAGTGGGGAGGGCGTGTTCCGAGTGGGGAGGGCGTGTTCCGAGTGGGGAGGGCGTGTTCCGAGTGGGGAGGGTGCAGGCAGTTATGAACGCTACAGATTTTACAGGGAGGGAATCATCTTGATTTGTAATTAGCTAGAGGCCGATGTCGCAAATGAAATGCATTGCAGTCCATTGGAGTAATCCAAATCGTGTGCATTAAGTTGCCTTTTTTGGCAAATGTCTTTATAACATTTACAACAAACTGCACACAAGGTTTTTACAGAATTGTAGGTACCCTATTTAATAGGTTATTGTATAGTTCCACAGCATCAATGTACAGGCAGCCAAATGGTTTTCATACACGCACGTCATCCTAACCAAATAGCCAACACACTAACCTTTAACCGACATATGCAGAAGGCCAATAACCGTTTGCACTGTTCGTTTTACCAGAGCTATTTGGCTCTATGGTCATCATTAAATTCATCATTTATATTGCTGATCTGCAACTCGGATTGCCTCTTTACCAACATTTTGATCTATATTCCGATCATTTTTGTCTTACTGTAACTGCTCTTAAATAGCGACACAACAAAAAGTAGCCTACTTTTAAAATATATTTTTTTCTTAATTGAGATGCAGCAAAGCACATTGCGCAATAGGACTAACGTACGGCTGCGTCTCTCGCTTCATTAATTACTGTGTGGTGTTGCCTTTTTGTAATTATAGACTTGTAATCTTCATAAATCTGCATAAGGACTTCCTGTTCACCACCTGTAAACGACACTGTACCTTATTTCGCCAATTTACTCTGATTTATTTAATCGGGCTGTGTAAATAGTCCATGAACGCGCACGTAACTCCATTCCCCAAACCTGGCTTTTATCAGGCTTGAATTCGCTTCAACTCTTGAGCTGTAATTTAGCTTCGTGAAACCGAATTTATCCACGCTGTCTAAGCTGGCTAATTGAAGCCAGGCTTATTTTAGTAAGCCTGGATATTCTTAGCCAGCTTCGTGAAATACCCCCCTGCAGTAATGGGGTGATACACAAAAGTTTGAGGAATTGTCATCGCTGGTTTGAAAACATAAAGGACAACTAACGTTATTTCACTTAATTACTAGGCGTAAGAGTAAAAACTACTGAACTATAATGATCACCAGGTTAAGGTTTGTTTTATTACCATCATCAGTGGCAGGATTCTGGTGTGCTTGTTGAAGTTTCGCAGTTTCGGTCTCCAGGAACACCGTTAGATTTCGCAGCTTTCCGAAGAAACTTGCCGATGAAGTGCCCATTCTGTTACAACATAAACAATTATTATGGGCATTCTATGTTCGGAAGCTATGATCAAGGCAGATACGATACGCTACGCTTCAGAATGATGCCACACTATTTTTAATGATAAAATCGCCAATGAAATTACCCTAACGTCAGTAGGTAGCGAAACATGTAACGTTAACGTTAGATTAGGGATTCTGCTAGAAAGAGCTAGCTATTCATCTTTATTAATAAGATGAACACATACACAAGTTAACGCGGTTAACCAGTCTAGTAGCGGCTAACTATTTATCCTATACACATACAGTGTTCGCAAACGTCATGACCCATACAAATGAAACAAGGTTAGCTTCAATACTTTCTGCATTGTAACTAAGTTACTGTGGGCCAGTTAGGTGCCTTGATCGAATGCTCGACTACATAAAATTAGCTAGTTATCCACGATACGCCTTTAGCTACCGTATATTCAACATTTATTGCAACTTAACGGTAGTAAATAAAGTCGTTAATTTAGCAACAAAACACATGCAATGTTTTTACGGCTAAAAGTGAATGTAGGTCATTTGTTCCATACCTTACCCTGCTTTCATTAGGAAGACCACACCAGGAACTTTCGAGTTTGGCGCCACTTCCGGGATACATCAAAGATTTCAGATAAATGACAAGATACGCAACTGCTGCTTTTCCCCATTGGATTTTTTTGTCCACCCAAGAGGACGTGATCAGACATGTGCAGTAGTGTTTTCAGTTAGCTTAGCAACTAAAGTTACTTAACGTATGCTTAGAGTGGCGTGCATCTGACCGGCGCAAACCGGATTTAAAGTTGGTTTTCGTTGGATAGTCAAAACCATAACGGGCTGTAAGTAGTAGTACTGGGTCCTGACAACCAAGGCATATATAAGTTAAAAAGAAAAGGGAGACTTTTGATTTAATCTGTTTGATAATGACCCGCTTAGCGAACAGTTTTGTAAAAACTCAATTGACCGCCAGTCATTCAATGAGCGTCTGTTGTCTTGTCTTTAAGTTCCAAGTGCGGACGTTCCAGCCCCGAAGTGGGACCTCTTGCTCCGCCTACCCTCTTTGATAGCGTACAAGTAATTCTTCTTCTTTTATGGTTTTAATTGGCATTTTCCGCCACTCACTGGATCACTGACGAACTGCAACGCGAGTCTATTTTACGGTAAAAGAAATAGACACTGCTGTTAGATTCTGGAATACAACCCTGTGTTTCTAAGGAAGTTCAACGGATGCCCACGTTGAGTGGCACGTATCCCCACTGGTCGAAGTCTATACAATGAGACAAGAACCTCAAATAGCAGGTCCAAATGACAGGACTGAGACAAGAGTATACTTTGTAGCGCTGCACCTGAATCAGAGAATATGTGCAATGAAAGCTCTAGTTCATAACTGTTGCAATTCCATATAATACCACTAGAGGGTACTGCCAGCCTTATTATTTACATTACATTACATTATAGGCATTTAGCAGACGCTCTTATCCAGAGCGACTTACACAGCATTTCTTTTGCATTTATACATAGTATCCATTGATACAGCTGGATATATACTGAAGCAATGCAGGTGAAGTACCTTGCTCAAGGGTACAACGGCAGTGTCCGACCTGGGAATCGAACAGGTGTTGTGCCGTAGAATGCACCCCTGCCGTGGATTGCACCCCCTGACGGGAGCGCGCACGCTTACGTCATTCTGTTTGAAAGGTTTCTGAATTCGCTTCGTTTCAATATCGTACCAAAATAATATGAAGGAGGTATTAATATTATTGTATTATAATGCTTTGTGAAGGGTATCCTTGTCTTAAAGATGGTAAGCAACCTTCGATTTTATACTCATTTCAATTTAGACTCAAAACACGGAACTGGAGAGGGGTATGTTAGACGCAAATCCATAGCTACTTTTCTTATGGTACGATCGCATTATGCTAAAATATAGCCCAGCTATAATTACAAAATTAGCTGGAATTTTACTGGGGTTAGCCTGTATGTAGCTACTCGTAGCTGGGGAAATAACAGCTTCCTTATCCAGCAGATCAGCTCGACTGAAAATTAAATGTGATCCACGGTTATCATATGCAAGTCATATAGCTAAACTATACTGGATACTTGGCAGGACCCCAACGATCACCGTCAAGTATTTCTTTAAATGTTTTCTTGCAGCTAAATGAATGCAAATAAAAATTTATCCCCGATATATCACTGACTATTGCATGCTTTGACACTCCAGACACACCGCGGTCACATATATTTTCCCCAAATGTATGTCATATCATGCTGGAGTCAAGAGAGTGTTTTATTTCCTGGCACGGCTGTTTTTCTAATTGCCGTGAAATGCACCCCCTCTTAACTTTGGCTAAAAAGGTACTACATACATGAAACTCAGTGGTAACTCATTTTGGCTCCATATGAATGCCCTAAAAAGCATTTGATGCTGGGGTCACCAGAAAAATAATTAGAAGGGGGTGCATTTTCAGGCAGGGCTGGATTTCCGCTTGCCGTGAATTGCACCCCCTCCTAACTTTGGCTATGAAGGTACTACATACATGAAACTCACAGTGGTAACTCATTTTGGCTCCATATGAATGCCCTAAAAAGCATTTGATGCTGGGGTCACCAGAAAAATAATTAGAAGGGGGTGCATTTTCAGGCAGGGCTGGATTTCCGCTTGCCGTGAAATGCACCCCCTCCTAACTTTGGCTAGGAAGGTACTACATACATGAAACTCACAGTGGTAACTCGTTTTCACTCCATATGAATGCCCTAAAAAGCATTTGATGCTGGGGTCACCAGAAAAATAATTACAAGGGGGTGCAATTTCAGGCAGGGCTGGATTTCCGCTTGCCGTGAAATGCACCCCCTGCTAACTTTGGCCATGAAGGTCTCACATCCATGAAACTCACAGTGGTAACTCATTTTCACTCCATATGAATGCCCTAAAAAGCATTTGATGCTGGGGTCACCAGAAAAATAATTACAAGTCGGTGCATTTTCAGGCAGGGCTGGATTTCCGCTTGCCGTGAAATGCACCCCCTGCTAACTTTGGCTAGGAAGGTCTCACATCCATGAAACTCACAGTGGTAACTCAGTTTCACTCCATATGAATGCCCTAAAAAGCATTTGATGCTGGGGTCACCAGAAAAATAATTAGAAGGGGGTGCAATTTCAGGCAGGGCTGGATTTCCGCTTGCCGTGCAATGCCCCCCCTCCTAACTTTGGCTATGAAGGTCTCACATACATGAAACTCACAGTGGTAACTCATTTTGGCTCCATATGTATGCCCTAAAAAGCATTTGATGCTGGGGTCACCAGAAACATAATTATAATTACAAAGGGGTGCATATTCCGGCAGGGCTTGATTTCCACTTGCCGTGAAATTCACCCTCTTTCTAACTTTGGCTAAGAAGGTCTCACATTCATGAATCTCACAGTGGTAACTCATTTTGGCTCCATATGTATGCCCTAAAAAGCATTTGATGTTGGGTTCACTACATAATTACAAGGGGGTAATATTCCGACAGCGCTGCATTTCTGCTTGCCGTGAAATGCACCCCCCCTCCTATCTTTGCATGAGTTTCACATCTACGAACCTCATGCAATTAAACATATTGTCCTCACCTGTACACTACAATAATTGTATGCTAAAGTCAACAGAAACATAATTACTGGCGGGTTGTAAATTTCCATTTGACGTAAAATGCACCGCTTCCTACCTTTAGTAAACACACGTATTTAAAATTTCACTTGTGAGCAAATTAAATATACCTCATGAAAAAATATTATTTGGCATTTACATAGTTTGTGCTTTAAGAAGAAAAAATATTTCAAAGTATTTAAATATTTTAAAGTGGAAATAGGACATTTTTACCATAATTAAATTGTAAACAATTTACATATACACACTTCATTGAGGTACAATTAACTGCACATGCATTGTGAATAATTTATTAAAATGTATTATAAAATAGATTTTTGTTAAATTCCAAATTATGGTAAAAATGTCCTATTTCCACTTTAAAATTAAAACTATGTAAATGCCAAATAATATTTTTTCATGAGGTATATTTAATTTGCTCACAAGTGAAATTTTAAATACGTGTGTTTATTATTTTTTACTTTGTTCAGCAATAATAAATTCCACGAAATCAGTTTCCAAGCCAATGTCCGGAGGGGGTGCATTTCAAAGAAAGGGAAAAAGCAGCCCAGCAAGAATTTGCACCCCGATAATAATGTTAGTGTTGACCTCAGCATAAAATGCTTTTTGCAGTGTACAGGTGGGGCCACTATGTTTCATCTGTGTGACTGTCATGGATGAGAGGCCTTCTTTTCAAAAGTTAGGAAGCGGTGCATTTTACGTCAAATGGAAATTTACAACCCGCCAGTAATTATGTTTCTGTTGACTTTAGCATACAATTATTGTAGTGTACAGGTGAGGACAATATGTTTAATTGCATGAGGTTCGTAGATGTGAAACTCATGCAAAGATAGGAGGGGGGGTGCATTTCACGGCAAGCAGAAATGCAGCGCTGTCGGAATATTACCCCCTTGTAATTATGTAGTGAACCCAACATCAAATGCTTTTTAGGGCATACATATGGAGCCAAAATGAGTTACCACTGTGAGATTCATGAATGTGAGACCTTCTTAGCCAAAGTTAGAAAGAGGGTGAATTTCACGGCAAGTGGAAATCCAGCCCTGCCGGAATATGCACCCCTTTGTAATTGTAATTATGTTTCTGGTGACCCCAGCATCAAATGCTTTTTAGGGCATACATATGGCGTGAAAATGAGTTACCACTGTGAGTTTCATGGATGTGAGACCTTCCTAGCCAAAGTTAGGAGGGGGTGCATTGCACGGCAAGCGGAAATCCAGCCCTGCCTGAAATTGCACCCCCTTCTAATTATTTTTCTGGTGACCCCAGCATCAAATGCTTTTTAGGGCATTCATATGGAGTGAAAATGAGTTACCACTGTGAGTTTCATGGATGTGAGACCTTCCTAGCCAAAGTTAGCAGGGGGTGCATTTCACGGCAAGCGGAAATCCAGCCCTGCCTGAAAATGCACCCCCTTGTAATTATTTTTCTGGTGACCCCAGCATCAAATGCTTTTTAGGGCATTCATATGGAGCCAAAATGAGTTACCACTGTGAGTTTCATGTATGTAGTACCTTCCTAGCCAAAGTTAGGAGGGGGTGCATTGCACGGCAAGCGGAAATCCAGCCCTGCCTGAAATTGCACCCCCTTCTAATTATTTTTCTGGTGACCCCAGCATCAAATGCTTTTTAGGGCATTCATATGGAGTGAAAATGAGTTACCACTGTGAGTTTCATGGATGTGAGACCTTCCTAGCCAAAGTTAGCAGGGGGTGCATTTCACGGCAAGCGGAAATCCAGCCCTGCCTGAAAATGCACCCCCTTGTAATTATTTTTCTGGTGACCCCAGCATCAAATGCTTTTTAGGGCATTCATATGGAGCCAAAATGAGTTACCACTGTGAGTTTCATGTATGTAGTACCTTTTTAGCCAAAGTTAAGAGGGGGTGCATTTCACGGCAATTAGAAAAACAGCCGTGCCAGGAAATAAAACACTCTCTTGACTCCAGCATGATATGACATACATTTGGGGAAAATATATGTGACCGCGGTGTGTCTGGAGTGTCAAAGCATGCAATAGATATATCTGGGATACATTTTTATTTGCATTCATTTAGCTGCAAGAAAACATTTAAAGAAATACTTGACGGTGATCGTTGGGGTCCTGCCAAGTATCCAGTATAGTTTAGCTATATGACTTGCATATTGTAGCGACCCGGAAGCTGGGTCGCGTCAATGCGGACTTGTGGGCGCAATGCGCCATGGGAAATCGCAGGTGCTAGCGATTTCCTTTAACTGTTAATGTTTACATGTACTGTTTTAATTCAATGTTGTTATCAGTTGTTATAGTTGTTATTAGTTGTTATAGTTCCGTGTTAATTTACTGTTGTTTGTTGTGGATGAATGCGAACACCGTGAGTGAAAGTGTGTGTGTTAAACGTTGACCCCCGCCATTAGCGGGTATTACGCTGAGTTCCTTCTCGCTTTGTTTACGTAATAAACAAGTAACCTGGAGTCGTGCGGTGTATGGGGCACAGGTTGCTAAGCAGCTGAGAATTTGTTGTGGACAATCCATTCTTACTTGCACGCTCGCCACAATATGATAACCGTGGATCACATTTAATTTTCAGTCGAGCTGATCTGCTGGATAAGGAAGCTGTTATTTCCCCAGCTACGAGTAGCTACATACAGGCTAACCCCAGTAAAATTCCTGCTAATTTTGTAATTATAGCTGGGCTATATTTTAGCATAATGCGATCGTACCATAAGAAAAGTAGCTTTGGATTTGCGTCTAACATACCCCTCGCCAGTTCCGTGTTTTGAGTCTAAATTGAAATGAGTATAAAATCGAAGGTTGCTTACCATCTTTAAGACAAGGATACCCTTCACAAAGCATTATAATACAATAATATTAATACCTCCTTCATATTATTTTGGTACGATATTGAAACGAAGCGAATTCAGAAACTTTTCAAACAGAATGACGTAAGCGTGCGCGCTCCCGTCAGGGGTGCATTCTACGGCACAACACCGGAACCCCCAAAAAGCAAATGAGGTAAAAGCTCCCCAGTGTGGAGAAAAAACTCCCCAATGGGAAGAAATCTCGGTTGGAACCTGGCTAGAGAGGGGGAGCCCATCCTTCGCTGGGCGGCCCGGTTTAACATTTGGTGCTGAAGTTTAAATAACAAAGAATATTTAATGAGAGCGACCACTTCACTGCGTTGTATATATATTTTTAGCTGCCAAGCTAAAGAGTGCAGAATGAATGGGACTCAGTGAAACTACCCTAAAAATGTACATACAGTTCCAACAACAATATGATGATATTGACTTATATATACTTTATGTATAGTTAGGGAATATAACCTTATTTATTTAAATGTTTTATAAAGTACTGTTTGCTTTCGAAAAGCTTGAAGTCTATTTAATTTTATGCAAATCTATTAATTTACGTTGGTTGGATGTAGCTGGTTTTTTAACGTTTGCTTAAATACTACTTATTATTAATGACGATGCTCTGACTCCGAGTCCCATTGGGTCCCATGCACTCTTCTGCTGACCTCTTCTGAAAACTACACTGCTCAAAAAAATTAAGGGAACACTTAATCATCACAGTATAACACCAAGTCAATTAAACCAAACCGGTCATGCTGGATGATGTTGCAGGCAGCATAACATTTGCCACAGCGTCTCCAGACTCTGTCACATGTGCTCAGTGTGAACCTGCTCTCATCTGTGAAGAGAACGGGGCGCCAATGGCGAACCTGCCAATTTTGGTGTTCTCTGGCAAATGCCAATCGAGCTGCACGGTGCTGCGCTGTGAGCATAGGTCCCACTACCCTCATGGAGTCTGTTTCTGACAGTTTGGTCAGAAACATGCACACGAGTAGCCCGCTGGAGGTCATTTTGTCGGGTTCTGGCAGTGCTCCTCCTGTTCCTCCTTGCACAAAGGAGCAGATACCGGCCCTGCGGCTGGGTTGTTGCCCTGTCCAGCTCTCCTCGTGTAATGGCCTGTCTCCCGGTATCTCCTCCACGCTCTTGAGACTGTGCTGGGAGACACAGCAAACCTTCTTGCGACGGCACGTATGGATGTGCCATCCTGGAGGAGCTGGACTACCTGTGCAACCTGAATGGGCTGCAGGTACCGCCTCATGCTACCAGTAGTGACAAGGGCACTAGCAAAATGCAAAAATCAGTCAGGAAGGATAAGGAGAGAGAAATGGTCTGTGGCCACCACCTGCAAAACCATTTACTTTTTGGGGGTTTGTCTTGCTTTTGCCTCTCCTGTCTATCTGTTGTCACTTTCATTTGCACCAAAGCAGGTGAAATTCATTCACAATCGTTTACGCTTCCTAACTGGACAGATCGATATCCCAGAAGTTTAATTGACTTGGTGTTATACTGTGTTCACTTAATTTCTTTGAGCAATGTATAATGTGTTCCAAGTAAAAATAAATTGGCATGGTATTAAAATATGAAGGGTGGAAGTAACATAATTTACTAAATACATGCTCAATCAAGTAAAATGCAATTAAATTACATATTGAAGTGTTAAATGGTAAATGGTAAATGTTATCAAATTAAATAATCCCTAGCTGATAAAATTATTTCCAAATGTATCAAACATTTTATCATTGTTGATCGCATTCACATTTATTCACTAAGTCTAATCCATTTCGATGCACTGCAATTTAAATCGCCAAAACTTTCATCAGTTCACTGCTGGTTCAATTCAGTTTCACCATATCAACCATGTGTCAATCAAATTGTCCTGCCCACTGACGTAGCCAATATAGGGGTATCTGGCTGTGTCCGAATATGACCCCTACACTCTTTTGAGGGCGCATATTTGAGTCCACTTTGTCAAAAAGCTTTTGAGTGGGTGACTTTTTCTCACAAATGGGGACACTTAAAATACCAGGATGAACCCCTTATTTTCGGGGTTTTGTTGAGGGAATTCAGGAGCACGCTCATCTGCAGAACGGTGCACTCATCCGACAATTTCAGTAAGTAACCCGGAAGTAAAAACTTAAAAGACATAGAGTGCTTATGCATATCTATGGTACAAGATAGGTTCATATTACAAACTACTCTTTTTATTTTTGTTAATTCTATCTTCATTCATAATCTACACTTTGTAACAATCGTCATATGTTAACTGATTGATATTCTCAATAAAAAATGTTTTTTAAAATAAATATTAGAGACTACTTCCTCACTACTTTGGAAAGAATTTTGCGGGATTTCTTTCACACACTGCTTGCAAAGTGAGGGGACAGGGCACATAATAGACAGGGGTCTGAGCGGAGGGGACAGGGGACAGGGAACAGGGGTCGTATTTGGACACATCGAGGCTGCATTCCGATTGTCAAAAAAAAAGCTAATTTTTCCTTTCCTTGCAACTTTTCCTTGACCTCGCCAGAAAATGTCATGGGGGTCAAGGAAAAGATGGAAGGAGAGATTTACAAGGAATATGGTGTGCGTCCCAATAGTCAAAAAATGCACCCTCCCTTCCTCCACTACCACCTCCTCTCATTCTTGCCTCGGAAACAGAGCTTTGTGTTTTAATCTAATGTTGCGGATTACATCTTAATTACATATTAATGGTTGCATATTAATTAATTTCTGAACCTAAACCGCAATGTCAGGTACATTGCATACTGTACATGCAAATACTTGTACTCGAAATGTTCAGGCAGTTTTGCCTACTTCCGGGTAGTGGTAGTAAGGGAGTGGAGGATAGGAGGTGGGGAGTGAAGAATATTGGGACGCAACCCTAGGGTGCATCCCAATAGTCGAAAAATTCTCCCTCCCTTCCTCCACTACCTCCTATGGAATGCCGTTTGGGCCAACACGTGTAGTTCGGCGTCTGCATTAAGGCGTCAAATTTGTTTGTCTTAAGACAAAATATTTTTTTTGTCTTAAGGCGTTTGGACCAATGCTATTGGTTGGCGTCAACATACCCACCCCTTTTTGATGTAGGGGCTGTGTATACCCACCCCTTTTTTACGTAGGGGCTGCGTTGGGCTGTACGTATGCCTACATTGTGGTCATGTCGGCTCTTGCTAGTGGGTACGTTTGGGCTTCGTAGTATTTGGGACAGTCCATTTGACAGTTTAGAAAAAGGCAGAGAATCACTGCTTATATTTAAATGTACAGTACTCCAGCCCTTTTGGGTTAGTGCATTATCAACATTGGCTAACTACATTCCCAGATAGCAAGGAAGTATTGAATCAACATTGATATTGTGTTATAAGCATCAGTATCGGTCATCAACCAATTTTCAACGGTCGAATCAACATTCACTTTCTGATGGTAATGGTCACCGATGTATTCGGTTCAAATGGAAACTTTGGGCGTGTTCAAGTAGACATCGGTGAGCAGTTGGCTTACCTGCCTCAGGTGGAAATGACAAACGCCTGAGCAGATCCAACTGGGACAGTTTCGGACGTTTCTGAAACCGGCTGGAAGAAAAACAACATGGAGGAGTTAAGTACTGATTTGACAATAAACATATAAAATGACAGAAAGAACCCGGTGTCATTGTGGCTTGAATGGTGGTGGAGGGGAATAGTCCTACAGTTTATTTACCTTTTGTGAATGTCACCATATTGTGTGAAATAAATATTCTGAAAATGTTCTCTTTGATAATGGCTGGTATAATTGATCTGTTTTGTTCTGGAGACCAGACCACCCACATCTAATCAACCCATTGCAATAATAACAGTGTTAGATCTTTAATCTCAATCATTAATCTTACAACAATTCGATGGATGTACAGTATTGTACCCAGGTTGAGTTTAATATTGTTTAATTGTTAATACCCTTCATGTTATTATGGCATTGGGTTGTTTGTATGTGGTCCCCTCTGCTGGCATATATAATATGCCATGCAGAGGTCTGGCTATACACTGTCCCATCTGGATATAGGGAAAACTCCACTTCTCAACACAATGACGGACAGCAGGTCATACCTTCAGATTTTGACAAGGTGTCTTACTGATAACAAGGATGGTGAAAATAAATATTGATTAGGTAACAGTTTTTTCCCATCAAAAGACATCCAAATACTTTGAAATAAATTAATGAGTTATCATTTGGTGGTCCTACCTTAATGTTCTATATGCTCACACAAAATGTTCTGGAGAGGACACTTTTTTATTGGACAACAGTCCAATTAGGAGTTTACACTTAAACAAGCTGTTGCAAAAACAAACCAGTCCTTATAACAAAGTTGAATCTACTTTTCTATAGAATATGGTATAATTACAAATATAGTTGAATAAGGTATTGAATAAAACATTATGTTACCTATATTTGGACAGGCCTTTTTTTGTTATTATTTCTTCATACACTTTTTTGGTTCAGTCAACAGGCTTACTGTTAGAAGTAAATTTTTTCCTAATTTATCTCAAGGCAGATGGATTACAGAAGCAGTCAAGAATGAGAATTGGCAACTTTTTGCTACACATTTGTTTGTGTAGCATTACCAATATTGTACTTTTCGTATTCATATAGGCTTAACGCTTAGCAGAAATATGCTAGAGAGGTTGGAAAACCTACAGGGCTTATTCTAGAAGCTCACTTTACAAAACAAAATCACATTAATTGAAGGATTGTATTATATAAAAAATATAGATATACTAAGAAAAAACTAAATAAATATTCATTGTGAAATTAGAAAGGAGAACAGATAAGGGAAAGAGGAAAATACTGCTATTACATTGTAGGATTTAATAAATAACCCTTATACCTGTGTTTGAACACTTAGGGAGGGGTAAATTTCTTTTAGATTTTTTTTTTTGAGAGTAGAATCAATACGCCGAGATAGGTGGCGATATTGTGAAAGTATCCGCGTGTGTCATGACGAAACACCTCTCTCTCCGCGCTCTCTAACCAATTCTGTCGTTGGTTTGTTTGAAGGCGCGGCGATGTTGTTGAAGGCGCGGCGATGTTGTTGAAGGCGCGGCGATGTTGTTGAAGGCGCGGCGATGTTGTTGAAGGCGCGGCGATGTTGTTGAAGGCGCGGCGATGTTGTTGAAGGCGCGGCGATGTTGTTGAAGGCGCGGCGATGTTGTTGAAGGCGCGGCGATGTTGTTGAAGGCGCCCGAGAGCAACTGCACCGCTGCAAAGGCCCCTGCTTAACCCCGTTTGATTTTGTGCTGCTTGCATAAACTAGTGATGGGCATTCCGGCTCTTTTCAGTGAGTCAGATCATTTGGCTCAGCTCACCAATAAGAGCCGGCTCTTTCGGGTCCCAAACGGCTCTTCATTCAGTAGCATTTCCGGTTTTTCAAAATCGGCCAAAGTTAGTGACATTTTGACCTATGATTGGTGTTTGTGTAAATCTATCACTTAAGTTGTTCAAAGGAATCTTACTCTACCTTCTAATTACCAAAATAACATTATTTTGCATTTTGTTTGTTATAAAAACTATTTCAATAAATGTAAAAACAGTAAGACGCTATTACACAATCATGCATTGAAAGTAGGACATTTATATGTCTTGAAATAAATTGCACAATAAACACAGTGCATAATTGAACATTTCAAAACAAAATAGACAGTCATAAATTAGAACATAATATTGCGTCATAACAAAGAAAAATAAATAAATGCATAAAAAAATAAATGTGCAAAACTGCAGCATCAGAACAATGAAACTGACCAACAATTAAACTGTTTTTTAAATTATTATGAATGTTATTTTCTTATAGTAATTCTATTTATTTTTGGCCTAAAAAATTATTATTTTTGATTACGGATGGAACTTGAAGAAAAACAAAACAAATAAAAGTTCCACCAAGACCACAAGCACACAACTAAAATTATGGCCATAATACCACTATACTTGGTATTGTGTTCATTTACAAAACAAATCGGCTCTTCAGATATGCGAGTCGGCTCCCAACGTTCACCTAAAAGAGCCTTGTTTGCGAACGACACACCACTAGCATAAACCTAGAATGCTTTTTTGCATGGAAAATTACTGTATCACGGTATTCACCACGGCCAGTTTGCAATACTGCATTGAAATATTTTCAATTGTGCAAATATCCCACAGCAACAGTGTCATCCACTTTAGCTTCCTTTGCTGGCGGACAGGTCCATGTTTTTTTGCTGCAGGTGACAAATGATTAGTCCTTTCCAAAATCCATATTCTGGGGGAAAATAGGCTTTTAAACCAATCCCCGTCCAAAGACCCCGCCCCTGAACAAATAATTGGTAAATTCTCTTACCAACACCTGTTATTGCTCCTCCAATGTTAAACGCTCTTTTGTCCACTGCCCGCCCACTCAAAAGCAACATTCCAGACAGCTAGACCGAGGTTAACATTGATTGACCTCCGATGAAAAAACATCAACACTTGTATCACCCCCAACCCCCACTGAACACTAAAGGGTCTACAGGGAAGCAAAATAAAACAGCAACAACAAAAAACAGCTGGTTCCTAATTAATTGACTAAAACATCCAAGCATGTACGCGATAAAGGCATTGTTTTTCAAAGACAGCCAGCTGCGTAATGCACAGTGTTCACATACGCATGGTTGTCTTCATCTTGTAATTTTCTCTGAAAATAACTCCCATTATTTCCCAATTCTGCAGTTTAAAAAAGCTGCACCGCATGCAGTAGTTGTGTTTAATGCTTAAAAAAAAAGCAATGTTGTACTTAATATGTCAGGATGAAAACTATACAGCAGTCAATAAGTCTACACTATTAATGAACTATCATACTGCTACAATAAATAATTACATGCAAAAGAGGTTTGCTACATCCCAGACTACTTGCAATTACCAAAACGTCCAACCATGTTGCACACCCAAATGTGGGCCCACACGGATACTCACTGTCTGAGCTTTGCTACAAGTAAAGCATACAATTAAGAAATCAGAATGCGTATAGCAGACGATTTCCATGTGACCAATAGTCAATTGCAAGGACAACGAAGGTCTATTTATTAAAATAATAGTTTCCTTTTCTTATACAAACACACAATTCATAGTCTCTACTAACTTCAGTAATATCAACACACAACAACACTGTCACTATTTTGACCAATGTCTGCGATGTTCTTACCTTAAAACACACAAAAACTATGTCACCTTTGAAAACGAATACAATTTATTTACACAATTGCTTTATTCACACTGCTGCATGCCGAGTTCATGTTTCAGAAATTCAACATGCACAGTTAAGACGTTGAATTGCAATGTCTCTCCTTGTGTCAGAAACTGTCATGGTTGAACACTGCAAAACCTTATTTCATAAACACTGCAGTTTCGCAAAATGGTCACAAGGTGGTAGTGTAGGATCAAAAATTACATAAATTCCATTATAAGACCAGTGTTTGTCAATGTGCGTAAAATAGGAAGCTAATGCATTAATACTTCAAAACGTAGATGCTTGACAACAATTTTAAAATGTGTCCGTATCCACATGCGTTAGTTGCTTTAAGCAAACTACCACAATTTTATTTGCTTGCAAGTACATTCTGTTTTTTCAAATATTCACAGCACATTCGGATAAACACTTGAAGTTTTCATATGAAATCTGTGAGCTCGCCTAGAAAACCATATAGGATTCCACATGTTCATTAGCATTCATAAGAAAAAGAAACACACACACACACAATAAAGAAATATGCCACTGAAATGTACACTCACTGTGTACTTAATAGATAAAGCACCAACTGTCACCATTTCAGTGTCCACCTGCTAGTTAGCCAGGTAATGCTTCCTTGTATCAGAAAGTCTTCTTGATGATTAAACACTATAAATAACAAATACTATATACTTACAACAGTTAATTTATGCCAAACTTTATTACATAAACACTGCAGTTACACAAAATGGTCACAAGGTAGGAGTGTAACATCAAAAATTAAATAAACTCCATTACAAGGCCAGTGTTCGTCAATGACTGTAAGAAATTAAGTTAATTCATTAAAACTTTCTGTTTTCAGCTTGAAAATGTAGATAGTTCAAGAAAATCTTAAAATGTGTACTTATCAACATACGTGGGTTTAGTTGCTTAATGCAAACAAACACAATGTAATTTGTTTGCCAGTACATTGGTGTACATATGGACTACCACTGTGAAATTCTTGATGACTCTGTGGAAGGTATCCTGTGGGTTAAACTGACAGCTAAACCTCATCTCAGTATAAGTCAAATTCTCTCCGTGGCTGTCTGTTATTTACCCCCAGCCAACTCCACCAGGCAGGTGGATGCAGCAGACTTCTATGAGAACCTTCTCACTAATGTCTATAGATTTCAGAAACTCGGCCCTTTTTTCATAATGGGAGATTTCAACAGCCGTTGTGCAAATACTCAGGATTATATTGAGGGAGTGGATGCCATGGAAGAGCGGAATATAGTGGACGTTTCATCTAACTCCTATGGTGAACTGCTTATCCAATTTCTTATCAGTGCAAATTGTTGTATCCTAAATGGGAGAAACTACCGTATCAATGACTTTACATGTGTGTCAACTAAGGGGCTGTCAGTGGTTGACTATATACTAGTTCCTTATGAAAATCTGCACTGGTTTAGTGACTTTAGTGTAACTAGGAGCAGGGACCTCTTCACAGAGGCTGGCTGTGTGTCTATTATTGACACTTCCCGAGTTATTCCAGACCATTCTTGTCTTACATGTTCCATGGCCCTTCCAGCAATGCTAACATCTCCCTCCCAGTCTACCAACCAGAGGAATGGGGATGGGATCCCGTTCACTGCTTTTAATCTGTCCAGCATCCCTGACCACTTCCTGTCAAGTGACGCATGTCAAGCAGCACTGAGGGACTGTTTAGCACAGCTAGAGGCCTCAGTAGCTCATCAGCATACTGTGGACTCGGTGTACGCACAGTTTTGTGACATTGTAAAACAAGAGATGCGAGAACAGATCCCCCACAGAGACGTCATTATTCAACCTGGCCGCTTTAACAAAAAGAGGAGAATTAAAAAAGCCTGGTGGACAGAGGAACACTCCTCACTATGGAACAGTCTGTGCTCAGCGGAGAAAGAATGGATATCTTGCCCTCCTGGTCCAGCAAAGGTGCGGGTTAAAGCTGTAATGAAGGACATACAGAGGCAGTTCGACCGATCAGTCCAAGCTGCTAAAAGACGTCACTGGAGATTACAGCAGGAAAATATTCAAGAATTAGAGAGCACTGACCCAAGGGCCTTTTGGCGCCATGTTAACCAGCTTGGTGTTGGTAGTGAACGCCGCCCTAATATCCCTTGGGAGGTTCTGGGGCCTGATGGGTCTCCACAGACTGATAAACATACTGTCCTAGAGACCTGGAGGTGTGAGTTTGCCAGCCTGTTTCAATCTGCTCAGCACAGTGACCCCAGCACCCCAGCTAGAGGCAATGCACACACTAACCTGGACTCCCCCTTGAACCAGCATATTAGTGAGTATGAGATTGTAAAAGCTCTACAAACAGCCAAGAAACGTAAAGCTTATGGTTACGATGGGCTACCAGTTGATGTGCTGAAAAATGGTAACACACTGAATATTCTGCATAGGCTCTTTAATCACTGTTTTTTAAATGGTGTGATTCCAGAGTTATGGAAATATGGGATCATCAATCCCATCCCCAAAGCTGGGGGAAAAGATAAAAGAATCCCTTCGAATTATCGGGGGATCACTTTGACTTCTGCTGTATATAAACTGTTTTGTTGTGTGCTATTTAATCGCATCTCTGAATGGGCCGAGTCTAACAGTATTATAGCAGATGAGCAAAATGGGTTTAGAAAGAAACAGAGTTGTCTGGATCACATTGCCACCTTAACCACAATTATAGACTCAAGGAAAAAGCTGAAGAAGTCCACTTTTTGCTCCTTTATTGATTTCTCAAAAGCTTTTGACCATATAGATCGGAACATGCTCTGGGATAAACTGTCGGTACTGGGCCTTGATGGCAATATACTGAATTGCCTTATGGCTTTGTATGAAAATGTGAAGTGCTGTGTTCGTGTTAATGGATGCCTTACAGATTGGTTCCCAGTTGACATTGGAGTAAAACAAGGCTGTATTTTATCTCCCATTCTATTCTCTATGTATATAAATGATCTATCTCTGGCAATGAAGGCCTTAGGCAAGGGTGTCTGTATAGATAATGAAAAAATATCCATACTTTTATATGCGGATGACATTGTTTTAAGCTCTGAAACTGAAGAAGAGTTACAGGAGATGCTTGACCTTGGCCATAGCTGGTGTCAGGATTGGAAATTGAACATAAATGTTGACAAAACAAAAGTGGTGCATTTTAGAAATCCATCAATGCCCCTGTGTTCAGCTTCTCCTGTGGCCCTTTTCCATTGGAAGCTGTTAAAGAGTATAAATATTTGGGGCTGATCTTAACGGAGTTCTTAGATTACAACAAAACTGTTAAGCATCTAGCAATGCATGCAAGTAGAGCTCTGGGTGCAGTCATAGCCAAATGCAAGTCAATGGGTGGTTTTCCTTTCAAATGTTACACTAAACTGTTTGAATCTCTGGTTTTGCCAATCCTGACATATGCTGCTGCTGTCTGGGGCTACAAAAGTTATTCTTGTGTCAATGCTGTTTTTAACCGGGCATGTAGATTTTATCTAGGAGTTGGTAAATACACCCCAAATGCTGCTATACAGGGGGATATGGGTTGGAAAACTCCATGGCAGCATCAGTGGTTATGTATTTTTAAAAATTGGCAGAGATTCTGTAGTATGCCCGACAACCGACTCTGTAAACGTGTGTTTCAGTGGGCTTCTCAGTTGACAAATGTAAAGAATTATATGTACACTGTGAGAAACTTTTTTAGTTCTTTGCATATGCCCCACCTTGCCCGTATAGATACAGTCTATTCAAGGAATGATTTAAAGAATTTTGTTATGGCAGTATCAGAGTCAGATGAAGAGAAATGGCTTCAGTTAATAAATAAACCAGAGGGAAATAAACTGCGCACCTATTGCCTATTCAAGAGTGCTTTTGAAACAGAGCCTTATGTACAAACTATTATATCAAGGCAGTATAGGAGCGCTTTTGCTAAATTCAGATGTGGAGTTGCACCTTTAGCTATAGAAACTGATAGGTACACGAACACGAACACCCCAGTTGATAGACGTTTCTGTACCCTATGTAATAGTGGTTCTATTGAATCAGAAGCCCATGTACTTATACACTGTGAACTCTATGCAGACATTCGTTCAGAATTGTTTTCTCATCTCTCAAATTATGTTGTACATTTTAATGATTTTGATGATGCAAATAAATTGTGTGTAATTTTAGCTGGTAAACACTGCATTAACGAATGTGCCAAAGCCTGCCACCTCATTCTTAACAGAAGACAGTCCTTTATGAGTATATAAAACTGTTTATACTTGTAATTGTTTTGTATGACTGTAAATGTTCTGCTGTACTATAATGTACGTTTTATTTTACTTTTGTAACTTTTAGCTTGTGTCTCACAACTCCATGTGAGTGGTCCTCAACGCTTTTTAATGGATTATTGTATTACTATGTTATATTATATGCTGTGTATTATTATTGTTATGTACTGTGTGTTGAGCAGTGACACATTAATAAACTTTATCTATCTATCTTCAACTGAAATCATCAATTGAAAGTCTTAAGGTTGATGGTTGTTCAGCCTGCCAGTTTGTGACTGATTTATGACCCCGTTCTAGATTCAAGCATAGGCCAGAGAGTTACCACTGGTCTTCTCACATGGAAGTAACATTTTACCTAAATCTAATCGCACAACTGCACAGACGTAATGATTGTACTAAAATGATTAAACTCTTGTTGTTAAAAGCAGGATCAAATGTACCTTTTCGAGGAAGTAGTCGATAGCTGAGTGGAATTAACTGCTAGAACATTCATGTTTGTAGTTGTTAAAAAGAGGCTGAAACACTGAACATTTGAATAAAAGTATATTGGTGCTTGGCCCTGTTTTGAGCAATATAAGGTCACATTAATTAATAAGTGAATTCTCAGCAATTGGATAAGCCGTCCTGAAGGAGTCTGACCCCCTACTCCCCTCCTTCCAAACTTTACCTCACATCACCCAGTCAAAGGTTCTCAATGCTTGGGGAGAAAGGTATTTATGGTGGAGCCGAAGGAGAAACATGGCTTTTTCTTACTTGGGTTTTTTATTGTTTTGTGGGCCAAATAAGTTGGGGCCTGTGGAGCGGGAAAGATTTCTGGCTTATCAATCTCTCTATTTTCTGGTGATCTCAATTCAATGTTTAAATGTCTTCTTTCTTTTTGTAAATTATAAGCAGTGAGCCTACATTCATCAATGAATGTATGATTACAACTAATTATTCCAATTGACTGTTTCCTGTATTAAAACTACTCAATCTTAAAAGACCTGATTTAGACTTTGTTGTGACTTGTTGGTTGATCCACCAGGTTGCCTACCGTTCGACGAATTCAGCGATTTAATTGATTATTATTGTCTTTTTTAATAATGATTGCTAGATTAAATCTATTAAATATATGTGGCGAAGTGAGGCGTACCGCTCACGTGAATAAACAGAGTCCAGTCCAAGCTTGTTAAGGAGACCGGTTTTTATTATCCGTCTTCTTATTTAGTTTACACACAAACCAAACAAGTAGACCGCCAGACATCAGTCTTCCTCTCCTCTCTCAACTCCCAGAAGGCTCCTTTTGAATGTTCTCAGGCTCGCTGTTGAATAATCAAGGCAATTGGTAAATTGATACAAACAATAAAACAATCATTCGTCACCAATTGCCTGATTACTGACAGCTGTGCCGGTTCCGTAAACCAGCCCGAGTTCACTCTCGCTCTCTTTTGCCGGCAGCGCCTAAAACCACGCCCCCCTACCACAATATTGTGGCGAGCGTGCATTTAAGAATGGATTGTCCACACTAAGTTCTCAACTGCTTAGCAACCTGTGCCCCATACACCGCACGACCCCAGGTTTGCTTGTTTATTGCTCAAACAAAGCGAGAAGGAACTCGCCGTAACAACCGCCAATGGCGGGGGGTCAACATTTACCACACACACTTCCATTCACGGTGTTCGCATTCAACAGCAACAGACAACAGCAAAATAACACGGAACTATAACAACTTATAACAACTATAACAACTTATAACAACACTGAACTAAAACTGTACATGTTAACGTTAGCATTTAAGGGAAATCGCCAGAACATGCGATTTCCCATGGCGCATTGCGCCCCAAAGTCCACAATGACGCGACCCAGCTTTCGGGTCGCTACATAGCCCCTATCTAAGGGGTCAGTTGTCCCCAACGACCCCATCACCCAAATCAAAGTCCCGGTATCGTGCCGGTTGCCGCCGTTGACGGCATGGCCGCCTGGAGGGCGCATGGAGTGTCAATGTCGGGGAATCACCCGGCTCTGTACGGGTAGTGTCCGGACTGGCCCCCCCCTCCTCAACAGGCGGTGCGAGAGGTCGGTAAGGTGCTAGTCTGTCTCGGTGGAGCACCACCATGCGACCCTGACCGGGCATACGCACCCGGTACACCACCTCAGATAATTTCCCCAGGACTTCCCCCGGCCCCTGCCAGTGACTCCGCAGTTTGGGGGAGACCCCCTTCTTGCGGACGGGACAGTAAATCCAGACCTGGTCCCTGGGCGAGAAGGCCTGCCCACGACACCGGGTGTCATACGCTCGTTTCTGCCGCACCCCGGAATTGGCCTGCGCCTGGCGGGTGTACTCGTGGACTGCTTGGTCGCTGTGTAGTTCGGTGGGGACCCCGAAGCGGGCAAACATCTCCTCCACCAGTCTTTCCGCGGTGGTGGCGGCACTCTGGTCCGGCACCGCGTACGCCTCAGGCCATTTAGTGAAGTAGTCCATGGCCACGAGGACGTAACGGTTGCCGGAGTCAGTCACAGGAAAGGGCCCGAGGATGTCCACCCCCACCCGTTCCATCGGGGCCCCCACCAGATACTGCTGCAGTGGGGCGTGGGAGCGCTGGGTCGGCCCCTTCCGGGCGGTGCAGGAGTCGCAGCAGTGCACATGGAGTTCAACGTCCCGTCAACAGCCAGGCCAGTAGAATCGCTCCCGGAGACGGTGCAGGGTTTTGGAGTTCCCGTAGTGCCCCGTCCCCACCGACCCATGGACGAGCTGGAGTACCTGGGAACGGAGCACCCGGGGCACCAGCAGTTGGAGGAGGTTGCTTCTTCCCCCAGGGGCCTGCCACCTCCGGTACGCCACCCCGTGGTGCAGTTCGAAGTTCCCCCACTGGGAATGGTACGCCTTTACTTCCGGCCCCAGGGCGGACACTTCCGCCCACTCCGGACGTCGCCCCGCCTCCAGCCAGCCTCTCACCTTGGCCACGGTTTTGTCAGCCTCCTGCTGTTGTTTCAGCTGCGACGGGGTTAACGGGAGCCACCCGTCTTCCGGACTGGTCGCTTGCACGGCTGCCACTGTTAATGCCGGCTGGTCGTGCTCCTCCTGTCGCCGGCAGTAGCGACACTCCCATGCCGCACAGGGATGCCGCGAGAGAGTGTCGGCATTGCCGTGATGTCGCCCCGCTCGGTGCTGGATTTCAAAGTCATACCCTTGGAGGGCCTCCAGCCAGCGGGCCACCTGGCCTTCTGGGTTTTTAAAGTTCAAAAGCCAGGTGAGCGAGGCATGGTCAGTGCGGATGAGGAACCGGCTCCCGTGCAGGTACGGCCGGAAGTGTCGAAGGGCCAGGACCACTGCCAACAGCTCGCGCCGAGTAACACAATAGTTCCTCTCGGCCCGACTCAAAGCGCGGCTGAAGTAAGCCACGGCACGTTCTCCCCCCTCTCCTGGCTGAGAGAGGACGGCCCCGGCCCCCACATTGCTGGCATTGGTGTCCACAATGAAAGTGTTCTGGACGTCGGGGTAGGCCAGCACCGGAGCTTCAACGAGGGCTGTCCCACTTGAACGGCCGCCCTTTGTCGGTGAGGCGGTGGAGCGGGCTGGCGGTAGTGGCAAAATCTTGGACGAAACGGCGGTAGTAGGAGGCCAGGCCCAGGAAACTCCGTAGCTCGTTGACATTGGCAGGGGTTGGCCAGTCTCTGACGGCAGCCACCTTAGCAGGGTCGGTAGCAACGCCCTGGGCACTGACCACGTGACCCAGGAAGGCCGTCTCTCTCCGCAGCAGGTGGCACTTTTTGGGGTTCAGTCGCAGCTCGGCCCGACGGATAGTAGCGAAAACTTCCTGCAGGTTGGCCAGGGCTCGGTCGAAGGCGTTGCCATGCACCAGCAGGTCGTCCAGGTACACTATACAGCGACTCCGGGGAATGGCCGCCAGCACCCGCTCCATCAGGCGCTCGAAGGTGGCCGGCGCATTGCAGAGTCCGAAAGGCATGACTCGGAACTGCCACAGCCCCTGCCCAATGGTGAAGGCAGTCTTTGGCTTTGCGTCGGGGGCCAACTTCACCTGCCAGTAGCCGCTGCGCAAGTCAAGAGAGCTGAACCAGCTGGACCCCGCGATGTGGTCGAGAGCGTCGTCGATGCGGGGAAGCGGGTAGGAGTCCTTTTTCGTGACAGCGTTGAGGCGGCGGTAGTCGACGCAGAACCTCCAGTCGCCGTCCTTTTTCCCCACCAAGATGGCTGGAGCCGCCCAGGGGCTGTCAGAGGGCTCAATCACTCCTGCAGCTGCCATCTCCTTGATCTCGTCCTCCGCTGCCTGCCGTTTTGCGAGTGCCAGGCGGTGTGGCCGCAGACGGATGGGCTGGGCAGATCCAGTCTCTATGGCGTGCTGGACCAGCCCGGTCTGACGGCAGTCCTCGTCACGGGCGGCGAAGATGTCGGCTTAGTCGTCGAGCAGGCGCTTCAGCTGGCGGCGTTGCTGGAGGTCGAGCCCCTCGCTGCTGCGGTGCCACAGCTCGCTAGTGGCCCCAGCCGTCTTGGCGGCGGGACCGGGGTCAGGTTGGCTGGTGACCGGTGGGCTGGTTGCGATGGCGGCCCGTTCAGGCTGAGGTCGGGGCCGCGGTTGCAGTGTGGCACCCGGTCTTGGAGCGTGCTGGGCAGTCGCGGCCTGGTGAGGGCCCCGTCGGGTCTTCTTCCCCTCATGATGGTGCTGGAGCGCTATGGTCTCGGTGCCGAGGGTGATGGCTGCCCCTGACATGTCAACACAAGCGCCCCAGCGGTTCAGCAGGTCCAGGCCAATGATGCAGGGCTCCTGGATGCTGGCAAGCCAGAACTCATAGACCAGCCCCTGTTCGCCAACGCGGATCTGCAGCGGCTTCTTCCCCTTCATGGCCGACGTCTCTCCTGTCACCGTTGTCAGCCGGGTGTTGGTTGGTGACCACGCTGTGGGGAGTGGTCCGGTGGTACCCGGAAGGAGCCCCGGCCGTACCAGTGAGATGGTGGACCCCGTGTCTACTAGGGCCCGGCAGGTGTGGCCGTCGAGCTGGCAGTTCAGGTACAGTCCTCGGGTGTGGCCTAGGCGGCCGACTGGCGTGCATGTTTTAGTTCAGTGTTGGTCTGGATTTACTTTTCTTGGCGCCTGCAAGAAAAGGAAGAACTAAGACATTTAAACGATAGGTTGGCCGTTTATATTGACCGCGTACGCTTGCTGGAATTGGAAAATGATCGTCTTATGGTAAAAGTCTCCGAGAAGGAAGAGATCACGACCCGGGAGGTGACAGGAATTAAGGCGTTGTATGAGTCCGAGTTGGCTGATGCCCGTCGTGTCCTGGATGAAACCGCACGGGAGATAGCAAAATTGCAGATTGACCTGGGAAAGGCCAGTGCTGAGTTGGAGGAGGCCAACAGGAACTTTAAGAAGAGAGATGGGGACCTGGCCATTGCCCGGGCTCGCATTAAAGAGTTGGAGTCTCTGTACAACAGAAGCGAGGCTGCACTCAACACCGCGCTCAGTGAGAATGGAGTACTGGGGGCAGAACTGGCCGATCTGAAAGCCCAGCTTGCTAAGGCTGAGGATGCCCATGCAGTGGCCAAGAAGCAGCTGGAGGCAGAGACTTTGATGAGAGTGGATCTGGAGAACCGCTGTCAGAGCTTGCCTGAGGAGCTTCAGTTCAGGAAAAGCATGTTTGAGGAGGAGGTTCGCGAGACCCGCCGTCGCCAGGAGAAGCGACTGGTGGAGGTAGACAGCGGAACGCAGCATGACTATGAGTTCAAGCTGATGCAAGCGCTGCAAGACTTGCGAAAACAGCATGATGAGCAAGTTTCCATCTACAAGGAAGAGCTGGAACACACCTTCAAGGCTAAGCTGGACAATGCAACAGTGTCATCTGACATGAATAACAAAGCAGTTAGCACAGCGCGGGAGGAGCTCCAGGAGGCACACATGAGGATCGAGAGTCTGGGTTACCAGCTCTCTGCCCTGCAGAAACAGGCTAGTGCAGCAGAGGATCGTATCCGTGAGCTGGAGGGCATTCTGGCCAGTGACAGGGATAAGTACCGCCGGCAGTTGGAGGCTAAGGAGCGCGAGATGGCCGAGATGAGAGACTGCATGCAGCAGCAGCTGAATGAGTACCAGGAGCTGCTTGATGTCAAGCTGGCCCTGGACATAGAGATAAATGCCTACAGGAAGCTGCTGGAAGGAGAGGAGGACAGGTTGAAGTTGAGCCCCAGCCCCTCCTCTCGGGTGACTGTGTCCCGCACCACTGCCAGCAGCAGCTCATCGCGTTCCTTCCGTAGCAAGAGGAAGCGTATGGCGCTGGAGGAGGAGACTATCAGTCTCCCAAAGGTCCATATCAGCCAGGAGACAGAGGCCACTGGCAACATCACCATTGAGGAGATTGACCTGGAGGGAAAGTCAGTGACCCTGAAGAATGACTCCGAAAAGGATCAGCCTCTGGGCAACTGGAGACTGAAGAGGCAGATTGGTGATGGAGATGAAGTGGCCTATAAGTTCACTCCTAAATATGTCCTGAAGGCTGGCCAGACTGTCACCGTCTGCAGTGCAGATGCTGGAGTGTCCCACAGTCCCCCAACAGACCTGCTGTGGAAAAGCCAGTCCTGGGGCACAGGAGATGATATCCTCACATACTTGGTCAACTCTGATGGAGAGGAAGTGGCCAAGAGGACCGTAAGTAAAACCGTGTTGGAAGTGGAGAATGAAGACGATGAGGATGCAGACTTCGGGGAGGAGGATCTTTTCCATCAGCAGGGAGATCCAAAAACATCAACCAGAGAATGTTCAATAATGTGAAAGTGGATCTTCAACATGGTTTTTTTTCTACAGGCTTACTTCAATCGCCAGAACATGCGATTTCCCATGGCGCATTGCGCCCCAAAGTCCACAATGACGCGACCCAGCTTCCGGGTCGCTACAATATAATTAAATTAATTACGGTTGAGTGAGGGGTTTCAGCGATACCGCTTGTGCTCAGTATTCAGAGTGCTAGGAAATTTAACGAAGGCTGGAACTGCTAGATTCAGAATTATAAGCATTTGTAGTTAATCCTCACTTCCCCGACCAGGGGCGGATCCAGAGTATTTTCAGAGGGGGGGCACAGGGGGGACCCACTCTCAAGTATGGGGGGCCGCAAATGTTTTTGCATGTACGTATTCACGGTTGCATGCACACGTAGAAAATGCGCCATGGAAGTCATGCCCACAACATGGGACATGGTTTCCCATATTCCCCATTTTCGCATAAAAATGAAGGCCTCCACCAACCTCTCTCAACATTTAGATGACTAAGTGGAAACAATTACACTGTAACTGTACAATTTAAGAAAAGTATGTCTTCATGTTTCTTAGCTACACTTTTACCTTGTAAGGAACGTGCATATGACTTTTTCATTTGTCAACATTAAAATTTTGATGGTCATCTCCTCATCAACATTCTGACTCACCAACAATAGCCTAAAACAGATTAAATAGGTGCAGTGTATTTTACAAGAATAATACTATTTACAGCAATCAATTGTCACATATTGCAATATTTATTGTGTAAGTGTAATGGTCACCATAACTCCTAAATACCTGTCCTGAACATTCTCTCTCTAGTCCTGTTCAATTGACAAATTTTTCATCTGTGTTGCCAATACAATAGAATATATAAATTGGGACGAAAACAAAACAAACATTGTAATGAATGGTAATTTTTCTAACAGTAAATGTTTGTGCAATAAATAAAGGTTAACACAGTGACGTGTGTGTGTGTTTGTCCAACCACACACCATGCTACACTCCACAGTCAACCCCCATTGTTACTTAACCCATAGTGTGGAACGTTAACACAGTGACTGATCTCAGATTGCGGACAGATTTCTCGCTCTCCTACACACAGACATACAGACTTCAAAACAACTGTATTTTGCGATTTCTGTGTCGACTACTAAACAACTTTACAAACAGATCCATGTCCAAGGCCTTGGCTCTCTTGGACTCCACACTTAGCACCCCAAGGTCACTGAGTCTTGCATTGTTCATGGTGGTACGCAAGTGGTTTTTTATTAATCTCAACCTAGAAAAGCTGCGTTCACAAGTAGCTGTGCTTACAGGTAGGGCCATGGCAATTTTGCACAGTCTGAACAGTTCATGGAAGACCTCACCGAATGGCTCCAGGAATACTGTAAACTCAAGCAAATTGGTTAGATCCTCCATTCCAGCTGCCTTCTTCCTCTCCAAGACCCGTTTGGCTTGATGTAGCTCATGCTTAAGATCATCAAGGTTTGAGTTGTAAACTGTTCCAAAAAAACAAAAACAGAGTTGTCTTCTCCAAAAAAGTCTCACTTTTGGGATTGAGTGCTTGAATCCCTTTCATGATATCACAGTTGGTTTTGGAAAACCGCCTCTTTAGCTCAGCATTCAGAGTGTCTAAAATAGGATAGAAAACAGTCCTACAAAAATAGTCTTTGTCTTGATCACTGTTTTGCTGTCGCTGACCAATAGTTGATGTGACAACAGATCCACGAAGAGCAGAGCTCGTCTTTGGCTGCCTTTTGGAAACCCTCTCTGTGCTAATGTTGCACTGCCGAGCAATGTCCAGCACTTCAGTCCACAGCTCCCCAAAAAAGGCTTCATCTCTGTACTGTACAAATGTGTCCTGTAGTGACTCTATGAGGTCAACCGCTCTGGCTAAGTCCAACAACGAGGATTGCAGCATATCGGACAGAAATTTTGTGTCTCCGAGTATCCTCCGAAAAGTTGCCAAAAGCCCAATGAAGTTTAGTTCTATCTGCCCATGCAGTCCACGCGCCTCTACACTTCTGTCTCCATTGTTCTCCTCATCAATCACCTGGAGAACACGGAGAACAGCTGGAAGCCGGTCCATCAGGTTTCGACAGGCATAAAACCTGCAAGCCCATCTAACATCACTGAGTTTGGGCAACTCTCGAGGCTGACCCTGGAACATCTCTTGCTGTATGTCTTGCCACTTTTGGTGTACATAAGACCCTGAGAGAAATGTATATAGGCGCTGCAACAAAGAAAAAAAACATGATGCCTCTGGCACTGCTTTCACTGTGTCCACAATTACCAAATTAAGGCAATGTGCATTGCAGTGCACATAAAAAGCGTGCTTAGCCTCTGACTGTATCCTTGCAGACACACCAGTGTGTCTGCCGCTCATCACCGAGGCCCCATCGTAGCCTTGCCCAACTAGCTGCTCTCTGTATTCCAATCCATACTTTTGGAGGCTATTCACTATCTTTTCTGTTAGCCCAGCGGCATCAAGCTTATCGGCATGTTCAAAATGCATAAAACTTTCATGCACTGTTCCCTTGTAGTAGTATCTGAGCACTAATGAAATTTGTTCTTGTTTTTTTAAGTCTTTTGTCTCATCAGCTAGGATGCTAAATGCCCCGCTTTGTTTTACCTCTTCAACAATGTCCTTCCTAACCATCTCAGCCAGCACTTCCAAAATCTCATTTTGAATGTTGTGACTTGTGTATTTGGCATTGCTATGCTCCATTTTCTCTTTTACTAAAGGGTCGTGCTTGGCAATCAGTTCCATAATGGCCAAAAAGTTTCCTCTGTTGCCAGAGTCCTCTGACTCTCGGTGACCACGCTGCGCTATGTTTTGGGTGGCTGTACACAGCATGACATCAGCAACTGTCTTGATATACTCTCGGTTTTCTTCCACTTTTTTTTGGTATTGGTTATCCATTACCTGGAGCAAAGACATATTGCTCTCCACACCTCTTTTATATTCTGCCCATGCCACCATGGCATTAACATGGTGCTCTGACTTAGCATGCATTTGGAATCCTCCATCTGTATACATGGCCTTTTTCCAGTTCGAAAAACCAGTACCTGAGGAGAATGTTGTCTCGGGAACAGAAGGGAGTGAAAAATGCCTACAAACAAAACAATGTGCAGTGTCCTTGCTTTGAGAATACTCGACCCAGGTGAAGTCCTTGTACCAGGCGGCGTTAAAGGATCTCGTCCTACCCTTCCCACGCTGAGTGCGAGGGAAGTTTTTCAGGATTGGTTGAGCAGGGCCCGCAGCTCTTGTTTGAGAAATGTCTGGAAAATATAAAGTTTCAAAATGAGTCTGTGGCAACTAATCTGTATGGTCAATACAAAAATTGTCTAGGACTAAGTCATTGTTACATACTGAGGTGTTCATTTTCCCCTAAAATGCACTAACAGATATTGCATCAAGCAAGCAATACAAATGAGCAATTCATATATTGCTACATGATGGGTTACTAACATTATGAGTTACTCAATACTCTACCTTGGGGACCTTTAGGTGCAGCAAATGTACGCAGAGGTTGAACAGGGAGACTGCTGCTGCTGCTGCTGTCGTCGGAGTCGTCCGTCTCTGCATCAGTGGTCTCCCCCCTGGGGGGATCTAAAATTATTGAAATAGTTAACACTTCATTAACTATATTTTAGATTTTATTTCAATTACACAAATATAGTGCAGATTATTAGCCATTGATTAACCACTGCCATATTGACCCAAATATAAGACCTAGCCTACATATTATTAGGAATAGGCCACTGGAAGGTAGTCAGCCATAATGACTATAAAAGACAGCCTATAATATCTGACTGACTGCTGTGGCGGACAGAGGTGGTGTTAAAACCTGACAGTCGCCGTGTTAAGCATAGGCTAAGTCAGGAAAAAGCCTAGTAAAAGTCTAGACACTGTGTGGTATATATGACTACATATTAAATGGTTTTCTTCATATCTGTATTTTCACCTGGAGGTCCATGGGTGCTGCTCTGAGTCTGGACCTTTTCTATAACACCTGCTGGTCCCTGGCTGCATTCAGGCTGCTGACCACTCTGACCATCTCTGGCGCTCTCTGCCTGACCTGCACTGTCCCTGCTCTTTGCCTGCCTCTTAGTGAAAAAGGCTTGAATGTCTGCTGTCCGTTTCATTGTTACCCTGAGAACATGTACAGAACACAAAGCAATTATAGGCCTTAAAATGACAAAGCTACCAATGCTAACGTTATCACCTAGCTATGTTAGCTAATACTAGTCAAATGCATTTGAACTACAGCCATGAGCATTATCCAAAGTACTCTAGTAAACGAACTCATTCCACAATGGAATGTAACAATTTTCTTACATTTAAATCAAGCAAAAAAGGAGTTGGCTATCTAGCACTAGCTATAACGCTAACTGACGTTAGCTTAGCTAGCTAACATTAGCTCTAAAAGTGAACAAAACCAGACGGACATGGACAGCTAAGCTAACTACATGAAAATGTAACCTAGACCAATTGTTGTTTTAAGGACATTTTCCCATACAAACGAAACAAAATTTACTGTTACACGGAAGTAGTTTGCAAATATCTGCTAAATGTTCTTACCTCAAAAAGCTAGACTGCACTGGTTTACATCCCACAGGCCAGTATTAACGTTACCGCCATCCAACAGTGGCAACAGACTCCTAACCTGAGCGAGGCAAAGTTGAATGAATGAAGGCTTCTTTTTTTTCCTCCTCAAAGCAAAACTCAAAAGCTGGACCACGTCTTCAGTGTTCAAAGCAAAACTCAAAAGCTGGACCACGTCTTCAGTGTTCAAAGCAACCAGTGATCGACATCACTAAAAGCCAATGACAATTGGGGGGGCACACGGGGGGGCCAATCAGATCACAGGGGAGGCGGGTGCCCCCCCGTGCCCCCACGGTAGGTCCGCGCCTGATCAGGGTACTGCCTGTTTTCAGCTGGCGGATGACACAGAGGCTGCCGCCAATCGCCCATAATTTACTATCTGGTCTCCCTGAGTGCCATCCAATGTGTGCCTGTGCCCTGTTCCTCTGACTGCAGCTGATAAGATAGCCATGGTGTCAACAGCTTTTTGATGGCTTCTTCGGCTCAAGCTCAAAACATATTGTAGCATGCCGGGCAGAGGGAAGGGTAACGTTGCAGAAACCAAACGGCATCCCAGTGAAGCCGTCCCACCATGTTTCTTGTGCAACTCCAGGCAACTGAATGTGTATGACAACTAAATGTTACAGTCCAGGATGTATTTTATAAAATAATGTAATACACACATCCACAAGTTAGTGCTGGTGCCAGGCAAAAGGTCAATCATAAAAAGGGGGAAAAAATTCCACATGTACAGTTTAATGCTCCCTAGTACAAAATAATTTTGCTTCAATTTTGAATTATAAATAAATGACTCAATCAATATAAGACACCAATTCAACATAAAATTATTGTATTAGTATACAATTTGAAGGAAACATTTAAATGTTCTGAAAAAACTTCATTATCATTTTATTGTATATTGTTTGAAGATTCCCCTCTGTGGTAATCAAACCTGAAAACCTTCATTTACCATACAGCTGCTGAATCACTGTATCAGACAACCAACATTCTTAACCAGTTGATTTTTAAAATGCATATAAAGCATCTTTGCCCATGTGCATTTAAACATAATGAGATTTATACTGATTGCATTTACATGCAAACAGTATTGCCAGCTGCACAATTCTGAACATGTGCTTTCCAAATGCATTTTACAAATACATTCACATGAGTTTTGATAATAATGGCAGTTGCGCTGTAACTTGCACAAGCAGATCATGATTGTAATTAACTGCAATATAATCAAGGTCTGTCGTACATATAAAGGAAACCCAACAGAACTAGCTCATGATATGTAGGAAAGCATATTCTCTCTTCTGAAGCATGTGATGTCAGCCACCGCTTCTTACAGTTTGCAAGTCAAGAGGAAGTCACTTCGTGTGCTGATGTGTGGGCACCGAATTGACCAGCAGGGGTCACTGGTGTGCAATGAGATTCTTTAAACCTGATATAATATAGAATAACCGCCCCCCCCATCTCTGAGTAGAGCCAATTGTGTTCCCAGACCATGGGGCCCAACCAGGCACTAGCACAGTTCCTTAACAGGATGAGCCACCCAACAACTCCATGGTGAGTATTTTGTTCTAAATGGGAACATTAACACAATATACCAGCACTTTTACTGAGAACCATCACTTTTTGTAGTATGCTTTATATACTAAATTCAGAAAAAGGTTTTTATATGGTCATGTCATATTTGCAATTCTGGAACATAACTCATGCAGCGTTCCCCAGTCCTAGTTCTGAAACCCACTGCAGCTCCATCTGTACTTGATAACAAAGGAGACTTCTTCTGAGCACTGTGCGAAGTCAGTTAAGCTCATGTGTTCTCCCATGCATGGACTGGAATCTTCCAAACCCACAGGGGTCCACAGTGTTTTATATTTCTACAATTTCTGACCTCATTTTTCCAGAGATTTGAACCGTGAACATGATTATTTTCGAGAAACAGTAAGGGCTAGTATACTAAAGCAGTTAAGTGCATAAACCTCTCAAAAGGTCTTCAAAATTATCTTTAAATAATGTTTACTGGAGAAGGCACATGCTGCAGTGCCCTTGTGTACTCATATATACATTAAAAAACAGTGATTCTGAATTTTTTGGTAAAGCACAAATATGGGAAGGATATGTGAAATTAATTCTGAGATCATAAATGTATGAAGATGTATGAAGAACCAGACATGCTAAAAATAAATTGAGTTTATACAACGGTATTTGAACATTATAAATCACATTCCTTCTCCACTCAAAAAGCAGAAAGCAAGGTTGTTGTGTGACAATGTAGTATTGGGGGTATTGTGCTTGTAACTCCACGGCTGCTGGTTAACCCCTTAGTGCAGATGGCATATTTGGTAAATCATGGGGGTACTCTGTTTAAGGCTTTATAACTCCAGGTGTGAGCATCACATAAACTTGGTAAATGGCTTAAATGAAACAAAACCGGTGTACCATTTTTTGGTACAAACTTAGATTTGTTTATTTTCATAATTTAAGTCAAAATAAAGTGCTGGAAATGCAAGCAAAACTTTGCAAAAAATGCAACAAAATATATATTTCTTCAAAATACTGAGAGCTACATAAGTGAAACAGATAAAACTACACATTTCCTGGATCATAAACTCCTTGTCCACAAGCATTCAATAATCGCAGGGTGATATACAGAACTACTAAAGATCTATGACACGAAATGTAAGCAGTGTAGCCTGATGTACCCAGGGTCTCCAAACCTATCCAAATTGGCTAAAATGTGAAGCTGTAAATCTTAAACTAATCATACATTTCAGTGCAAATCAACCGTTTTGACTCATTTAACTCACCTTTTTATCATTTTCATGTGGGAATTATTTTGGATCAGTACAGGGGGGTGGATATCTAGGTGTCCAATAACCTACCCAAAACCTCTCCGAGAAATTATTAAAAAGCCTTTTGTCCTTTATAAAGCATATACATTTTACCTTACGATCACTTAATGGATGAAAACATTGATATTGCACAGTTTCAGTTCAGTGTTTGATGCCAAGTGTGCCATTTTTTCACCATTATCCTTCATATACTGCTTCATCCTGTGCGGTGCCTTCGTGGCCAACATGCACTCATCAATGGCACGGTCTTCAGTATGCTGTAAGGATCTGGTCCTGCAGTGGCTTCACTCTGAACAGTAGAGGGCACTGCTGGAGTGGCAGAGGTGGAGGGTCAAGCATGTTATAGGAACAAATTACATAATGCAGAAGCATTATAACACTGTGGTACACACAGCTAAATATGAAATCATTCACTCTTGTACTTCAGTAAACACTTTCTTCTGTATGCTACATTATGTTATCTTTTGTTGCGTGCTCTAGGATGGCATTACTCTGTAGTGTGTTTCACAACTGTTGCTTATTTATTTTATTTATTTATTTTACATTCATCTTGCACACATCTGGACACAGTACATTTGAATACATATTTTCCATTCCCTAAGTGAAAAGCATCACCCATGGATATACTAATACCCCATAGAGTACATTATGCACAAAGAAATTACAATACAATAAAATAATATCGGAAAACACTACCAATGTTCTAGCTTCACGGCAAATCGAGGCATAAAATAAACTCCTCAAAAAAAGGTTGGAAACGTTATTTCGGTCGATTATTCCTCCCCTTTAATAATACCAATTGGTATTGTATTTTATATCGTTGGACAGCCTGATTAGTCACCTTTACAACGAGGTACAACTTGTAAGGATCGTGCATTCGTGGAATGAGCAACACAGCTAACCGTGTGGGTAGCGGCCCAAAAAAATGGGCCAATATCCCCTGCTATATTCTTCTGTTGGTATTCACTCTCGTTTTGAGCTTCAAGTGCTGGCAGGTGTATGCCAGTGGGATGGAATGGGATGCCATCCCACAGCAGTGTGTGACCAGGCTGGTGACCAGCATGAGGAGGAGGTGCCAAGCTGTTGTGGCTGCGCATGGATCTTCCACACGCTACTGAGGTTCCTGACAGTGTAAAATGAATAAAGTGTAAAAATGGCCAATATGTGTTGTTTTTTCCTTATTACTGTGGGAGAGTGCAATCATCCAGTCCACCAAGCAACTCAAAACGAGAGTGAATACCAACAGAAGAATATAGCAGGGGATTTTGGCACATTTTTTTGGGCCGCTACCCACACGGTTAGCTGTGTTGCTCATTCCACGAATGCACGATCCTTACAAGTTGTACCTCGTTGTAAAGGTGACTAATCAGGCTGTCCAACGATATAAAATACAATACCAATTGGTATTATTAAAGGGGAGGAATAATCAACCGAAATAACGTTTCCTAACTTTTTTGGAGGAGTTTATAACGTACGACTGAGCAACCAAACAGAACAGCGCTAAAATACTCAATTTCATTGTGAATGCTATGAATTCTAACAAAGCAGGCCTCCACGAGCCACTACGGGAACGGCACGAACACAATAGTATCAATACATTACAGTTATTTGGCAGACACGTTTATCCAAAGCGACGTACAATAAGTGCATATTGAAGGTCATAGACACAATCTACGAAGCAAAGTCACGAAAGCGCTACTTTCTCACAACGTAGGAGCTATCGCTAGTCATCAACCGAATACAGTCAGCTATACATTCTAAGCTATGAGATAGCTAAACCAAATAGAAAATAAAAAATAAACGGAAAGAACGTACTATATAATTTGCCTTATACATGTAGTTATTCAAGGTGGAGTCTGAAAAAGTGTGTTTTCAAATATGTTCAGCATTATTAGCAGGCTAACAGTGGTCTATTACGACCGATGCAAATACAAAAATAACGAAAATATAGCACGCAGTGGAAAAACGAATGTATATAATCAAAATATTACAAGCAGTAATACTTACATGTCGAGGAGGATATCTTCCCCATATTGATAGGCACCTCTTCCACAGAATCTATACTACAGGGATTAGAAGAATCTCTGTTGTTGTCCTCTTCTGACCGACTTCGGGGGAAAACTACTAAAAAGTCACTTCAAAGTTGCGCGCAGTTTTATTGCGTAACACCAATTGCGTCATACCAAATGCGTCAAACCAAATGCGTCATCTGCGCATGCCTGCGTAAAATTGTCGTGATATAACAAGTATTGCAGTTACGCTCGCCCTTAAATAGTTAATCCAAGCTTTCAATTACACATGTAAATTACTTTTGGGAACCTTGTCGTGCCTTCTATTGGATAAAACAATTGTCAATCAAACCAGAATAAAATTGAAAGCGTCACAGCAGTGCAATCAGGAAGGGGGGGTTACGCAGAGCTAGTTTCGTTTGTCTAATAGTGTTCCAATGCGCTGTGTATTTTTCAAACGGATTGTCCAAGACAATAAATGACCACGGAATCTTGAAAGGGACATATCTACGCTTAAATCCACGGGAGGATTGCACACGAATTCCATATTTAATAGCAGATATTGATAGTAGAATGGCATTGTATGATTTCACTTGTTTATGTCGGTATTGATTGAGCAGCGATTTGCACCGCTGTATTTGCATACGGTCGGGCTATTGGTGGGTTTATCTGGTTGCTGGATGGAATTCTGATATTATATGATGAATACATATATTTATGAACTCCCAACATAGACGCTATTGCCCACTATGTCACGCATGGGTAGGTATAGGCTGGGTGGGGAGTGCTTGTTAAATGGACTTACTACGGAAAGATAGTGACACTTAGAAACTACGCATTGGCCAGAAATAGTCGCGAATCGTCTACCAATAGTTAAAATACCGCGTTTGGGTTTTCCACTAATAGTTTGGCTGCAGGAGCAACGCGTGTCTCAGTTGCGTAAAACTGTCTCGCATGTGAGACAAAATAGACTATCTGCACTAAGGGGTTACTGTCTCTGCCTAGCATTGTGCTCTTATCAACAGGTGTTTGGTCAGGGCCACTTCCTGTGGTCCTGCGGCTTCAAAGCATTGTGTCTAATCTGTATCTTGCCAAGAGTTTACAGATTTGGTCCATAACTCCAGTCATATACACGTCATGAGTCCACATTTATAAAGCCGCGAAGCAACAATTCAGTGTGTGACCTGGAGGGGGACCCCACACCCCGCATGCCTATACGTATGCGGTATTTGAAGGATTTACATATAGGAAATGGAAATATTTTACTACATTCCCCCCTTTCGGAGTCAGGCTTGGCTCCGACACAGTTAACGCGGAGACACCACGCAGGGAGGGGTGGGCGCAGAGAAAAGCCACCAGAAAAAGAAAAGATAAATTAAGCAAAAGCAACCCACTTAGATTTAACAAAATGAAAAAAAACAAAATCCCCTGCCTACGCGGGTGCGGGAAAGAATAAGGATAAATAACCCACAGCAAAAGGGTTATCAATAAAACAGCAAAGCACAAGCCTATATACAATCTGTCACAGTACAGGAGGGCGTCGATGTCACGGTACGGGAGGTCCTCGATCACTTCATACATCGGGGGTCCCTGCATCGGGGGTGTGGGTGTATGTAGACAGCGGAGTCCTCAACGTCAGGTCGGTGGAAATTCTCGTAGTAGTAGTAGTAGTAGTAGCAGTGGTGGCTGGTGGCTGGTGGGGTCGTTCCGTGGTGCCAGGGGTGGTAGGGTTGCTTTGGCACCGGGATGGCTCAGTCTGTGTGTCCGTTGCTACTGGGAGGGTGCCCGCATCCTCCACTATGAATTCCAATGGTTCTGGTGAAAAAAGATCTCATACGAAGTATCAAGCAGGACACTACAAGCAGGAGGACCAGCAATGTAGCTAAGATCGCTAGTCCCACTTTAGCCAACCAAGAAGAACCCCAGGTCCCCACCATACTACCAAACCACTCCCCCACTTTATGCCCACTTCATGCCCATAACCTGCATTACCCTGTCATAATATATGTCCTATGAAGGCAGGGCCGTTGTCTGAAGTAATGGTTCTAGGAATGCCAAAACGGGGTTTTGCCCACTGCTTCGCCCCCCTTCGCTCACACTCCGTCCTCTCATCCTGTGTGCATAAGCAGAGCTAGTGTATATTTCAGCATCCTCACTTCCACTAACTGACACGTCTCCGTGTGGGCCTTCAGCTCTGTCAACTGCGCAGAGCAAAGCCGAGTGCACCTGTCTGCCTCCGGCAGAAACATTACATTATAGACAGTAACACACTTAACTAGGGTTATATCCGAAAATGTCAACAACATCTGGTAGTTCTGTATCCTCGCAGGTGTTAGTACAAACTTAGCTTGATTAAGCATTTCAACTACCTTGTGATGTGTGTGTGTTCTTATCGGATACCTCATTGTTACTGAGACAGCTTTCTGAAAAGCCTCCCATGTGCCTGCCAGATCTTGATAGCATGGCTGATGTGCTGACGCAACCTCATCTAACTGGGCACTGTACCAGGCCATTGTTTCTCTGCCTGTATGTGTTTCCTGCCTTAAAACTGCTGTCATACAGTTTGCGCGCGTTGCTACATACAGATCAAATTTCTTTGTGTAATTTGGAAATTCTAATGCAGGTGCTTACATTAATTCCTGTTTTATTTTTATGCCACTTTGTTCCGCATCATCGCACCACGTCAATTTTTTGGACAATTTATCTTCGCCTAAGTTTCAGTATTTATTACACTTGGATCCTTGTGCTTTACAATTGATATTTTACTGGGCTATAAAAGGTAGGCTAACGTTTTAATTGTGCGTTGCTTGCTTGTGTGGCGGGTAGTACAGTTAGCTAGACTACGCCACCTTGAGAATTTCACCCAAGGAATTAGTTTTGTTCTTTTACCATGCACCAAGCACTTATGGTTCTCTACTCAGGCACCTTCAATTAAATGAAGTAAATAGAAGTGGATTCAATCAATAACAGTTTATTAAACCAAATAACAAAATAAAACATGTACCCACAGATATACAATTAGTAAAAGGTATAATAAACAATAAAATCACGGCCGTTCTTCCCCCAGGCCAGTTAGGGGCGCTGCTGAAGTGTGTGAGGAAGAGAACGGCGAGGCGAGAGAGGGCAACTTACCGGAAGGGGACCAGCACACACTCGTGACTCAGACACACGCACTGCAAAGGGTGAAACAATCCAAGTGAGTACGTGCGGTTTAAATCCCCAATACTATCCACATACACACACAGCAAGCAGTGAATAAAAGGTCTGCCTTCCGATTCGCACTATTGCCCCCAGCTACACCAGCACGAAATCTCGACCTTCAGCACAAAACAAAGAAAATAAGAATAGCAGCTTAGCGCACCCAAACCAACCTACCCGCAGTTAGTTTGTCAGTGAGACACGAGTCCCACACGTATCTCACGTAAATATTTAAAAGACCGGTGGATAACCACCATAACATGCAGTAATAAATATAACACAGGGATAAGATCATAGCGGTTCGCTGCGGCGAATCTTGCGGCCGGCGACCCAACGTATAGCCACCGTAGTTATGTGGTTACAACTCCGTTAAACGCAGTGTAGATCATCGGGAATGATAATATAGGCAAAACAGCAGCCAGCAATGTCCTATGAGAAAATAAGAAATAAAAGTTACTAGGTAGCAATCGCGCCTTCTATCATAGGCTCCTACCGTCCATTAGTCAGAGAAACCGAAAAGCTAAATGTTTCGCTGTGGTCACGGTACCCAGCTTAATAAAAGTACCTTAAATCTGAATTATAGCCGTCTCATGCGCCACCAGCCCAGCTACAGGAACCTATAATGGACAACACTCATCAGTTTAACTGGGATCAGTACAATCATTATGCAGCACATGGAACTACCAGCCTACCTTTACAACAGAGGAAGCAGTATGCCCAATGGAACACCCGGAACTGCAACAGGTAAGACCTTTCTCCTTACCTGGCTACTGCAGCCTATTTATAGGCTGTTGATAGAATTGGGTTTATCTGTCAGCCAATCGGAGAGCTGAATGCCTTCTCACCCAAGCAACAACTGTCCAACCAGTTAGCCCTGCTACAATCGCATGTGTGTGTGTGTAGCCTACTTCTCACAAAGAGGTGTGTCGATTCAGTCCTCTGTTAACGTCCACTTTGATGCGCAGCAAGCAAAACAAAGGCAGAGTAGCTACCGTAACTCAACTCGAACGTTTCACAGGGCCGTGAAACAAAGGCAAGAAATCTTAACTGATGTTACGTCCTTCTGCCTTGACTTTTGTAAGTTACAAAGACAACCCACTATTTTCTCAAAAAAACAACACAATTGACTCAAGATATTTCTCCACATGACAAAGCGGGTCCTTATAATTATAGTCCTTATAATAACAACACATTTTCGCCCAAAGATGAAGTTACGTCCCTCTGTCTCTGCACGGCAGTATTGCCTCTTGTCAAAAGTAAAAGCAACCAGCTCCTGGCTACTCTGAGCCAGGGATACACTGAAAAAAGCAGACGTAAACCACATTGTTTTGGCAGGAATCTTTTCTAGTAATATGTGGGGGTTAAGGCATATCAGCAGCGTGATCCTGTACCCCATCATTTAACAGCTCGCAAATCATACACAAGTTTTTTGTGCATCAAATTAGAGAATTTTCCGTTTTGTTCAAAACAGAGCTCTTCGGCTCTTTTGACCATTAATAATAAAACCCAGAAAATTCGAAATCAAACAAAACCTACAGTAAGAAGGAAATTAATATCCATTTCGACATTTAGATCCTTATCCATAGCTGAACAACTCTCTCCCACTTCACCTTCCCCGCAAAGTCTCCGACCAGATCCCCACAACCAATCTTACACAGCACATCCGCTTCCATTTTATTTATAGTTGAACAATTTTCTCCTACTTTTTTTCCCTTGCAAAGTCTTTGATCAGATCCTCATAACCAATCTTACATAGCACATCTGCTTCTATACATTATAAAGATAAGGCACCCAGCCTGCCTTTTTGCATAGTTGTTCTGAGGGGATTTCCTAAAGAAAACCGCTTGTACAACTAGTGTTTAACAAATAAACTGAAATAATTTTAACGATGTTCTATCAAAAAAGGCTGGATTAAGCAAAACTAAATAGTACTGAAAATGAATTTATTCGTAAACTAAATGCATTAAAAATATCTCCAAGAATAGTATTAACCGCATTCAAGATATATAAAACGTACTTCCATTTTATCGATTAAACAGCCAGAGCTGAGTGTGCTATTGGACTAGTCATTACGCAACTCAAAGCAAGAATGAGGTAATGAATGCACATGCAATTAACACCAGTGACAGTTGGCAACTAAACTAAGAACTTACGAGCTACTACCCGTCACTTGCGCTGTTTCAAATGCGTACTAGACTTGTTCAAAACTTGTATAACTTCCAATCTGTGAGCACAGTGTACTTTATTTTGCAGGATAAACATGATGACACAGGAGAGAACGCTTTATACACAGAACTTATTCATTTTTCATTAAATTTTGAAAATGGCTATAAATGTAATTAATTTAATAATTTAAATGGTAAATTCGGCTATGAAAAATTTCTGAGGTGCCCCCCTTGCATTTTCTCACTTTTTACTTTATTTAGATTATACATTCCTGTTAAATCTACTCCACTTTTGTTACAATCCAATTTCAATCCTAGGGCTAGAATAGCATCTCTGCCCAGCATATTTACAGGAGAATTTTTACATATCATTCACTTATTTCTTTCCTACTTTTATCATCACTGGTTTAGTTGTCGGACTTAGCATTGTTTTCCCTGACATTAATTTTGGGGCACAGGCGCCACCTGATATTGCATTTGAGGATGAAACGCATGCATTGTTAGTGTTTCGCCTATCATCTCTATTGTTCTTATTATTACCCTGGGCTTGCTGTCCCTCCCCCTTTGCTCGACACTATTCGATGGGCCCCCCACATGCATTTGCTCCCCCCCTGGATTACCTTGTACGGCCACCGAAGCAGGGATGCCGGAGAAGGTGCAGACTATCGTCGGTTGGGGGATATCTGGCTACTCACCGGTCCGGGAGACGGGGACGGTACCAATATCAGCGTCTGATTCAGTAAGCAGTTCTTTGGCTCTCAATTCCTTCAACTGCCAATGCAGCAGCTTCTTTTGGGCCCTTTTTAACGGTAATTCCAGTTTCTTGCCTTCTTTTCTGTGCCTTCCCACAGTATGGCTCACAGTGTCCACAAACTGGTTGTGTGGCATGGTGATCATGCCAACCACTTAATTCAAGCGGGTCTTTGCCTTGTCTGGTAATCCCTCCAGTATGGATTTCCGGAACAATGTGACCATTATAGGATCCTGTTGTATATCCCTGTCGGTCAATGTCCTCCATCTGCGCAGCTGGTCATGCACATATGTCACTGGGGCCTCGCTTTCTTTTATTCCCATCAAAGTGGCGACTTCTGGCCTGGTGGGATATATCGCTCTCAGGGCACCCCCCACTTGGGCCCTTACAGTGTCAAAAGAAGTCCCATCCACAGCGCTCCGCTGCACTTGGTTCCTGCGAAAGCCAGCAGCCGAAAAGCTTTCGCTCCATCCCCCACAGCTTTCCCAGGAGTGCCTTCAGATCTCCTCCCCCCCCCCCCCCGACAGCATCCGTTCCGCCATTTCCTCCCCCAGCATCCCGACCCAGCGGCTCGCACCTTCCTGCAAATTGGGGAGAGTGGTGATTAGATTTTGCATGTTCTGAGAGGACCATGGAGCGCAATGCCCTATTATATCTAGTGGGCACACATATTGCGTACCTTGCTCGCTGCTTTTTTTAGTTTGTCGGCCTAGTGCCTCATACTCAAATTTTTTAATTTTTCTTCCTTTTCTCTTGCGTTTTACGAGTTATTTTTCAAGTTCTAACATCGCTATTTTTACACTTTTGTTTCTTATTATTAATGGGATATCCCCCCCCCTTTTTCCCCTCTATCCTCCTGCCTGTCTCTGAACTTTCTGTTAGGTTGGGATAAATACCCCTCCTTCCCCCGTATTCTCGTGTTTGCACAGGAGCGCACGGGGGAGGATTTCTTTCGTGGGCCGAGCAGCATCTCATCCTGTTCACTTCCTGTTCATTTCTAAATCACTCAAGTATGGTTTTTCCTGATTTCAATTTTAATATTCCTCTTTTCGGATTTATCTTTAGGTTTATAATTTTGTATTATTCCTATCATCTCTCATATTTTTACATCAAACGAGCCTTCTTCGGGCTATTTAGCGGTCAATTTTTACTCCGGTTATGCCATTTTTTTATGTCACTCGCGCAGGAAGGACATTCTCGGGCTAACACCTCAACTGGTGTGGGCTTCTCATTTAATATTTAATTATCATTTTTGACTTTTTATTTTGACAGTTTATTTCATTTTTATTCTATATTTACCGGGGGCTCTTTAATTTTTATTTTATCTATTTATTTATTTTTCCAAATCTTTAAACACTTTTACGGTTTCCTATCTCTTCTATTCTCCACACACTGTGAACACTTTTAGTCATGCACTCTATATACCGTGTGTCTTTCACAATTATTCATTCAATATACCATATTTCTACAGCAATTATTCATACTTCCAATATATTGTATGTCTATAACCGTCCACTACTCTGTACTGAAAGGTCATTTTATCCTCCCTCTTATATTAGGGCAAAGGCTGACACGGAACTATTATATGCCGTCAGGTCATTTTATCCTCCCTCTTATATTAGGGCAAAGGCAAACACAGTACATTCACAAACATTTGACTTACCCTACTTATCCGGGATTAAATCAACACAGCAGACCACTTTGCTCAACACCTCTTTACAGAAACCTGCCCTACCCCCTTCCCGGGCGTCCTCGGTGGGTATCCTAGAACACTTCTGCAAAAGTACAATGTTAGCACCAGTGTCTCTTGTCAATGTCCCTCAGTATCGAGCACCTATCATAGGCCTCTAACCTACTAAACCAATGACAGTCCTTTTAAGCAAAGTAATAAAATTCATACACACATGCATATATTTACAGCAGTTTCACACAACGGTTCAATCTCTCTGTTAACACTCACAGCTCGCCGCGCGCCTTTGAAGAGCCTGCCTGTTTCTTTCATCAAATTTAGTTCGGAATGTTTGCCCGAGAGGATCCTACTCCAGGCACCGTTGGGGAGGGGGGTAGGAGAAAGAGCAGCCACCGAGTTTTTAATCCCAAGCTGAAGTTTTTTTATCTCAGCTTGGTGCTTTATTTCAGACGGCCGTCTGTCAAGGGCTCCTCCTGTCGTCTGACCCCACTCCCAGGCACCAGGAGCTGGATTTGGTCAGAGGTCCTGGACTTTTACAGTAAGCTAAGTCTGAATATCCTGTACAAGGAGTAATTAATTTGTACCCTGTGGTGACTGTTTGAACACTCAGAAGTACCTGCTAGGTGGTTCATCCTGTTATGACGCTGTTCTAGTGCATGGATGGGCCCCATAGTCTAATAACAAATCAGAACCGGAATCAGTGCTAACTGTGGCCGGCAGCCCAACACACAATTTGCTCTAGCATCGCCCAGGGTTTCAGTTGGCCAGCATGACCGTGTTTCATTGCACACCAGCAACCCCTGCTGCTTGATGGGGTACCCGCACATCTGCCTGTTCAGCTGCAGGTGAAGGGTCTTTTCTCTGACTCATGTCTGTGTGAGCATGACTTGCAAACTGCAGAATGATGAGATGCAGCAGCTGGCATTGCATGCTTCGGGGTGCACACTTCTGAATCGATAGCAGGGGTTGCGGCAACGAGCGCTGATAAAATATGATCGGGCATTCCAAACTGGGGAGAAATCGGTGGAAAAGCATTAAAGAATCTTTCGAAAAGAAACACTCGAAACAATCTGGAAATTGCTCAGGTTTATTAATATGAATGGAACAAAAAAGTGCACTGGTTCTCAGTCTGGGATTCTGATCTAAGGACACTACAGACTTAAATTGCTTTCAGACTGCCTCTACACGCGTGTTAGGAAGGACAGATTTAGGCTGCCTGGAATGTGGATGGTGTCGAGGACGAGAGAGGAGGGGTTGAAGGGGAACGTGACAGGGTAGATGACCTTGCTGTTCATTAGGAGCTGAGCCGATTGCTTTCTGTCTGGTAAACGGGTCTGAAAGAGGGGAGAAAAAACAATGAGGCCGAGTCAACAAATACAGAAAAGTAGCCCATTTGAGCAATAAACACACACTCCCAAGAACTTACCTGAATCGTTTCAATGAATGTTAACGTCACCCTTTCCTCAAATTCATCCACAGGGGTGTACAAGTTCAACACCTTGACAATCTGGTGAGAAAACAACGGAAATACTAAGCACTTTCAAAACTTAATGTGAAGCGATTCATGTTAGTCTAATTTTTGAAGTCACATTGAACACTGTAAAGGTCAAACGGACACGATTACATCAGACCAAAAGGTCTTTATTTCTCCCCGGTATCGCAGGCGGGCATACCTGCGCTCCGCTGAGGGCGCTGCACATGGAGCAGATGGCAATCGCGTCCTCGTCCGTCTTCTTCTTGACCTGCAGCAGCTGCGCAGCCTGGATGAGGGGCTCCAGCATGCCCTTGGCCCCGCAGGTCATCAGGTTCTTATCCCTAAGCCACTCTTCCAGCTGGCTGACGTTGTACCTGAGGGCCAGAGGAGACAGCAGTGACCAACCGAAGCGCAAAGGACATGCGCATTCCTCGCACAGCCTGTTCCTCTCGCCGTTTAGCCATCTTCTCACATTGTCTCCCTAATTCACCTGGCCTCTCCTTATTTTACTCCGATTCCTTGTTCTGATCAAGATCATTTCATACAAGGCCTATTTAGTCCTAGTTATGAAGGACAGTAACCCTCAAGCTCTGTTAAAACTACTATAATACTATAAATTACTGTATAATTGGGGATAAGAGCTAAATTGGTTTAATAAAGACAATACATCTGCTGGTTAATTGCTTGGCTCTGACCTTTTGGAGTCAAAGCCATTTCAATTCAGAAAATTCCAGAACTTAACTGTAATTAAATTAATAACCAGAAAAATTCCCATAACGTTCTACAATGATTTGTCAATTGAATCAATTACATTCAATTTGAAACAACATTGAGCCCAATTTTAACAGGCAGCCCTGCTGCAGCTATAAACTCGGCCTCCTGGCCCCTCTGCCCGCCCGCTCGGCTGTCCTGGACGCACCTGATCTGCACGCCTTTGCTCCAGGAGCACATGTCCTTACGCAGCAGCAGGTTGTTCAGGGTGACGGCGCCGATGATGTAGAACTGCTGCTTGACCACCTGCTTGATGAGGTCCGGGTCGGTGCCGTGCTGACACATGGTGGAGTGGAAAGAGGAGAGCTGGCGCAGGATGGATCCCAGGGTGTAGGTGCCCACGTCCGCAATGCTGGAGGTCCTCTTGCGCAGGCCCGTGGGCTTAAACCCGAACACGCCCTGAATTGTTTCATGCTCCAGCATTCCAGAGACTAACCCAAGCGGAGCAGCAAACACAAAGAGTGTGAGACAATACAGTGCATACTTATGTGGACAAAGGGCTCTTAGATAATGGTGTAAGGTACATATCATTTTTGAGTATCTAGGGCTCCTCATTTTCAGTGTTTCTTCCTGTTACCTTGCATTAAATTGAGTCTACATATTTGTAGTACTGAGGTATATCTTTAGCCATATTATTGTTTAGCAGCATTCTTTTTTAAATCAGGAAAAGACATCACTTAAAACTGCAGTATGAATGCTTTTATCCTAGTGACATCAACGTTAAAAAAACGTATAAAAATACAGCTGATTGACATATCGGAATACTTTGAGCACACCCCCAAATTTGTCACTCAGTGATGCCACTTTGTTTATAAAACAATAATCCTGCCTGAACAGTGCAATTTAAAATGCTAATTTAGAGAACACAAACACAAACTGAAGTGCTGAATTACTCCCACCGAATCTCATTCTCTGTCAGCTACGGATACACATTCTCTGGCCATGTACACATAAATGGCCAGAGAAAGATTGAAAGTTGCATTTAATACCGTAGCGTTTGATTTCAATACAGCCAAATGAATGCTGCCGCTTGATATGATATTCTAAAACTGAATTTATGCCATATTTTGCCAGTATAGGCTTAAGTCACTCGACCAGGGCAATGCAGTGTGCTTCAAAGCTAATGATAGAGAACGGATTTAGATTCATGGACAACTTAAGCCAAGGAATTCTATAGTTAAATAGTATGCTTAAAGAGAGGGAACATCGTAAAGCATTTCCACTGCTTTCAGGTAGCACTAACTGTTTCATGTTCTGGCAGTACACAACCTCTGTCAATATTAACATTACTGGCTGAGTCATTAAGATGTACAGCTTTTTTTCTTTTTTATAAATCAGGATTTTTTTGCATGAGGAGTAAACAATTCGTATGCCAGAAAGTTGCTTACAACCTATTCCAAGACATTACATACGATATGATTTCAAAACAGCATTTAAATGACATCTCAGAAGCAAGCCATACTCAAGTGTCATAGTTCAGAGATTCTTTACCTATCATTGGCTGCAAAAGGCTCTCCATGCATCTGATGAGCTGCTGGTATATCTGGATGGCCAGATCATTCAGAACCTGCTGGCACTCGGTCAGGTCGAAGTTCGACAGGCAGTGCTTGTTCTGCTGGGGACTGTTCTGCTTCATGAATGACTGCGCGGAGACACAGAGCACAGTAAGGAGGTCAGAAGAGGGAGTACAACGTGGCCGTCAGCTACACACAGTTCCTGCGGGGTGAGCCTCCTCACTCACCTCCTCTCCGCTGTACTGTTTCAGGCAGTGCAGGAGGCGACACGTGTTGGCCAGCCAGAAAAAGACTATTTCAAAGTCATCCCCCCTTTTCTGGAACCAACGAAAGAGAAATGTTCAAAGTTCTTAAAACAAGAAATATAAATAATTCTAGGTCAATTTGATTAATTGACCATTTATGTGATATTCTTGAGTGGTACAAACTGCAACAAACACAATATCATTAGTCAGAGAGGCATGTGTGATACAGTAAACGCAATTTACTGTATCCTGGTGAAAGAAATCCAAAATCTCCCGCTCTGAGAGACTTACGATTTTGAGCCATGCTGTGTGATTATTGACAGACAGGGTTTGGCTTTAATGACTTTCCCGGTTGGAAATTATTGGTCGTGAAAATCATAGATAGCAACACCGATGTATTCAAGTATCAAACCAAACAGTTGGCACAAAAACCTTGTTCTCTTGCAAAGTGGGGCATAATCGTCACAAAAGTTTTTGGACTGCCTGTTCCACAGCAACATAAATGGCCTAAAAGTCCCAATCAGTGAAGATTACGAAAAACCTTGCATCGCTGCTACAGTGAAAGTGAAGGTGCCATTGCGAGTCTACCTAACTGTAACTGACACTACCTCAGTTTCATGTTTGCACTGAAGGTTGCGAGTCTACCTAACACTACCTCAGTTTCATGTTTGCACTGAAGGTTGCGAGTCTACCTAACTGTAACTGACACTACCTCAGTTTCATGTTTGCACTGAAGGTTGTGAGCCCCCTTTGATAATGTGTAGACAGATTCACAGATTTCACCATGCAGAAATCTAAAAACAAAATGGAACGAGTGACAGAGCAAAGCCTCACATACCTTCAGAATCTTCTTGATGCTGTTGATGGTGGACGTGAGCAGCGAGCGCACCTTCTGGTCGTCGTTGAGATAGTCGGCGTGACGCAGACACATGAAGAGGATGTAGGCCGGCATGCCTGGGATAAAGCTGACCGCCATGCCCCGAGGCTTCAGCTCTGCACCAGCCAAACAGACACATAGAGAAGACAGGCCGGAGAGGTGAGCGCTGTCTAGACAATGCAGTCCCTCAAAATGACAAGCTAATTCATAGTAATACTGGTAAAACCAGAGTGCACAGCTGTAAATAGCATATCACAACAATAATGTATTGCATTAAGTAGCACCTTTAATGGTGAGGGGAGGGGCATAATTCTACTCAAACACCAATGTTTAGCATCTCAGAGCAGATTGACAAGCATAATGACCAATGATTGGGGTGAGAAATCACACACCTAGAATGAGGTTCTTCACAAGTTTGGCCTCATCCTCCTTCTTGTACTCCAACATGCCCTGGAAGTCCTTCACCCGGCGGGGAATGTTTACTGTGAGGATGGGCTCCTCCACAATCTGCCCAGGAGACACGCTCTCCATCTGACTCACTGAAATAGATGATAGGAAAGAACAGCCAAGCGGTTGTGGCTATGTTTCAGGCACAAAAACATGGTCACTTCTGTAAAAATGGTAGTACTATAGTATATAAAAACATCAGTAGTTCAAAAACATCCTGTATTTTCAAAGGGATTGAATGACTGAAGCAGGAACGTTCACCTTCCCATTCTCCAACCTTCTTGGCGAAGTCCATGAGCTGCTTCTTCGATTTACGGTTCATCTTGTCCCGCTTCACAAGCTGGCCCAAGAGTTCCTGAAAAATTGGGGTCAGTGATGAGCACACTTCTTCAGTAGTGATTACATTCAGCATCAAACCGAAAGCACAAGCTCTGTAATTCAGTAGTGATTACATTCAGCATCAAACCGAAAGCACAAGCTCTGTAATTCAGTAGTGATTACATTCAGCATCAAACCGAAAGCACAAGCTCTGTAATTCAGTAGTGATTACATTCAGCATCAAACCGAAAGCACAAGCTCTGTAATTCAGTAGTGATTACATTCAGCATCAAACCGAAAGCACAAGCTCTGTAATTCAGTAGTGATTACATTCAGCATCAAACCGAAAGCACAAGCTCTGTAATTCAGTAGTGATTACATTCAGCATCAAACCGAAAGCACAAGCTCTGTAATTCAGTAGTGATTACATTCAGCATCAAACCGAAAGCACAAGCTCTGTAATTCAGTAGTGATTACATTCAGCATCAAACCGAAAGCACAAGCTCTGTAATTCAGTAGTGATTACATTCAGCATCAAACCGAAAGCACAAGCTCTGTAATTCACGGCGGTATCTGCACGCATATTTAACACTTCATTTAAAACAACCAAGCCACAAAAACTATGAGTTATATTACAAAATATTATTTACTTTGCAAAAAACCTGTGCATAAGTCAACCTGTGAGTGTTCATGGTTGTAGGATAAGACAGCTGTGGGTAAAGCCAGAAATCACTCTTGCAGTTAGTGCAGCTCTGTTGATACACACCCCTCTGTGAAGCACACCCAGTGCTATGGTGTTAACACTCACACTCTCTCACACACACACACACACACAGACCACAAACTTCCCTACATACATGGATCCGTATATAAATTGAAGTCCTCTTCACACATGTGCCTGGGCCATCCATATATACGCCCTGTGAGGTAAAATCCACAGAACAAATGATTAACAGCAGCAGGCGATGGGTTAACAACACTAAATAATGATAACAAATAGTCCACACAGGAAAATTTTGAGTTTGACTAAAGAAAAATACAGATATGGAACATCTTGCCAATTGTACAATAATGTAAGGCTAACTAAACTAGCATGGCATGTAACAGAACAGAATGACAGATTTAAACACAGAAAAATCAGAAAACAAACCTAAGTATAATATATGTGGGCTGGAAAAATTAACCTAACAGCACTTATAATTGACACAGCAAATCTCGTTACTGTGAGCCATTCAGCCAGCGAACAGGTGAATGAGTGAGAAACACTAACATTTCTAGAACAAATTTCATTTTTGTGCAAACATTATAAAAAAAAAAAGGTTTACAAGCTAAATGAACAAGAGAAACCTGGGATAAAAGTATGTAGATAAAGGGGCTGTAACTAAGGTTGCAAAGGGGAGGAAAGTTTCCGGTAAATTACCAGAAAGTTTCCATGGTATCTTTGAAATGGTAACTTTGGGAATTTATGACGCATCGCCAACTGGTGGTCATTTTTGAGAATGCAGTTTTAAAGTTACTTTCAGTTTTTATTTTGAGCCCAAAATAGAGGCGATTTTTTTTTTGTTTGTTTTAAACATTACATTTAACTGTGGATATCAATTTAATTTAAAGTGGATATATAATGTTCAGAAAATTCATCAGCTGCCCTCAACTATTAATCCTTCACCTATGTTAATGGATGAGCTAAAATAATCTAGCTAGCAAGCTGGCAACACATCTGGCTAGACAAATTAGTATTTTAACCTCACTCATTTTAAACAAGTTTAGTATGTGATTGTATAACTAGGTAGAATATGTTATCTGGATAGGCACATCCTTAGATTCATTCATAAATAAATCTCTATTTCTACAGAGAATTGCCACAGAAACCTTCAGAAGTGTGGACACACTTCATTCAGACCACTTCAGCAAATTAAAAGACAACATACATTTGTAAGTTACCTTTGAATTTCATCAAAATCTCCCTCTTTCTATTAGTATACTTCCTTCTTTAATGTGTTTTATAAGGGCACATACACAGGTAAATATAAATTCCCAACAATTTCCCATAAATTCCCGAAAGTTACCATGGAAAGTTTCCTCTTTCCCCGGAATTTTGCAACCCTAGCTGTAACAGAAGTTTAATTTGTGCAGGAAGACATATCGTGGCAGTGGACAGCGGACACCCACCAGGTTCTCGTTGGTGAGGCGGGTGATCTCGTGCTGCAGGCTGGCCTCGATGCGCGCCCCCGGGGGCAGCTGCAGGTTCTGGGTCAGGAGCTTCTGCTGGTTGGTGTTCACCTCGTTCAAACTCTGCAGCTTCCTGCGCACAGCCTCCATCTCGCCATCGTGGGACCTCTTCTGCATCTGCAGCTGGGACTCCAAGAGCCTGCGGAGGATTGCGAAGGACAGGAGGGGGGCAGGAGCAGAGACGGGAGCATCGTGGAGTGGAGTGGAGAGGAGGGAAGAGGAGAGCAAAGGAGAGGGGAATGGACAGAATGGAACAGAGGTAGAGGGAAGAGGAGAATTGAGAGGACAGGAAAGACCAGGAGGGAAGAGATGAGAAGGTGGAGGAGAGGGGAAGAGTGGAGGGGTCAAGGGAGAGAAGTGACAGTCAGCAACAACGTGAACCTCAAATCAAGATGGAAGCAGGCAGCAGCTTTAGCCATTCAGCAGGAACTACAGATGCAAAGTAGCAAAGCAGCTGCCGCTTTCATTCGAGAGCCCCAAATAGCCTGCCGTAAGCTCTGCCTCTGTGTTTTCGCTTCTTGCATAATCATCATAGCTCACAACATTAGAAGAGAGAACTTGTTCGTCTTTAACTCAATGAATGTCTGTTTGAAAATAACAGGAGAAACTGAATTTTGATAGTGGACTAAAAAAAAATATATATATATTCCTACAGAGTGAGAAAAAGCACAAAGGCGAATCTCGGCCATCACACATGTGACAGACTGTCCCTGCAAACCAGGGCCAAACCAGGCACTCAGACTCCTAAAGACATTATGGACTGTGCCACTAAACACGCAGCTACATGACATCTCTCAGTGATAATCAGACCAACACCTCCAACCACGCTCTATGTAACCCAGATAATACGGGTTTTGGGCGGGAGCCGGGAGGCCATGATGAGGTGAGGGATATTTAGGACCGTATTACATCAAACTCGGCAAGAGCAAAGCTGTGGTCCTCCAAGGGTCTCCACTCTGTGCACAATGTATACAGGTTTGCTCAAGGAGCTCCGCTATGGAGGAAATGCTTTCAAAGGATAGTGAAACTGTTGTGGAGAGGGCAGTTGGGCAGATGGGTTAGTAAGGGACACACAGCAGAATGACAGGAGGGAAAAAGAAAGGGAGAGAGGGAGAGGGAGAGAGAGACAGAGAGACAAAGAGAGAGAGAGCGAGAAACCGGGCCCACAGCCCCCTGCACACGTCCCAGAAACATTGATAACCTGTTGGTCTCCTTTAACCCTTCATAAGCCAGCCAAAGCTCTCCATCCTCATTCAGCTCATGGAAGTCTGGAGTGGGGGATCTGACAAGCAAAACAAAGAAATAAAAAGAAAAACCAAAAAGAAAAAAGATAAATAAAAAGTGGGAATGAGGGATGTGAGTGGGGGTATGAGGTGAGAATGAAAAGGCAAGATCCAATAAAAAGAATCAAATTATTCTGCCATTTCTTGAAAGTGCCCCTGAGGAACCAGCAAAAATCAGTCGCATAGCTTTATAATTTGTGAAGCTGTACTCAATTTAATACTGCGAAATTAAGATGAAACAGAAAAAACTAAAACTGAAATCACTGAAATAAATGACAAAGCAAAAATGATTTGAAAAATGATGAACAGCATACGACATGTTCCAAATTCACTTGTTTAAATCCACACAATTTGAAGAAAAGTTTCAATTTCTGTGCAAGATTGCCGTGCACAACCATGCTGTTAGTGGAGAAAAAACATAAATTTCCAAATAATTAGGTTATGAGGGTTGAGCAATTGGCCATGAGTGATGATGGCTGAACTGTACAGATCTTACATATCCCCCAGGAACCAATAAGCAAGTGATGTTCCACTATATTACAAACATACAGATCAGACTGATAAGTGCTCTATATCATGCACTTTAATGCAGCGTCACGCTCCCTGATTGTATTCTAGCAGCGATCCAGGTTACCCTACTTAGGAGTTCTGCATATTCATTAATAAAGTGTCTCAGAACAGGAGTGCTGATCTAGGATCAGCTGTGTCTTTAATCGTAATGGATAAAGTTATAATGTGGTCAGGGGAAACCTTATCCTAGATCAGCACTCCTACTTTGAGACAGAAAGATTGTAATGGCACACATATTTCTAAATGCTTTACTTTTATAGTCTTCATTATTTGTTTTATATTAACTGCATTTAATGTACCTCTAAACTTGCGTAAAACCCAACAACCCCCCATAAAGAAATGAGACTACTTTAAGGCGTGCTTGTGCTCGCGGAAGAATAAAGAACAGACAGAGCTGAACTGCTGAGAAAACAAGAGGAGCAATTTTCTCAAATGCATTGAGCTCATAACAGTGGCCATTTTTCATGCACTAGTCAGAGGACTACACACTGGAGCAGGTCACTACACTTTCTGTACAGTTGGGTTGTCCAATGGGTAACTGCGGTCTGAACATGAACAAATTTCAAATATGTTTTCCGGAAAAAGGCATCAAATTCAAGCATGATGCAAGAATCACACATCAATGTGCAAACACATTCCATGCCATCATTTACCTGAACTTAATCATGAGCTCATTCACTTCAAGGGGATTGTGCAAAAACCTGGGCGATCTGGATAAGAAAATTAAGGCACAGGCACATTGTGTTCAGACAAATCTAATGAACAGCCTGGATTAACGGAGTCTTCATTCATTATTTAAAAGGTAACACCAGCCAACATATCTACCGTATATACTGTGCAGTCCATAATGTTTGGGACAAAGAAAGATTTTCTTTCTTGATTTGGCTGTGTACTACACAATTTTACATTTTGCATTCAAAGAATGCAAAATGTAATTCTGCCCCCCCCCCCCCATAGCACCATAATGACAAATGGCCTCACAAGTGTCTAGTCAGGTGTGTTCAATTGCACTATACTATAACCTCTCTGCATTTGAATGGATCTCTATGGGTATTGGGGGGGGGTATTTTCAGCTTTAAATTACACTGGTACAGTATGGAACAAATGGTTGGCTAAAAGTCTGATGTATCAAACAAGCCTCAAACCATCACTCTTCTGCAGTAGATGTGGACGGATCACTTTAAGAGCCACAAACATTGGACCCGTTGAGGTCTGTTATATCAGGGTAATATCAAGGTGAGCTGCAGTGGGTTCTAGTAAACTAGTGAAATCTCAGTGAAACTATCTGGGACGGATAAATAGCACTCCGGGTATATAGAAACATGGCTTAATTAAATTTTTGGGTGAACTGCCCCTTTAATAAAATCAGAGAATCAGCACTTTAACCACATGTGAATTGTTTGGTTACAACTATAAAATTGTGTAGTAGCCTACAGAGCCAAAAATATGTCTTTGTCCCAAACATTATGGAGGGCACTGCATATATTACAAAAGATATTTCTTAAAGGCTATATATATATATAACATTTTAATGGAGACATTCACAGAGCTTGCTAAAAGATGCAGAATAAAAGTACTGCTTTTCCCTAAATATAAATATTGATTATGAATTTATCATTACAAACTAATTTTTACGGGCTGTAAAAGAGTACGGTGTTGATCCCGGTCTAAAACATCAGGATTTGGTTCCCGCCTCAAACAAAGCTCCTGAGCCAGTAGTATTACGACATCGGCACCACACCCATCTGTATCAGGAAACAGGAGTCTTAATTGGTTGCCAGATTCAGCTAGTCCAACAGTGATGGCCGGAATTTGATGCCAAGCGCCTGGCTCCACCACCAGAGCCCTCATCCAGCAGTAACGTTAAACCCAAAAAACCCCTGGTACCAGTCCCAAGTCCTTAATGACAAGAACCGGAAAAAGACAAGGGTCCACTTTGGTTCGGCATTTGGTCATTGGAGGGAGCTCAAAGAATCACAATGCTTGAGAAGCGATGCGGAGATGGCCACTTTTCTACTCGACTGGTAAGCTAACAATGAGCTAGCAAGCAAACAAAAAGAGCATTTCTGATGCAGTTCTGCAGGCATCAAAATGGCCGGAGACCTGCGAGACCCATTAGTGTGCTGGGCGCAAGCTTCACTCCACTCACATACCACTGCCAACTCACCAGAACCTGCGAGACCCATTAGTGTGCTGGGCACAAGCTTCACTCCACTCACATACCACTGCCAACTCACCAGATGCAATCCTCCAGCTTATTTACTAACATTGCCTCGCCGAGGCATCGCTGGATAAAAACACTCACATACCACTGCCAACTCACCAGATGCAATCCTCCAGCTTATTTACTAACATTGCCTCGCCGAGGCATCGCTGGATAAAAAACGACCAGCGTAGTCCGACTTTAATTGACTAGTGGTCTGATATCAGCATGATATCTGGGTAATGTTAGCCAAGTTATGTAGCTTATCAATCAATTATTCTTGGTTACAGCTCTGTTGCATGCCGTGTAACCTCCTTGGTGATGACACGTCTTGCAATCTATGTCTAATCCATTACTATAATATCCAAATAAATACTTATCCATTATGAATAAATATGTCCATTGTGAGCTATAACCTATATATCTAATAAAGTAGCTAGCAGAGAAAGGATGCATCACGTTCCAGTAAATATGTTTGTGTTGAAAAGTCGGTGAAAAGTCGGTGAAAAGGCGGTGAAAAGGCGGTGAAAAGGCGGTGAAAAGGCGGTGAAAAGGCGGTGAAACACCGTCTCGTGTCCAGGTGAAAAACTGGCTACATTTGAAAAGTGAGTTTTTTTAACCGGCTCGGAGATAGCCAGGCTATATCCAGGTACAATCTGGGCTAAATTGACACGTTTATTTCAAAACCAAAACGTGTGAAAACGCCTCTCATTCTGAGATGTCCACCCCTCTTGACGTCTAGATTCTGGCTTTTACTCACTGGGGTTACATGAATCTTGAAACACCACCGCATAAATCTATGGAGATTATGCATTGCTAAATATTGCAAAATTTGTTTATGAATTCATTACTAGTCCAACCACAAAAGATTTGTCACTTGACATGATTGAGCCTGATTCTGTCTCCACTCTTCACACTCAGATGAAGTGACGTTGTGTACACAAAATGCAGATGAAACGAGTCAATCTGGCAACCAGTTGAGGGACATGTGCGTCGAACAGCAGCAGTTCCGGCTGTGTTGTTATGAGATGTAATCTCCATATGAGACGCTAGATGGGGTAAAATGCTGTATCTATAGCCTTTAAGTCATTTCTTGAGTGCCAATAATGCTGCTTGAGTTGCACCTTACACCACAGCACTGATGACATCACTGGATAATTTGTACAACCAGCACATTTCTGGAAATAAATTGGTTGTAATATGAACAATTCTTTGTCTATTTTGGTTGAATGCGATGGCAGTTAATCAGAGCTGCAAGCTGGCACTCAAGGTGCAGCCTACAGTGCTTTTCCAGAACATAAAAAATGACTTAATTCATGATGGCCTATATATTGCAGACAGGAGATCTCTCACTTTGACTAATAAACTACCCCTGGTTCCATTTCTGCAATAGAACTGAAGGAGATGATAAAAATATGGTACAGAATGAAAAACATGAGGAACTTGAGTGTATTAACAAGATGTGAATGCTGGGCATATTATTAAGCACATTATATAAGAAAAGGTAGCTGAGAAAAGGCCTGATATCACCACTTGGTGATAAGTCCACTGGGCTTGCAGAGCAGAGTGGTACTTACTGCTGCGTAACAGAGTAAAACCACGGTACAGTCACACCACACAACCAGAAACTCAACTTTTATGGAACAATGGGCCATAAAAATGACCGACAACACTGGAGAGTAGGAGGGTGGGGGTTGTTATAACCTTCAGACATATCACACATCATACAATGCATCACTACCCCCGCCCAACTCCTAGCTCTGGCTACCTGCAGCGTCCTGAGATGAACTGCAGTCCCACCTCTCATAGGACAGGCTCGTTACGCACCGAGCAAACGCCGTCCGCAGCGCAGAATGTAAGAAACGCTGCCCCTCTGCCACCGTGGCACAGTGCCACAGAGCCAGGTCTCCCTGCGACACAGGGGCTCTGGGACTTAGAGGCGAAGCACCGCGGGCGGCTCCAAGAACACCCGGCTGAGCCCCGGACTGCGCCGCTGCGTGAGGGGAGAGGCCAAGGCACGTACCTGTTGGTTTCTTTGAGCCCTACGTAAGCTTGAGCGATTTCGCCAGCGTTCATCTTCCGGACTTCCTCCACGTACGACACGGCATCTGTCATGGTCTCCTGTGGGAGGGGGAGAACGGCAGAACGTGTGGAACAGCAGTTCAGGAACAGATGGGTTTTTTTGGTCTTACACTAATAACAGCATTTCTACACATTGGGGGGTCATGCAGTGGTCACATTTTCCATGTCACTTGTCTTTGTTCAGCTTTCATTTTTTGAATGGAAACAAAACATTCAGTTAATGTCTCCTTGCTGTGCCCAAATTTGGTGGGAGTTAATGACTGGCTGATATTTATTACATTTTTGGTCCTATACAATGAGCATATGAACAAATTCTCCAAGTGCAAAGTGCAGAAGACACAGTATTAAAAGTGAAATAAATAAAGACTGGAAAATGACTGCAGATGCTGCAGGTGCGTAGAGCTGATAATGAAGGAAGATGAAACGCTCACCGCACAGTGAGAGCTGATAATGAAGGAAGATGAAACGCTCACCGCACAGTGAGTTGCAGTGTGCGGTGAGCATTTCCTCTTCCTATATCTATAAGTTAACCATACAGGGAGAGACCATGTCTGTGCCAAATGAACAAAAGACAGGGGACAACCAGCTCCTCACCTCCCCTCCATGGGAGCCTTCCTCAGACTCCGCCAACTCTGAGCTGTAGGTGCATTCTGATTCATTACTACTGTGGGTGGAGTCGGTCCTCCTGTGACCCGGCTTGGGGATGTTCTGGCAAAGCAAAGTCACAGCGCTTTAGCAACTCATGGTAAAACCCAAATCTCATGTAGGGTCTCCATGCACACGAAAGTGGCTCCAACAGATGTAAGAAAGGTCTAGAGTGTCTCACCAATGTGAGGTTGACCTCCTCCTTCAGTCGCAAGTGCTCGCCCAGAAGGTTCTGGTACCGCGAGCGCTCCTCGTTCAGATCGTTCTCCAACTGCATCGTCTCTTCCTTCAAGGCCCTCTCCATTTTCTCTGTGAGGGTAGAGTGGGCATGAATGGGAAGGTTAATCACATGCATAGAATATCGAACTAAGAGAACCTCCTGCATTTGTTTGCAGCTTCCACATGGTGCTCATTTCACGTAAGCAGCTTTTATTAAACAGCCCCTTTTCTAAAACAATGTACCGTTTGTACAGTCGTCGTCACAGTACGCAGAATGCAGCTCAGTCATTTCCAGACCCATTTAATGGTCTCTAAAGGATGCCAAATTGTAGCAACACAAAAAAGTAACATTAAAAGAACATTGTGAGAAAATGACGGCCATATGAGAAGCAGCGACAGGATGGTTACCAGGCATCTGCTGGCTCTGTTCCTTGATCAGCCGGTTCAGATCGTCCTTGTCACTCTTCAGCAGGCTGTTCTGGTCCTTCAGCTCAGCCACCATCTGTCAGCAGAGGACAGGATAACGTTAAGTTTAGACCACGGTACCATTCCTGGGCTTATTCAACACCCAGAAAAGCAATGTTCCCCCAACCCTGCTCCTAGGGGTATGCTGCCCATACAGGTTTTCGTTCCAATTTACCTACATAGGTATATTTGATTTAGCTGATAAATGGCATAAAATTGATGTTGGAATCATTTTTACTATACCGTTCTATTTTTCTGTTAACACAAACACTCTAAGTGTCTCTATCTATTTACAGAGATTCACTATAATCAGATTTGCAGAGTTAGCACCTCATTCAAAATCTAATTCATTACAGGCAATTGGAATAAAAGGCAGCATACAGGATGCACACCCAGGAGTAGTGCAAGACAATATTGCAGTAGGAAAACATTTTGTCGAAAAATATTTGTTCCCAGTTCATACAGAAACCTGCCCACCTGCTCCATTTTGTCGTGGTAGGTTTCCGCCTGGTATTCGATCACCTTCTTCTCGCTCTGGGTGGTCTCCAGCTCCTTGCAGAGTTGGGCCAGCTCCACCAGAAGGGAGGCGATTTGCTCGGCATTGCTCCGCGCCTCCTCCTCCACGCCTCGCAGGCGACCCAGCTCGCCGCGCAGCTTCTCGCTCTCGGCAGTGTAGGAACTCTCCAGTGTGTTCAGGTGTTCGCTCATCGCCTTGCTCCCTTTGTTCTGTAATGGAGACCAACTTGGCTTTACTCTCAGTGAGGTGGGCTCACAAAGGCCACATCTGGCCTCTTAAAGCAAATCCTGTTAAAGGTAACCTCCGCTGAAAAAAAACATGAACTCAAAATGAAGAGAATATTAAATTCAGAATGTCTGACTTGGTTCCCATTACAAAATAGTTTACTTTTTTGTTATTCACATTCTAAAAGGCTAAGATCTTTGGTTACAACCACAATAAAGCGCTGCACTATGGGATTGCTGGCTCTAAAAATATATATTTTTTAAAGTATGTAATTCTGAAACAGGAAGCAAATGAGATATTCTTAATTGACCATTCTCTGCATTTTGAGTTCTTGTTATTGCCAGTGGAAGTTCCCTTTAAGTTAATGACTGTAGCCAACAGCAGACGTTGAAAAAGGAAAGCAAAAGAATACGCTGTATCTGAGTGGCTGGGTCTTCATTGGATGTGTTACCATGGGAACACGCACCTGCTCGTCGATCTTGCGTTGCAGCTGCATGATCTTGTTCTCCATGCCGATGTTGAGCTTCTTGAAGTGCTCCATGGAGCGCACCTCGATCTTCAGCTTCTTCAGCTCGCGCCTGGCCCGCATGCGGCGGATGCAGCACTGCAGGTAGAGGATGGCGGCCTGCGACCTCTTGCACCACTGCCTGGCCAGCCAACCCCTCACCCACTTCTGGATGATGACCGCCTTGTGCTCCTGCAGAAGCTGCAATGAGGAAGGACGAAGAGACAGTGAGATCAGTGGACACTCACTATCTCAGTCCATGCTCAATAAACTACTTAAGACCGCTTTATCACGGGCGGCCTACATAGGCCACACTTTTTAGCTCACCCATTTACAATCTGTGAGGAGCAACAGTAGCAAGAAATTTGAACATGCAACCTTCTACTTACTGCTGCCGTTTGCTAACCACTACCCAACCCTGCTGCGACCACAACATACTGCTGTTGCCTCTCAGTAGGACAGACCCATTCTGAAATTAAAATGATTTATTTGACTTCGACGCTTCATCTCCCCCTTGAGCGCATCTGCTCTGTCTACCAGACGTACCGGTTTTTTGCTTGTCTGCTGTTATATAACCGGTTATATTATAGGTTAGATTTGTGAGCAGAGAGTACATTGCCCTACTTGATTAGTATGTATTTGAGAGAAAAAATAAAAAAAGTTCTATTCACAATTACGGTTGTAATGCTGTCATTCAGAATTCTGACTGCTTTCTTTCAGGAAGTATGTAAACCTGTGTAGAGGACCACAGATGGTCACATATTCTGCAGACCCAGATACACAGCTGCATATTATTAACAGTGCCTTTTCCTTACCATTCATTTTGACACATTTTATGAATATTCATGAAGAATACAAAAAACAATATTGAGGCATATACAGATATTTTCATGAATAAATTGTATTATAATTGTGGAAATCCTCTGCATCCAAAATGGAACCTTCTGAAGTTAGGGGAGATCTAGTATGGAAGAAAAACATGAGCTGGCCATCCATTTGGCCTACAGAATGTGTGGTGGGACCTACCCTCTGGTACAGCTGTCGGGCCTGGTAGGCCCGCAGGATGCACTGGATTTTGAGTGCGGCAGTCTGCAGGCGCTTGTAGCGCTTCCTCTCCACATACATGCGCTGGTACTTCTGAATGACGATGGACGCTTTCGTCCTGCGAAGGAACTTGGCGAGGCTGATCAAGGTTGGAAGAAAGGAGAAAGACTTGTCAGAATGTGGGTTAAAACACAGTAATTATTGTTGGTGTTTGCTGATAAAGGTTCATTTCCAGTCCCAGAACAAGAATGTCCAATTTGAATGAAAATTAAGTAGCTGTGATTGGACCCTGAATGACAAGGAAGCAGCTGTGATTGGATATTGTGCGAGACCGAAGCTGCCGTGACTGGACGCAAACGAAGGCTGCAGTCTCTCAGCTCTCACCATCGTGCCTGGTATCCCCGCACACGTCTCTGTATGGTGATAGCAGCATTCCTCATGCGCAGGTACTTCTTGCGTTCCAGCCAGCAGCGGATGGTCTTCTGGATGCGGATGCAGGCCTTGCGCAGCTTGTCAGCTCGAAGCTTCTCGAGGTAGACCACCTGGCCAGCGCGGAAGAAGATCTTTGTCTTCCCAAACTGGTACTTGTCTTTATCCTACAAGTTGAGAGCAATGACAGGAAAGAACACATTCCGTGTTACTGTATGCGCATTCACATTCAAGTAAACCTTATCCTGGACTGGTTAAAACGCTCTAATCTTCACAGGCACTCAATGACAGCAGGCACTTTCACAGCTGTGAGGTCCTCAGTGGTCTTTAATGACTAAGCAGCTGCCCTTCATTTGACCATATCGCAGTGTCATGAACAAAAATAGCCTGATAATATCACAGTATTTATATTAGATTAGAGTTCTATATATAGCTGCAAACCTTTTGAAATCACTAAGGCTTTATGCATTGTAGTTAGCAGGACCATCAACAATACCCAACAGACTAATAAATTGAAAAGCTAGCACTTGACCTCTGCCACTGCAGTACCTTTAATCATTGCACCACAAGGCCAACTGATTGAAATTTCTCATAGCACGTGCAAAACCTTTTAGCATACGCAAAACTAATAGCACAACTAATGATTGGTGCAAAACAAATACCATGACCAATCGTTAGTCATGTTATTGGTTTTGCATGTGCTAAAAGGTCTTGCACAAGCTAAAGGCCTTAGTAAATCAGGCCCTATATATATTGTTTGAGGGCATTTCTCATGTTAGCAACTGTGCCAGTGATAACAAAGCCTGCACGTGTTGCTCCTACCTGCACTAGTTTCACCAGGACTTTCCTGCAGGTCAGCTTCCTGTCGGTCTGCACATCCTTGTGCTTCATCAGAACCTGGTACCGACTGAAGAACTCCTGATAGGTCCACCTGATGTCGGGGCAACAGTGGACTGTCAGACCAAAGGGCTGCTTTGGTTCACACTGGATCTGACCATATGCCGTGCCGGCTGCAGGGTCACTTCAGCAATGGGTAGTGGCAGCAAAGTGCGGAGTGGGGATGTGTGATAGTTTCAGAGATGGGGTAAGTCTGCATAGCATAAAAGGCCTGAAAACATGCACCAGTTAGAGGAGATACTAAGCTATAGTGCTCCACCTTTACCCGGAAAGGAAGTGTAGGAAGGTGTACGGGGGAGGTCAGGGCTCTGAGATTGCGTACCTGGATGGGAAGCCAGCAGCTGATATCCGAATGGTCTCCAGAACACCACATGCTCTGAGCTGCTGCACAGCCCTCTTGGGGTCAAACCTAGAGGAGAAGACACGGGCGCTCTACATTACATCCCACAGTCTGACCAAGACCAACCAACCAACTCATCCCTAAAAAAGGACATGAGCTCCAGATGCATGCTTCAGTTAATCTCAGAGACATGGCTTACACTGAATGCATCTAAAAGAACCACAGCACACTACACTACATGCAAAAACATTCTCTGGAGGATACAGGCCGACTGTGCTGTGGCTGATTATAGACATCTGAGCTCACGCACCAGGAAATAACTGAGACAGCAGACCCCTTTCCAATATGTACAATAAGTCTCTAGTATACAGTCAGTCTCTAGTAGTAAAAACCATGTTATTGAACCAATTTGGTATTGACAGAAGTTAACAGCAATACTCTGAGGCTGAGGGTAATGAACTCCTGCTCACGTGAAGGGAAATTTGAGGTCGTTTGGCTTGATGCACCGCACGTAGTGGGGAGTGGTGGCATTCAGCGTGTCCATCAACAGCTGCAGGGAGTTACGGAACTAGGAGACAAGAATTACAATTATTTTAAACAATTAAAAATATTTTCATTATCAGTTTAGCAAGTGCGAGGCTGCCAACGGAATTACTGCAAAAGATTGTGTCACCGATTGACCTCACCTGTACACCCACAGTCTTTCTGTTCTCTTTAACAGACTTGGCCGGCTGTGGCTTGACGCTCAGGTTGGTGCGGCTTCCAGAGGGCACACCTGTGGAACTGGAACTGGTGGCGTTCCCTTCATCCTGGAACAGCTCCACCAGAAGATCAAACTATCCCAGCAAAGAAAGGATAACACATGAAACAATTAATCAACAGAGTATGACACGTTCATGGGTTTCAATGGCTCAACCAGTTGTTGGCGTCATAATATAGCATGTAGTTGATACCAACAATTGTTTTTTACACCTTTACAATTGTGCACTGGATCAAAATATCATCATTTAACAACTGGTTATGGGGTTGGGCCCACTAAGAATAGCAACCAACATACTTTGTATTGACAGTAATGTATTTTTTACATTTAACATGACATTTCTGTTACAGTAGTTAAGTCTAAAATAAGCTTCAACGTGGATAACTACAGAATTACACTCAGAAGGTCCTAATGCCTTCAGTAGATGGGGCCTAACCCACATTACAGGGCTTTATGTAGGATGTTATTCCTGTATATAATGGCATTTCAAGCAGCATGCTTCTGTAACAGAGCACAAAATGCCCAGGGAACGGTCACCCTCCATCCCCACCTCACCACCTGAGCTGCTGTCGCAGTTACCAAACACTCTCACCCCACCCATAACAGCTCTGAAACCATGGTGATGCAAACAAACAAGGTGTGTGAGACTGCCCCATGCCCTTCCGCCAGTGGGAGTTAGAGGGAAAACAGCAAGACAGTTTTGCCACAACTTTGGAAGTATGCTTTGGGTCACTGTCCATTTGGAAGAGCCATTTGCGACCAAGCTTTAACATCCTGGCTGATGACTTGAGATGTCAATATATCCACATAATTTTCCTTCCTCATGATGCCATCTATTTTATGAAGTGCACCAGTCCCTCCTGCAGCAAAGCACCCCCACAACATGATGCTGCCACCACGTGCTTCACGGTTGGGATGGTGTTCTTCGGCTTGTAAGCCTCACCCTTTTTCCTCCAAACATAACGGTCATTATGGTCATTACGATGGTCATTATGGCCAAAGAGAAATTTTTGTTTCATCAGACCAGAGGACATTTCTCCAAAAAGTAAGATCTTTGTCCCCATATGCAGTTGCAAACTGTAGTCTGGCTTTTTTTATGGCGGTTTTGGAGTAGTGGCTTCCTCCTTGCTGAGCAGCCTTTCAGGTTACGTCGATATAGGACTCGTTTTACTGTGGATATAGATACTTTTGTACCTGTTCCCTCCAGCATCTTCACAAGGTCCTTTGCTGTTGTTCTGGAATTGATTTGCACTTTTTGCATCAAAGCACGTTCATCTCTATGAGACAGAACGCATCTCCTTCCTGAGCGGTATGACGGCTTTTTATTTTCCCAAGATGTCAAGCAAAGAGGCACTTAGTTTGAAGGTAGGCCTTTAAATACATCCACAGGTACACCTCCAATTAACTCAAATAATCAGAAGTTTCTAAAGCCATGACATCATTTTCTGGAATTTTCCAAGCTGTTTAAAAGCACAGTCAACTTAGTATATGTAAACTTCTGACCCACTGGAATTGTGATAGTGTATTAAAAGTGAAAAAATCTGTCTGTAAACAATTGTTGGAAAAATTACTTGCGTCATGCACAAAGTAGATGTCCTAACTGACTTACAACACTATAGTTTGCTAACATTAAATCTGCGGAGTGGTTAAAAATGAGTTTTAATGACTTCAACCTAAGTATATGTAAACTTCGGACAACTGTACATACATACATACATACACTTTACTTGGAACAAGAGTAAATGGAAGCATCCTTGCTACCTTGGATCAATACCTACATAATTGTTTGACACTGATGGACTGAATATACAGTGCCCTCCACAATTATTGGCACCCCTGGTAAAGATGAGTAAAAAGGGTTATAAAAAAATTCACCTTTTGGGCCGCCGCGGTGGTACAGCGGTAAAGAGTTGTACTCCGAGGATCGGGGTTCGCGCCCCGGTCCTGCCATAGCCGAGCGTGGCCGGTGCCCTGTGGAAGCGACAATTGGCGGTCGCTTCCGGGTGGGGGGAGGGGCTCGGAGAGAACCGCTGCGCACAGTAGAACCCAGGGCGTGTCACGGTCAGGAGCTGCGCCCTGTAGAGGACGTAGCGCCCTCCCTAAATATACCGATTGACGGGGTTGTGCAGCGGTGGTTCTCTAGCGGTTGCTACACAGGGGGGAATTGAATTAGAATAGGGGTTCAATTGGCTACTAAATTGGGAGAAAAAGGGAAAAATCAGAAACAAATTTTTAAAAAAATAAAAATTTCACCTTTTGGTGAATTAGCTTAATCTCACACTGAAACAATGAGAAAAATCCTAACTTTAATTGAAGTAAATTTATTCTGAGAAAAAGAAACCTCATCAAAATATCTGAGACCATTCCTCTTTACAGAGTCTCTTCAGAACATCCAGAGTCCAAGGTCCTCTCTTGTGCACTCTCCTCTTCAGCTCAGCCCACAGGTTCTCAATGGGGTTTAAATCAGGGGACTGAGATGGCCATGACAGAAGCGTGATTTTGTGTTCAGTTAACCATTTTTGTGTTGATTTGGACGTGTTTTGGATTATTGTCCTGCTGGAAGATCCAACAACGACCCAGTTTATTTTCCTGGCAGAGGCAGCCAGATTCAGATTTAAAATTTCCTGGTATTTCATGGAGTTCATGATGCCATGTACCCTAACAAGGTTCCCAGGGCCTTTGGAGGAAAAACAGCCCCACAACATCACGGAACCTCCACCATACTTAACAGTGGGGATCAGGTTATTTTTGGTATAGCCATCCTTCTTTTTACGCTAACCCCACCTTGAGTGTTGGTAGCCGAAAAGCTCAATTTTCATTTAATCGGACCATAGAACACGGTTCCAGTCAAAGTTCCAGTAGCGTTTAGCAAACTCGTTTGTGGTGAAATGACAGGAAAGGCTTTTTTCTGGCATGCCTTCCAAATAATTTGTTGGCACGGAGGTGACGTCTAATGGTAGTTTTGGAAACCCCAAGATGCTCCTTTCCTCTGTAATTCTCCAACAGTGATCCTTGGGGATTTTGTTTGCCTCCCTTACCATCCTCCTCACTGTGCGCGGGGGCAAAATAAACGTGGGTCCTCTTCCTTGCAAGTTTGTAACAGTTCCAGTTGCAACTTTTAACTTTTAAAGTATTGCCCTAACGGTAGATATGGACATTTTCAGGTGAGTAGCTATTTTTTTTATAGCCATTCCCTGACTTATGAAGCTCAACACACTTTTCCCTCATTTGATTTGGGTGTTCTCTTATCTTTCCCATGTTGATGTATGAATAAGGGAATATGGCCTCTGTGTCACATCATATTTAAACCCCAGTGAAACAGGAAGTTGTGGATTACTGCTTGAAAGTTCCTAAAGACTGATCAACTTTAAAAAGTAAAATATAAATGAAAAAAAACAAAAACGTTTTGTTCATAAGAATTTATAGGGGCGCTAATAATTGTGGCACGTGCTTTTGTTAAAAAATTATTATTTCTTGACGAGGGATTATTTTTTTCTCAGAATAAATTCACTTCAATTAAAGGTTGGATGTTTCTCATTTTTTCAGTGTGAGATTAAGCTAATTCACCAAAAGGTGAATGTTTTATAACCCTTTTCACTCATCTTTACCAGGGGTGCCAATAATTGTGGAGGGCACTGCATATAGCTTTGCAGGAATCATTAGGAATGACAAGACTATCCTGTCAACAGCTTTCAAATTTCAGGTTGAAGTACAAGCATATGGTAGAGTATTTGAGCACTGGATGCTGTACGGTAGCAATTGCACATGCTCTAAATGCAATTACCAAATATTAAATATCACACTGGAGAGCCAAATGTGTTGATTTAAGGTAGCTAGATTTGTTTCCATACAGCACAGTGCAATGGAAGAAAATAAAAACAAGGAGAAATGTACATACAGCATGCATATGGACAAAATGAAGGTCCTTCTTCATTCAAAATTAATTGTCTGAAATTAATCATTAATCTAGATAAAAAAATACAACATTTAGTCACATTTATTAAATTGAAAAAAGGTGTATATATATATATAATTATTTTTTTAGTTTAGAGATGTTATTGGTTCTCAACATATTTAAATCCTTACCACAATCAGCTACTGCCTCAGTAATTCACAATCCTTTCTCTAAACAAAGATGAAATACTGAAAAGCCAGGAAAGTCCTTTCATTGGTGTTCAGCAATGAATAGATTCAAGTTCCTTTCACTCAGACATATTCACAACTCAATCATAAAAGCATCTGACAGCAATTCACAGAAATAATAAGCACCACTACACTCATCCTTGAGGGAATATAACAATGTGATTCTTCTCGAATGGCCATTTCAAGACACCAAAAGGAAGATCTTCACTCAACTGAAGCGGAAAAAAGTTGGGTTACATGAATGAATGGATCTCAGCAGGTATGATCATTGTGACAAACAGAAAGGGGGGACTTCCAATCACAAACTGCAAAAATAAATCCGTATTCATCTTAGTTTATCGATGTGCAAAGATCAAAAATCGCATTTAACCCTCATATTACGTTGACCTTTTATGATGCCTTTTATATTTGGGATCAAATTGATCGCAAAAGTTTAAACTGAGACAAAAATACTGCGATAGAAACATTTGACACTTTCTTGTGTCACCTTTTGTGTGTCTCCCAATTGACTAGCCTTTTATTCATAAATATACAAAATGTGTGATGAAACATCTCAGTTTAGAGCCTGAGGTAAGCGAAAGTTTGTGACGTAGGAGAGGGCCACCAGAATCGCGCACAAAAAAAATCTGATTGAAAATAAAAAAGGTTGTATATTTTCTTACATTTTACACAGCTACCCCACTAATTACCTCACACAACACCTGTTAAAAAATACATTTTTGCATATTATTATATTATCCCCCTTAATGAATTTTCACAAGATGCCTCAAATTGAAATGTTTTGGAGTCAACAGCAGGGAGGGAATCATAACTTAATTTGACCATCTGGTAAAACTATAATATAAAAATTATTATTAAACACAAATACTACATTCAGTAAGAGCACTATACATTAAGCAGAATGTAAACATCTCCGAGCACTGTTCGAGCTCATACAACGACTGCTTTGCAACTGGCAGATTAATCATCATTGTTGTAAGAACTCAGTGACCAGCAGGTGGCGGTGTTGTCATTGACCTTTAAAGCACTGCAGCCAATGTTTGAGGTCATGCATCTGAAAACAATACAATTCAACACACTTTCTTTTTAAGATTCTGAATGGTTATTGTCCAGTGTAAATAATAATCTTCAACAGGAGATGCCTTCCGACCAAAAAGGACCAAACGTTCTACAGAGCAGTTTGTCTCATCATCAATGCAGAGTGATAAAACAGTAATACACACCCCAGAAGGGATATGTGAGCATGTCGGAGGACAGTGATAGGTTGGGAGGATGGACAGAAAGAACAAACCTTGCTCGCTTTTAGCACACTGATCTGCTCTTCGTTGACAGTGTCTTTATTTTTCTCCAGGAATCCCTCACACTGATACTCCACCTGTGAACAGATACACACATTTTTAGAAGTGGTCTGACTGACAGTACCCAGTGAAAGTGAATAGAAATATAAACTACTATGATTGCAAACAGTCCCTGAATTCACTGATATAATAAAGTCTGTTATTCACACATAGAGGAAAATGTGTTAACATTTAACAGCTATGTATATTCAATACAAGTGAAATGTATAAGCACATTTTACATTTGTGATGGGCTATGGGTACACAAGTGTGATATTGGGCACAATTAATTAAGTTTTCTGAAATCACATCAACTGGTTTTGAGGAGGGGGTACACAGTGACTGAATGATTCTACAGGAAATTAAGGCTTAAATGTGTGGGAAGATCCCCCTGTGACTTGATCAGAAGAAACTCTGGATGTCCTTTACTTTTGGATGTAGCACAGGCAGTAACTCGACACTGAGGCTAAAATAGGCCCATGTGGCATGTGGTAGGCTACCTTTTCATATCACTACCATACACAAATGAATCATATAACATAGCCTGGCCTAACTGCCGACAGATTAACCCCTTAGTGTAGACGCCTTAGTGGCCATGCCGGTGGCGCAGTGAGATTGCTAAACTGAGGCATTCATTGCCCCTGCAACAAAACTGAGTGGAAACAACAAACTCCACATTCTATCTTTATTAGTATACGATTCGTGACAACTATACCAGTTACAGAGTTTCTAAGTGCCACTATTGTCATGTAGCTACTCCATTTAACAAGCAACCTCCAACCCAGTCTCACCTGCAACTATACCGACCCATGCGTGACAGTGGACAATAGCATCCATAAAAATATTTTTTCACCACCAAATATTCCTATTCTGTCATAGCAATAAGATAGCCAACAATAGCCTTAACATATGCCCATTCTACCATGAAAAGCCCTGCTCACTCAATAGCAAAATAAACAAGTGAAATTCTTGTGTAATCATAACACGTCATCTACAGTATTATCCGCTCATAAATATGAAATAAATATACAAGGTTTTACACACAGAGATATCCCTTTATACAATCCTACCAATGGTTTTACACAGAGATATCCCTTTATACAATCCTACCAATGGTTTTACACACAGAGATACTAAATATGAAATAAATATACAATCCTACCAATGGTTTTACACAGAGATATCCCTTTACAAATTCAGTGGTCATTTATTGTCTTGGACAATCCGTTTGAGAAATACACACCCCTTCATAATGCTAATACACCTTCTGAAAACCACACAAGTAAAACCCCACCAGCTGTTCCTGCAGCTGTTATATATTTCCATTATTCTGGTTTGATTGACAACTCTTATCCAATAGATGACATTATAACCTTCACAATGGTGTTTGCAATGTCTTATTTGATATTTTGAACCAGGTATAAAATTGATATTTAATAAATTACAGCTGGGCGTAACAGCTTTTTTAGTTTGATTAGTTTTACGCAAACTACTACAGAAAACACACAAGAATGTACATTTGCTTGCCGAGGTGTAATTGTTGTTTTCCTGCTAATTTCTAGAGAAAATCCACGCCTTGCTTACATTAATTTTGGGAGTGGGTCAGAAGATACCATAGTATTGATTCTATCAAAGAATATACCTATGAACATGACGGATATTTTCCTCCTTGATATGCAAGTATTACTGCTTATAATATTTAAAATATGTGGATTCGTTTGTCCACTGTCTTGTGCCATATGTTTGCCATTGTTATTTTTGCATTTTCAGTGCATTTCACTGTAGTGTAAGTGTTCATGGGTGGCTCAGTCATGTTTCACATTTGATTTGCCATGAAGCTAGAACATTTGCCAGCATTTCCTGATGGTGGAATATTATTTTATTGTACATAATATAAACTATGGCGTATTAGTATCTGAAATCTGAAATACACATTCTAATTTACTGTTCACTGATATCTGCTAGATGAATGTAACATTTTCTTTGGGAGTGATGGATGGAAACATTTTAGGAAAAAAACTAAAAATAAATGACATCCCAAGGCATGCAGCAAACGATTACATACTGTAGAGTACAGAAACAAAGTGATGTTTTATTGAAAAACATGAGTGAATGAATAGGCTACATATTTAGGTGTGTGTACCAGTGTGATATAAATGGTTTCATCTTCAACCATTGTAAGGGGAAAATGGGTATGCTTTATTATGGTCAAAAAGTATTTTATTAATTTTATGACAGGTTTTTGATAGATATCTATCCGCCCTATACTGATGAAGGTTCCTACTTAAAAATTATGCAAAAGTGAGTTTCATGAGTAAAAATTGATTATTTGTAGTTAAATATGATTTTATGATTTACAGCAGTGCTAAATTTAGCCATTTTGGATAGACAACAGGGTACACTTCTTACGGTTTGCATCATAGATCTTTAGTAGTTCTGCAAATCACTCAGATTTTGCACACTTGTGTACAAGTGTATGGTCCAGGAAATGTATAGTTTCACCGGTTTTACATTTGTAGCTCTCAGTATTTCATTGCAAACTAAAAAAAAAACAACTTTTTCGCATTTTTGCATAACTGATCTAAATTAGTATTGTAAATGGTACAACTGTCTTGCTTCATTTAGTCATAGAGTTATGAAGCCTTAAATAAAACGCCCCCTAAATAGATGAGAATTGACCAAATTTGGCATCTGTACAAAGGGGTTAACACACTGGCAGGACACCGACACCATTTCTTTATGGCCACATGAACACAGGCACCTAAAACTCTGAAAACCACATACAGTATCATAGAGAACCTGACCATCACTGCAGAGCCTTTTCTCCAGCAAAGAAAAGTGCAAGAAGAACAGACAGACTGAGGAACATGTCTACCTTGTCAGCAAAGTGCTGGATGATGAAGGCTTTATTGGACATGCGGGGCCTTCCAAAAAGTGCACACGTCTTCAAGTGTGTGTTGTACAGCTTTTGAGCCCATGTGTCGTCACTTCCCTTGGGCATCTGGAGAACGGGAGAGGTCAAGAGGTCACTGGGTAGAGGTCCAACAGCAAGCATACCTGAGCATTCTTCAATCACACCGGTGTGACAACAAACCTGAGTTGTACCCACAGTGTGTGTGTACTTTGATTAGATAATAAAAGGGGTCCAACCTTGCACTCCTCATCCAGAAGGGCAAGAACCCCCATTTTGGCCTCGATGAGGTTTATGCAGGGCTGATTGTCGTAAAAGTCAATGAGGGTCCACGGCATCTCCTCCTTCATGTACTCCTCCTGCTCCAGTTTGAAGACATGCTGCAGAGAGAAAAGGGGAGCGGGCAGTCAGTGTTATTTATATTGAGTGCAATAATTCATTCTTATCATCTTCTAATACAATATCCTTCATACGACTAATCAATAGCCCAGAAACCACGCTCAGAGGAGGGTTTTGAAAACAAATTATAGCAGTGGTTTTGGGCCATAAAGCCGTCCACGCAGTTGTTACTCGTCTCATTCATTTTAATTACATCAAACACAAGCTTCATTTTATCATTGCAATCTGACCAAATCAATGCAATTTAAAATAAACATGTTTAGAACATTCAGCATATCAAAAACAAAGGGCAGACAGATGTTGGATTCAAGTGAAGGTCCGACACACACCAATAGTTCTAGAAATATCTAGCATTGTGTTAGCAGCTGGAAAAATTAAATCAGAACTCATGCATAATGGCAAATTCGAACATCTACCACACATACAATGGCAGAAAATGGCCTCTGTATGCAAAAGCCTCACAGTAACGGCAATGCTTGAAGACGGTTTTAAGTAATAACAAAAACCTTTGATGCACACGGAAGAGCGGAGATGACAGCCATCACTTCAAAAATGACATAAACGGGTGCGTTCAAAACAGCTCACAGGGAGAAAAACAACACTCACCATGTTGAACTGTTGCTGGAGTTTCTCATTGGCGTAATTAAAACAAAACTGCTCAAAGCTGTTGATAGCTAATGTTTCAAACCTGTGGGAAAAAGAAAACAAGAAAAATAAAAAGTAGAAAGTAATGTACAGTAGGTTTCAAGTAAACACCATTACATAGTCAGACTGCCTACAAGCAACCTACACCTTGTACGATTAAAACTTTATTCTGTGACTTCAACAGACCACATTATCAATTTACTTCTGTAAGAATTGAAATCTGTATTTGTCCTGTAAGATCATGTCATGGGAGATATACGTATGTCTGGAAAACCATTCTCCCGATCTAGTTAATAAAATCCTATTACAGAGATGTATTTTCACCCAAATGCAGACATTTTTGCCTTTCCAAGTGTGGGAACGCACCCGTAAATGTCCAGAACCCCAATGAAGGAGTCCTGTCTGACCGTAGACCGCAGGGCCTTGTTGACCTGGGCAACGATCCAGCTGAAGAGCTTGGCATATATGTGTTTGGCAAGGGCATCCCGGCTGTTGACGGCCTGACGTTTGGGAATGGGCTTGATGTAGGTCTCCGTACCGGTCTTCAGCTTCTTGTGGCACAGCCAGTGGGACATGTCCTGGTATGTGACACCCATGAGGTCACAGAAGACAGTGAGGTTGCTGTTATTCGGCTGAAATGAGAGGACGATGGGAATACGTTACAGGTCGCCCTCAGGCTGAAATCAGCTGGAGAATCATGTGTGAGATGCTCTGGTAAGTTAGGTTCCAATGTGTCTGTGTCCACCTCTATCCTGCTGCGGTCTGCATCTCGATCCTTCACTTCCACATTGCCCAGATAGAGGATGGAAGCCAAGATCTTGAAAATCCCCATCTGATAAGTTTCATTAATTCCTAAAATAAAATGTAAAGTCACTGAAGTCAAGGAACAAGCCCAATTTGCCTGAAGTAAAACTAAATGACTGATATCCAACACAATCTTCAGAAATGGACATACTGAAATGAAGGTCAATGAAGATTATTCTCATGACAGCTCACAATATGCCATACATAACCTGATCAATTTTTAATATGCCGACACTCCTTAAGATCAGACCTCACTCCAAAATAAATGAATACATTATAACAATATTTTTTTATAATGGCCAAATATAAGTACCTACTCAATACAGTACTGCTGTACTCTTACCTAACAAAAAGAGATTATGCCTTGCAGAAGACAACTCATGGGCATCGTCCACCCCGTCAATGACAGGGCTTTGACCCTGGTTGGTGAAGCGAAAATTATCCGCTTTACCTGGTGAAGAACAGTGACTGTATTATGCATCGTTTCCTAGTGACAGGACTCACCAGGGCAAACACAAGACACTTCAAGGTCAATTAGGTGAACTGAACAAGTTTATTTTAACTTTTAAATGGATTCAGAACAAGAGAATCAAATGTTTTTTACTCAGTAACAACCACTTTTGTGCAAGTAGGTCAAAAACATGTATTATCCGAAGATAAACCGAAAATATATTGAACAGCGTAAAAACCACACATATTTATACATATATAGCGTACATGCTACATATTTTGTAAGATTTAGAAAAAATAGCCGAAACACTTTCACACGCTCACACCAAGAAAGCTAAGATTCTAGTGGCTTCAACATAAAACTTAACTGTAGAGGAGAGGAGATGAAGAGAGGAAGAGAGAGAGAGAGAGAGAGAGAGAGAGAGAGACGCTACATATAACATTCTGTCTAAAAAAAACAGATTGGCAGGCTTTAGTGGTAAAACGAAAGCAAAATATTAGAGATATGAGATTTCTTCAATGAACTGCCTAGTAGCTTTACCCAGGTGCCCAGGAACAGAAGCCCATTTGTGCCAAAGCACCCCGGATATCAGAGTGTCAGCAGAACTGAGACGCAGTATGACAGTGCACGATGGTGCCAGTGGTGCGTTTCCATGGCAAGGAGGGCAGGTGTCTCCTCACAGTAAGAGTGTGCGGATAAACCCGATCACCCTCCTGCTCTCTGGAGACGCACATGCTGCTCTCTTTGTTGCTCCATCGGATAACAAATGTCTACAGACTGACTGCCTATTACCACTGGTAGCATTTTGTCCTACTTCATGTGTCCTTTTATTACCATTTGTAAATGAACGCAGGAATACAATTCACCGCCCTTTTCGTGGTTTGGAATAACAACTGACTAACCTCAACATTACATACCTAACAGCTGAAATTAAGGAGTTCAAGGCCAAGATTTACACCGGGAGAATACAACCAAGCATGCAACCAAAGCACCCCAATGGAATCAGTACCTGACTGTAGCAGTCTTTTAGAAATGATTAGATCAGAATAAAACTAAAGACAATTGTTGCAAGTGCATCCTCCTGCTCATTTTGGCTTCCAATGAAAAGCACCTACCTAACTTAAGATATTGAAATTCGGGTAAATGGGATGAGGCACACAGCTGGTAGAAGATATGGTAGTTCCTCTCCTCATCTGCCTGCAAATGAGGATAGAAGCAGGGAATTCAAACAATAAACGGAAAAATTACAAGCATTCATTATAAATGTACAGCACTGATAGAACTACAACTATGTAACTGCAGCAACTACCCAGGGCATGTATATATCACACTCACACTGACCCATCTATGTAGAATCGGCAAAAGTACTATTGACTCCTTGTAGGGTAAATGCTAATGATTAAACCCTGGCCCTGGGTTCCATTTTGCATACTGGACTGAGTACCAGTCCACCCAATCGTCCCATCACAAGAGCAGGCGATCACAGCAGGAGATGACAGCTCTGAACCAGGGACTATGTCACAGTCCATTTCTTTCATGATTGTAGTTCATTTTTGGCTGCTACAGCCGCCCTTTATTCAATTTCCCCTGGGGACACGGACTCACGGACAGTAACCGCTCAGATTCAGGGGAGTATACCGCCTACTGTTGCCAACCCCCACTGGCCTTGCAGCTGGTGAAGAGACTGCCGCTGAAAGGAGCAGTCAGTGACCTGCCCGAGTTTGGTGGGACCACCTGGTACTGTCTCACACAGCTGTGTGCTTGGTTTGGGTGCTGAGTGACAGGGAAACTATTGTACAATCACACACACGTTTCTCCACACTGTCAATCCTATCCTCTTTTCTGCCCAAACAACACTGTTTGATACCTGGAAATACATCTGCATATAAAACAACTAATGAGTCAGCCACATAGCACGAGACACTAAACACAGATTCTATACTTTAAAGGTTACTTCTACTTACGGAGACAGGAAAGGGGAATAAATTAAAATAATCAACATTAGATCAATATTTCTAGACAATTAAGAATATAACTCCCGTCATTAAAAGAAACTTTAAAAAATTATTTTGACAAAAAAGAAAAAAGGTTACTCATGAATTCACAACAGCATTATCATCACATTTGCACATCTTTTTATGCGATACACTGGCGTTTCATTGAACAGGAACAGATTCTTTCAGGCATCAAAAAAACCTATCAACAGGAAATTCTACAATGAGTCACAGGCTAGCAGCACGTATGTTCCGATTAGAAGTGCTAGCAATGCGAGGCTGTGTCACTCACCTGAAAGACTACTCTGGATTTCTCCAGTAGGTAGGTTCTCATATTGGCCCCAATGATGTGGTAACGCTTGTTAAAACCAATCTCGATATACTTCCCAAATCGACTGCTGTTGTCGTTCCTGGTGGTTTTAGCATTTCCAATAGCCTGAATCAAAAGAATATCAAATATATTAATAAAGATAAAATGAGAATGAGTAATTATATTTTATTAATTAAATGTATTCATTCAATGCAATTAGTGAGTGGTTTTCATAGTTTGATGAAATACGTTTTCTTCATAAAGAACTCAGTCATAAGCTTGTGTTTACCAGTGTTTACCAGAGGAGCTAATGCCTAGCTTTCCTGTAGTGAGAAACCGGTGGGGCAGGGAACAGAGCACTAGCTCGTCCTATAGAATGCAAGCCAGATCCCTGCAGAGATGCTCACAGAGGGAGCGGGGAAAAGTGCTTTCTGCTCAGCATCACGGACAGCAGCGTGGAATTAGGCTTCTATAAATAGCCTGCGGGTAATGCTTACACGGGCGGCAGACTGACATCTACTGTATTTGTAGTTTGTTTGCCCACTGCCCGATTCTCAAAAAAAGGAGAAAGGATTCCATCAAAATAGCATAGCACGTTTATAAAAGAAAGTAGCATCCAAGACTGGAATCCAAGTTGGAATCGGAACGCATCAATCAGGAACGGTGAACACATCTAAGCATCTCTGAATATGCATTTCTGCAGATTGCCAAGCCATTTTCAGCTTTCACTCTGGAAAGCATGTTAGCGCCACAGAGAAAGCCACATCTAGCCCCCCCCCCTCAGAGACATTCGATCTCTATGGATCATAGGAACCCGCTTGCTATTCCTGTCCTGCAAGCTCCTTTTCCAGTAAAGGAAGATCTTTACATTTTCAACCAGAAATCACATATAAGCCATCTTGGATCACTGGACTGGTGTTTACATGTCCTGTAATGTGGAGCACACCTAGTAAATCCGGGCAGAAGAACCCGTTGACAAGGTTGAGTCCACAACACGGCCAGAGCATTTGTATGTGTTAACCCGAGAAGGCGGAGTCTTGATTGACCAGTAGAGAAAATTCCCAGTCGTCCCAGGACCCCCCAGCTGGGCCGGTCACCACAGCTGACAGGGGGGTGAGCAGGCCTATTTTATGTTGGCCAGCTGTCACCGGTGAGACGTTCAAAGGAGACGTCCTCCGGACATACAGAGGAAATGAACTCATCCCCAGCAGAGGGAGAGATCTCTTCAGCTCCGCTCACACACAGAGGCTTTTCAGCAGTGCACTAGAGTAGGCAAATCGCCCCATATATCACCATTGCACTGTGTGGAGTGGCATGAACAGCTGATGTAATCTAGCGAGCGTAATATATAGCCGCGTCACACAAAAACCAACCGCACAGAACACGGCCTGCACTGGTGCTATTTGCGTACTGCAGTCAGACACTGTGAAGATCAGGGCCTGTGAAGGCTAAAAAAAAATTATAAAACCGCACACACTGAGAGAATGTTTCGTGTTACAGTCGTCTGCTGTGCCAGTTCAGCACAGGGCAAGGAGGCTGATGCAATAGCCTTGACAAGGGCAGAGGAGCCAGCCAGGGCACTGGGGAGAGCATTTCCACTCCCTGCCTTGCCCTTCCCACAAGGCCCTGCTGCACATGCAGAAAAGCAGTACACACACACCACCACACACCACCACCACACACACACCACACACACCACACACACCACACAAAGTAGCTTATTTCCCCACATATCCAGCCAATGCAAAGCACGGCAAGGAAAAGACCAGAAACTCCTCTATCAACCCTGTAAGATTTGCCCATTATCTCTCTGGCTCTTATCTTACACATTTGGACAAGGGCCACAGAAATGAGATCAATTAATTTGTTCTGCAGTGAGCTGCAGGCTGCATGGATTGGTGCAGATAGGTGGCCTCTAAGCTAATCAGACATAAGCAAGATGTCATATACACCTGAAAACTTTCAGCAGGAATTTAGGTTATACAACTGCTAGCTAGATGTACCTTTCTTTTCTAAAATGGACCAAACACATTTTTAAATAATGGATTGAACAAAGAAACTACACTAAAGCAAAACAGTCCAATAATATTATTATAGCACTTAAACACTAATCTATGAACCAATTAAGCACCCTGGTAAGAACACTGTTAACACTACTTACAGAACTAGCATTTATGCTTCTGCAGTAAAATGGTAATAAAGGATAGCTCAAATCGTTTTAAAACAATTACATAAATACTGGTAGCCCAATCTGAACACATGCTATACACTATACCCTGAAATCCAGATTTAATTGTGATGCAGCACTGTCAGACAGGTTAGCATTCGGGACAGCAATACAAAGGAGTGCACCAGGAGTCCCTCACCTCCATAATGGGGTTGGAGGCCAACACTTTCTGTTCCACGTTGGCCTCGGTGGTAGAACCACTGACCGTGGCGAAGTAGCGCATGGTGTATTTGGCCGAGACAGTCTTCCCAGCGCCGGACTCCCCGCTCACGATGATGGACTGGTTCCTCTCATCTCTGGGAGACATTCACCACAGATCAGCTGGAGGTCTCCGAGCCCAGTTTATTCATAGGCTTTTGCTTACACAGGACTCTTATGGACAGAACCACTACAACACTTCAAAACCCCTGGTTAAGCACAACCCCAAGACTCAGTATAAATCCCAGTCAAAGGTTTTGTTGTGCTTCCAGCTCACTTAATACAGAAAGCTCTGTATGCTCTCGTCAAGCTTACCATTAAATTGATAAATGGCAGGGGGAAAATGTTCATCAGACCTGAGACTGAATTTTATATGGTCTGCGAATGACCCTCAACGCCTTGTGAGAAGGCCAAGCCGAGAGTGTGCACTGCACTAAAACGGAGTTCCTAAAGAAGGTGCTAACGTTTCCTCGTTGAAAAAAATAATGACACCATCTATTTCAGATAAGCCACAATGTGCTGACAGCACGATAACCAACAGTCCTCATCGTCAGGTCTGTCAGCGGTGTGAACTAAAGAAACGGAGAAGTAATGCACTAAAGTAGTATGAACGTCCTCTTTAACCACAAAAGCATGAACATAATTTGATAGAATCCCATTTACTGAGAGGGTGAAGAAATTGAACAGACCTGGCCATTTGATTGTAGGCCTCCTCAGCCACTGCGAATATGTGGGGGTCCATGTCCCCCATGTTCCGTCCACGGTAGGCATTGATGATGTCAGTCCCGTAGATGGGTAGATTCTCGTACGGATTGATAGCCACCAAAACAATGCCTGAAAGCGGTTAGGGGAATTAAATAATTTATCTTATAATGCTCATTTGGATTCCACAATGTCACAGCATGTTTCTTTTACACACAAAGGCAGTCTGGAAAAGGCATACGAGTAACCCGGGGCAGAGAAAGTGCACGCATTTACCGCAGTACGTATAGATGAGCTTTGAGTCGATGAAGCGAACTTTCAGATTGTGGAGGACGGCAGGCTCGTGGAGGTAACTGAGTGCTATGAGGTCATTCTCTCCCACCAGGATGTCAGGGTTCCGCAGGTGAGGCAGGTTCTTGGGTGTGGGGTCCAATTTGTGGTCAAGGTTCTAGAAAAACAATCATACAAGCAATGTTTTTCAGCACACTTAATAAAAGAAAAGAAAAGTCATATTTGGTAGTTCCTCCTTTTCTAACGCGCCTTATGTAACAAGCTTCCATCCCTGCTGACTAATCGGAGTAGTTTGATGTGACAGCTTGTCACCTAGAGAGCCTCCTGTGAGTGTGTGCAGGTCTTTTTCAAAGCAGGACAACCAGACATTTTCATTTGGGCTGTAAGTTTAGGCAAGTCAATCCAGCAGGTAGGGATGTTAACAGTTAATCGACTATCGATTAATTGCTAATAAGAATTTAATCGATAAGATTTCAAATGAAACAATTAACTGAACTGCGGTCTTGTTTCAACGGCAGTTTTTGTGTGAAACGTAATCATGGTTTAAGGTCTCCACGCCAGGGCGTCAAATTCAGCCTAGTGTAAGCCGTGAAGTTGAGCCTACACACGAAGTTAATGTAGCCTACCACCTGAAAAGCGAACTTTTCCTATAAACCTCGTATGAACTTTTTGTATTTTTTCCTTGTAGTTATATAGTTTTATGGATTAGGTTTATATGGCCGCTCCAGGTGAGCGTTTTAAATATGGCGTATAAACTACGGAAATATATGACAATTTGTGTGTTCTCAAATTCTGACCATTTCGTGGTAAGTAACCTATTGTAAAACATTGCGTTTTCAAATGGTAAAGTTGTCAAAAGGGTGACAAGGGCCATACTTTTTTTTAAAGCAGATGATTATTTTCTCCCAAATTGAACGTCGATGTTCAGTCATCTATGGGGGGAGCCCTTATACAAAGGGTTGAGCTTGGTGCACTGATGTAGCATTAGTGCTATTAATCACCCAGTTCGTCAGTAGGCTACTAGATTAAAATAGCGGTTCAGATTAAAATAGCAATCATTCACGCAGTGCGTGATCTAGACTCAAATTACTTGACAACAAATAAAGAAAATGGCTTTAGCTAAACTTCTTACTGAATTTCAAGTGTATAGAAGAAACAAACATATAGCCACATATTGGTTATATTAGCCTATATAAGACATGGTTATAGCATATTAGGCCTACATTTATTGTGCTATTTCGATACAAAAGAAAACACGAATGTGCTTCATTTAATCAATATCATTATTACAGATTTGAAATGGTTTAATAACGGGCAGACTTAACTCTTAGTTTGATAGATACAGAATAGGCCTACATGGAAAATGTACAATATAGCCTACAGTAGCCTATGCGATTTTGATTAGAAATGCTTGAACCGTTTTGCTTTCGGTTACGTTGGGTGGACGTCAGATGCCAGTAGAGTAGACCTACAGGTTCCGATCAAGATTGCAGGCTATATTTTTTAAATGTGAAACTGTACCAAAAAACAGTTGACCGGGCTATATTATTTTACTAATACCCCCGCCATTTGTTGCTAACTAATTTATTAGGCTATTGAGTAGCCCGTAGCCTATGCAGAGTAACTGATTCGGTTGACAATTATGTAGGCTACTGCGGTGCGATAGTCAGCAGTTCATATAGGCTAGTCAGTTCAGTAGGACTCTCTGAGGTTGATGGTTGAAAAGGACATGATGCCATTTCAAGAGAGATTATGTTCATGCTGCTAGCGGCTAGCGCAGCAACGGTTTCGCTTGCAACTGATGAGACGGAGCGCAATTTATTTTCTGTTGAAGTAGCCTATACACGCCTTCCTATTCTATTTTTGTTACGCTACAATAATGCCTGTTTCTCAAATGTTACAATAAATCTTTGATTGAGGAATATAACATGCATTTTGTATCATAAGCTATATTTAGTATATTATGTTATCAATTAATCGACTATTGTTTGTTAAGGTTAACAACTATCGATTAAGGAAATTCCTTAATTTGCATCCCTATCAGCAGGTGATGAAAATGTCAAGAAAAAATGCAATGAAGTGAAACTTCATGAAACAGTAGGCGATTCTGAAAAGAAATATGACATACAAAGCTGCAGGAACAGCCGAAATGTACCCTGCGGCAATAGCTGTAGCATCCATATATATTACTCTTTAAAACTTTCCTTCATATGCCCTTAGACTCCCTTTCATTTGGAGTACAGTTGATTTATGGAAACTCAAGACAGGAACAAAGCAAGCACACCCAAGACAGTGAGTGTGTGTGTGTGCATGTGTGTGCGTGTGCGTTTGTGCACGTGCGGGGCATGGCAGGATTATTACACTTCCTGAACATGCTTTGCTTTCAGTGTGTTCCATGGTTAGCTGGCATTTATAGAAAATGCCAACTGAGAGCTAAGGGTACCTGTAGAGTAGGCCTACCCTGAAAGAGCAGTACTAAAACAGAATAACCAGCGTGCAATCACAGATTGTTTCTGTTTCAGTTCTCTCCTCTCCCAGTGTCCAGGGCTGTCTGGGCATGTGATCTAATGAAATGCACTATAATGGAAAAAAGCTCATTTATTTCTTGAAAGAAAATGATCTTCATTACAGTAACAGCAGCAGCATAGAAAAAACAACATGAAAAAAAAAAAAAGAAATCACACATTTCGGGAGTGTCTGTCCCTTCCTGTCTGTGGTCTCGGATACCTTATAACACCTTAATCAAAATTGCACTTCCGTATGGTACAGCTGACATCACAACCCTTGGTACAGCTGACATCACAACCCGTGCCTTTCCTGTTTGGCGGGGAAGCTAATGCTGAAATACAGAACCATGTCGCCTAATCTAGATTCAATAAGATAAATGGTTAATGGCACCTTTCTAAATATTTTCATTCGACTCATCTTTTCAATTCGCTACTCACGGATCTGTTGGCAACTCACCAGCCTCCTACACACAAGCTAAAAGCTGACAGTGAAGCCGTGGAGGAGGAAAATGTATAGAATGACCGTGACAACAATATCAAACAGAAGCAAAAACACAGAACACTAAACGTGACATGGCTCCACCTGAAGCCTTCAAAAGACACAAACTGTGGACAGTGAGAAATAAAACAAAACTCCAGCATAATAGAACGTACTGGCTCTCCCACTCCATTACCTTGCCATCGTCCAGCCGCAGGTGTAGCAAGCCGTCCCCTTGTTTGTAGTCCTTGGTGAGCTCTGCCGATTTCCACACCTCCTCCACATCTGGGATCCACACCCGAGCATACTGCAGGAAGACACAGGTCACAGGAAGACACAGGGTCATAGACACTTGGGGGGGGGGGGGGGGGGGGGGGGGGGGGGGGGGGGGGGGGGGGGGGGGGGGGAGTACACAAATGCTTCTGCAGAAAATTCAGCAATTAAATATTTTATTACTGTTAGCAGAGCTGCTTTGTAATTTGTTTGTCACAGCTGGAGTAGTTCATTAGCTCATTGCTCTCACAGCAGTGGCCGGCCCTGAATGCTTTGTTCACCCCTTTAATGATATCCCCGCTTTATATATTGGTTTCCTTGCAATGACAGATTTGAGCATCTAAGCAAATTACCACCAGCCTCTGGCACCCAAGAACGAAAAAGCAAAGGGCCTGTCTGTGAATCTCAGTTGGAATAAACCCGGTACCACTATGGCTCCGGTTCCCATACGACCAGTACCTACCGGACCGAATCGCAATGCAGATTTCGACACCACTTTAAAATACAACGCCTGAGCTGCCGGTTAAAATATCCGCCGGTTTCCACCACCCTCTGGTTTTCCGAAACGGAAGTTACCGGCAACGGAAGCGTCACTCACCCATGCCCCCGCCGAACGGCTTTCACTCTGTCGACTCAGTCAGTGACAGCAGGTACCGTTAGCAAGCTAGCCAACATTAAAATTGGTCAAAATGCCAAAAGCAGAACGGTCTAAAGTGTGGCTGTATTTTACCCATGCATTTAATAATTATAATTTAAAAACAGTTAGGAGTAAATATATTGTTAAATTTCTTTGGCTTTGCAATAAAAGACATTCTTTAATCGTTTGCTCATTATTTTATAGAAGGTATTGGTTCATCAAAAGCTTTCATTACTTTGGCTGTTTGATTGGCGTATAAATGTGTGGCAAAACATTTATGAAGTTTTTTACTGCCGCAATACATTCGGGTAAACATCCAGTAAGCAATAAATAGTCATTTATACCTATAGTTCCTTCCATCAACATTTTGAATAAGAATAATTATGCCAACCTGTCTAAAACATAAGCCTACAAAACATGGGAATAATATGACTGCAGTCAGCATGCTGTGAATTAAGAGTTATTAACCTTTTTTCATGCTATAAAATTTAATGCACCAAGTAAACGAAGAGATGAGATTAATGTGCCGGTGAAATGATTTAGATGGAATATAGTAGAGGAGTAGCAGGAGAAGACAAATACGCTTCAGGATATGGTGGGACTGGAGTCTATTTATGAAGAGCATCGAATCTGGAGGCTGGAACTGCAGTGACATTAAAGAAAAAAACACAAATGGCCACAAAAGCAGCAGACAGACGGACTGGGTGACAAGTCAGAACCACTTGGCTCCATCACTAGGCTGCGAAGAGGTGGAGTTTCACACCAGGCACGGCGTGCGAGAGGAGACAGCCGATCACACCCGGCACGGCGTGCGAGAGGACACAGTCGAGTGTTTGAAGCCAAGACTGTCTATGATCTGATTATCCATGTCCATGTGACATCAGGCCCCCATGTCTCAGGTCAACCTCAGGGGTATAAAAAAGAATGGCCTCTTCATTTACTTGACCCACAGTGTAGACTCGGGTCTATGCATTACACTCCTTTCACACAGGCACAACCAAAGTGAGTAAAAAATAAAAATAAATAAATAAAATTTAAAAAAATAAAAAAATAGAACATCTTTCAATGACAAATCTCTCCCAGTAATATACAAAACATACAATTTACCAAGACGTTTCAAGAGCGGTACACCGTACAAAAGTATACAATTCCAATAAAATTTTATTTGTATAGAGCTTTTCACAAAGCAGATTTACAGAGATCCGGGCCTGAAACCTCGAGTATACGACAACGCCGCGGGTGTACGACAACGCCGCGGGTGTACGACAACGCCGCGGGTGTACGACAAAAACTCCCTGGCTGGTAACAGGAAGAAACCTTGAGCAGAACCGCTGGCAGGCACCGGTGAAGTGAATAAAGGCTGATTACATAGCAAATGAACAATAATAAACAAAGAGTACAGTCCATAAATGTCAATGACAGTCTGTAATTGACACCGGGCAAGGATGACGAGAGTTCAGTTGAAATGCCAACGGATGGTACTATCAGGCAGGGGACAGGCGTGGAGCTGAACCAACTGTGTCTGGAGGAGTGCGCTTAGTACGTCTTATGGCTACCGCTTTGGGCAAATGCCCGAAGCAGGAAAAAGAGGAGTGAAAAATATACATATATTATCAGTATGCAGCTCAGATACAGTGAGCACCATAATTAATTGGACAGTGACACATTTTTTGTTATTTTGGTTCTGTACTCTAGCACTTTGAGTTTGAAATGCTACAATGAATTTGGTCGCATATCCTTTGCATGCCATGACTTCCTGATGTCTGTGACCCAACACAACATCAAAAGACTCTTGATATCTTATTTTCTGGTACTCTTACAAGCGATACTATAACCTCTCTGCATTTGAATGGATCTCTATGGGAATTAGGGGGTGGGACTAGATTTAGCTGTAAATTAAGCTGGAATAGTAAATATTAAAAATTATTACTTTATTCTACATTATGTTAAACTGTCTAATATTTTTTGATGCCCAAATGGAGGGGGGGGGGGGGGGGGGACTAAGTACAAAAGGTTCTACACTCCTCAAAAAAAGTTCGGAAACGTTATTTCGGTCGATTATTCCTCCCCTTTAATAATACCAATTGGTATTGTATTTTATATCGTTGGAAAGCCTGATTAGTCACCTTTACAACGAGGTACAACTTGTAAGGATCGTGCATTCGTGGATTGAGCAACACAGCTAACCGTGTGGGTAGCGGCCCAAAAAAATGTGCCAAAATCCCCTGCAATATTCTTCTGTTGGTATTCACTCTCGTTTTGAGTTGCTTGGTGGACTGGATGATTGC
>CM040401.1:85000-147566 GCA_022702515.1 Ilyophis sp. 1 JC-2022 | reverse complement strand
TAGGCCATATAAAGAAGATGGAGACTGGAGATGAAAGAAGGGGCTGGAATATGCACTTGAACGCATCGGTAGCTGACTCATGAATCATGATCCATGCAGATATATATTTCACATTTTAAAATAAAAATGGGGATGGGTTGGTAAGAATTCATAAGAAAACCAGAATTATATTTAAACCTGTTTGGACAATAAAACCAATAAATCTGTACACCCACTCCCTCTCACAATTAAATGATAACACAACCTAAATCTTCCCAAAGAAATAATAAATGGGAGACATTCCTTGCCCTGTGGTTAAACACAGCTTCTATAGCATGGCAGCTCCAGCAGCCGTAGGGAGGTTATGAAAGTGCGGCTGGAGAGAAGCCCTGCATTTGTAAGCCAGTTTGTTGCCAGCAGAACACTATGGAATTAACCTCCAAGGCTCACCGCTTTCACTTCAGAAGTCAGGCTTTGTTTTATTTCACTGACGCATTATTTTCACCTCCACAATGAGAAAGAAAAGCCACAAAGGCCAGCCTATGTGTTGTCGGTGATAGCTATATTTAGGCTGTATTCAATGTCATAACATTGAGTATTGTCCTTGAATTTTAGTAATGGCTTTGAGAAAATAGCCTATACTATTTTTGTTTATTAACATTACACAAATGCAGAGGGGTCATAGTATCGCTTGTAAGAGTACCTGAAAATAAGATAGTCTTTTGATGTTGCTGCATCACAGATATCAGAAAGTCATGGCGTGCAAATGATATATAACCACATATTAAGTATCATAACATATAACATTATATTTTAATTATAAGTTTGTTCATTATTTGTCCAATTACTTTTGGTCCCCTACAATGGGGGGGGGGGGGGGTTAATAAAAGAGGTACAATTGCTACACAGTTTAGCTGATATGGATGTAAAAACCCTCAAATTAAAGCTGAAGGTCTGCACTTTAACCTCATAGTCACTGTTCCATTTAAAATCCAATGTGCTGGAGTACAGAGCCAAAACAACAAAAAATGTGTCACTGTCCAAATACCTTTGGACTGCAATGTATATTAGGTGCTCTGTTCCAGAATAAAATATAGTTGTTCTAGGCCCTGCAATCCCAAGACAACACCTTGACATACTACAGCAGTAGAGAGGATACAGAACCATACTTAAAATGTTAGTAGTCCTGTGGGCACCCAAAAGCCAGCTAAAAAATTAAATGACTACATGCAATGTTGCTGGACTGCATTCAGAGCCTGCTACTGCTATTAGCTAGATATCCACTGGAAATATATTTGTTTTCCTCCAACAGTCAACTCAACAGCCAGGGAATCTTTCTGGGTTTCTGTCAATAATCATTCGATAACTTCTGTACATTGTACACTGTACAACAGCCCAGAGACATGAGAATTATAGTCCCATTCCTTACAAGTTTCTCCTAAGACTGATCTCATAAATTAGGTAGAATTAATTACTTATTTAATAAATATTGAACATATTTAATTCTATTAAGTTCTATTACAAAATGTAAAATTGCTCTTTTAGAAAGCTATATTGCTGTTTGCGCCTGTTCAGATGGTTTCACCACCTTGACATGTTTGACATTTAGAACTCCAAAACTGAAAAAAAAAATCATATTAATTACGTGGATAGAAAATCTGTATATGTACTATGTTTTGTTGAAAATAATGGATTTGAACAACAACAAAAAAAGTAATTGACCCAAAAGCAATCACTGTAACCAACCATGATTATGAAAACAACTATAACTGCTTTCAAAGACACCTTTCAAATGCAGCTAACATCATGTTATCATACTACAATATGAAATACCCAATGAAAGCCATGTTGGCGAGAGTTAGTTGAAGCAAGCAGTCGAACATAAAAATTCAGAAATTCTATAAACACATGAAGGCATCGGTTTTGAAGAACTCGTGACTATCCCTAGAAGAACCCATGCCTTTTCAGCAAAAGCGTGCAGCGGCTTGTGGAATTGTTTTAATTTTTGCATTACGATTGTGACATGCGGTAACAATACTTTCGATTGAACGAGAGATCTATTGTGAGCGCTGTGTAAACTTGTAACTGAGCCGTAAGCCGCCCTGGAAAACGAGTGTGGTCAAATGAACAGAACAGTAGCATCCCATTCTAGTCTGGGAAAAAAAATCAAAACAAACTTCATCAGCGTCGGTGACGTCAGAGCCAGCCTCAGCAGCATTTCACAGCGGTGCTCGCAACAATTCCTTTCAATGAAATCTACATTAGATTTGGACAATAGTCTGTCTGACATGTGTACCTATATAGTAAAGCAGTTATATCAAAATGCAGCCCGTGTTAATGTCAAGCATGTAGGCCTTTACGTTTTTTTCACCTTTCCTTAACATCATTCGTGAGATATTCGACATTTAGCATCCCTAGGTGCATAAAGCGAGCCGGCTAGCCATCAGTAGCTAAATGAATTTCTTAATGCAGGGGTGTCCAAACTACGGCCCGCGGGCCAATTGCGGCCCTCGAAACATTTCAGAAGAATTATTAAATCTGGCCCGCTGCTACAAATGAGAAAAAAAATGCTGTTGTTTTTTTAACACTAGGGGGCAGCATAGTAAAAGCACAACCCCCCCCCCCAAACAAAAAAATTATCTTATGCATTAGCTAGCCAACGTTCCTGTAGCCTACAAATCGTGTTCTTATCAACATGGCGACTGCAAAGAATCGAAAGGTGGATAGTGAATGTAGGAAATTCCAGCCACGATGGCAAAAGTAATACTTTTTCAGAGTACAGAGGCAAGTGTGTGTTTAATTTGCCAGGAATCAGTAGCGGTGATGAAAATAATTTAACGTTGAGGCATTATGAAACGAAACATGATGCGTCTTTTAAGGCATATACTGGAGCAGCCAGAGAAGAGAAATAAAAGCAGTTGGCGGCAAGCCTATCATTGCAACAAACCCAGTTTTTTTGTGCTAATCAAACGCAGCAGAATGCTACGAGGGCTAGCTACGAGGTGGCTAAGCTAATAGCGAAGTATGGAAAGGCCTTTGTAGAGGGTGATTTTATTAAAAGAGTGCGTCACAAAAATTGTGGAGATTGTATGCCCAGAAAAGAAACGACTTCTGCAATGTTAGTGTTGCGAGAAACACAGTGGGCCGGCAAATCGAGGATTTATCAGCTAACATCAAGGCGCAAATATCAGACAAAGCTCCGTTGTTTCTTTTCTATTCAATTGCGTGTGACGAGAGTACTGACAACAGATTCGGCTCAGCTACTAATTTTTTTGCGGGGGGTTGACGATGATTTTTGCATTACTGAAGAGCTCCTCGACCTTCGGAGCCTGACTGGAACAACGAAAGGAGCTGATATTTTTGAAGCTGTGTCAGTTGCTATTCAAAATCGGAATCTCCCTTGGGACAAGTTGTGTGGAGTTACAACAGATGGTGCTCCAGTCATGATAGGTGAGCGTAACGGAATGGCTTCCCTGGTTTGCAGAAAAGTTCATGAGTCTGGGGGCTAGGCTGTTAAATTGCACTGTATTATACACCAGGAAGCATTATGCGCCAAAGTCACGAAACTGGGCGATGTCATGAATACAGTCGTGAAAACTATTAACATAATTTGTGCGAAAGCACTCAATCACAGAGAATTTCGGGCATTCCTGTCTGAAATGGATACAGAATATGGGGACGTGATCTACCACTCTGATATACTCTCACATATGTGAGCAAACATTTTCCCTGATGACGCTAAACAAGAGCCGTTTGCGATCAAAGATAACAGACAGTCAACCTTTGCGATGTCCTGCGAATCGCATCTACAAACCTCACGCCCGACATCACAGCGATTCTTCAGTCCAAGGCACAACAACACTGTTCTCTTTAGAAGTGTCACTGGTGAGTGAAATTCTTAAAATCTCTTCAAGCTTGCCTTTTAATAGGGTATAATACTATTCGCCTAATTTAAATAGAAATCTAAGTGATGTTGGCAACTGTATGCCACTTGTCTGAGCGCACTTGTATTTATTTTACACACACACACGCACACATAGCCTATATATATATATATATATATATATATATATAATAGCCTGTGGTAGTCATCATTTTTCTCCATCTGGCCCTCAGTGAAAAAAGTTTGGACACCCCTGTCTTAATGCAAGCGCTATTGTTACACATGCAGACAGAGATTTCATAATTACTCGTAACATTAAAAACATTAACATTTAAAAAGTGCAAACGAAATGACAGGGTTATTTTCGGCGTCTCGCTGACGTCTTGACATCCTGCTAGCTATCGTAGCTATTGTTAACTAACGAACACGGCAGTGTGCAACGCCTAACGTTAAAACACACTTGAAGCTCCGTGCGTCGGCTATTGCCCGAATGCAGTTTTCGCCTTGGCTTCACCATAGAAAATGAAATAATCCCACTGCTACTGCACTTAAAGCATGGAAACGTAGCTATGCCTATACAAATCCCGTTAGCTACATACACAGTAACCGGGTAACATTAGGCTACTAAACAGTATAGCAGGGGTGGCCCATTCCAGGCCTCGCGGGCCGGTGTGTATGCAGGTTTTTGCTGCCGCCAGTTAACAATTATTTAATTAGCCCAATCGTTTACACGATCTGATATTTTAATCTACATATCCGCGATATGAAAAGCAGCTGATGAATGTTCTTGTGCCGGTATGCGTCAATGCGTGTATTGTAGCATTTTATCGTTCTGTAATTTACAAGTGAATCGGTGATTGTGTGTATGACTAATTAGCTGATTGAACTGTGGTAACTGGTGGCAGTAAAAACCTGCATACACACCGGCCCGCGAGGCCTGGAATTGGCCACCCCTGCAGTAGAGTATGACAGCTTTTCGTTTCCAGAAAACCAAAAAAGCCCTCCATTCATTCTCAGCTATTGTTAAATAAGGCAAATTTCCTTCGGCGTGGGTGACAGGTTTACAATGATTGCAACAAGACCGATGTATTCACTCAAATCTCAGACCCAATAACGAATATAGAAATGGCTAACATTAGCTACAGGGATAAAACGACAAAATATGCCGCTATATGTAGCACAGACACGTCCAATCCAGTATTAATTACCTTTGTGTACAATTCAGACGCTGCCATGACGGTCGACCCAGCCATTCTCCAGTCGGCTACAGCATCAGAAAAGGTTTTAATTAAAAGAATCCTTTCAAGAAATTGCAAGTATCGCCATGATGGTTGAAATTCACGCTATTTAAAGTCTCTGTGCATTCTGGGCAGGCCCGGCTCCACGGTTGGGCCTGGCCCAACCAATCACAAGCTTGGCCCACCCTGGCGATTTGCATATTAACTACAGCGTCTCTCTCCGACGTGCGGAAGTCGAATGAGATGTAGCCCACGCGCTTGGTGTTCCACTTGGGCATAATTCAGTAATACAAATGTACAAAACAGGCAGTACAACTTTTAAAATTATGTGCTTGATCTTTATGATTGACAATGTACAAGATCCTACCTCTCATTTATAGCCTAAACCAGGGTGCGAATTGTTAGCAGCGGTTCGTCAGAGGAAGCAAGGGAGGCTACGCCTCCTCGAAATTTTGAGAAAAAAATAAAGAGGAAAGTGTATTAAAATGAACCTTTCTTTCAGACTCTGCGTGTGTGTTTTTTTGCAATTTCACTTGAACATTGGTGCTGTCTGTAAGCCGACATCGGAAAATGTCACTGCTGCGTTCTCTGTGCTCACGGTGGCGGGAGGGGGGGAGGCAAGCGAAAGGAATCTGCTGTTCTAGCCTCCTTCGATATTAAACATTAGCCAATCAGCGTGGAGATATTTGCATTTTTCATAAATTTGTAACATTGTCAGGGGAGGCTAGCCTCCCTTGGTACATCAGCCAATCACCATAGCTTACACAACACAAACGCGAACGTGACCTTACGTGTGTTCAACAAGGCGAACGTTCGCTAACATATTCAACATTTTACCCGTTAGCTTATGTTCGCTTATGTTATCCTACTGTTGGCGTTGTTGAACGCACGTCTGAACAACGTTTTTCCCACACTGCACCGTCATCTGATGTTGTGCGTTGCTCAGTGCTAACTAACGTTAATTATGGAAGGGAGAGATATTGAATATCTTGTGGAAAACAAGTTTACAAAGTTACCATTCCAACAACAAATTATAATAAAAAACGAGGGAGACCCACGCCGCCCACATTGGAAATATTAACACATTTTTTAAATGGATCGCGCTGTTTCACCCGGAGACATTCACTAAAACGGAATGACGGTAACGTTAATGTAATAATCAGTCAATCCGAGCAGTTTTTGTTTTCAAGCAAAGTAATGTTAGGATGCAGAGAAGATTAATTGTTTCCCTCAGTATGTCATAGCTAGCTAGTATTTCTTTCTACTTGTAAACACAATGAATGATGCTTCATCACTAGTCCACAATGAATGATGCTTCACCAACTAATAAGTAGCTCATCAACTGGCTTTATAATACCGAAGCAGTTTCACATTTCACAGAAGTTTTCACAAGGATATTCTTCCTTTAGAAGTGGACTGCGCAAGGCTTTTAAATTTTTTTTATGTGTTAATACGCCCTTCGCTAGCAGGAGTTGAAAGGCGTTTTACGTATTCAGTATATCTACATCGAGGGGTTGAAGAAAATAGTACCTTTACCAATCATCGTAAACAGACGCTGTAACGGGTTTTGTTATTTTATACACTGGCATAATCGGCTTTGTTCGCATTCGTTTTGTGTGCTGAAAGTGTGACTTTGACACCTGTTTCGCTGTGCAATGTAAGTCAATGGAGAGACTATTTTGGATTATCAAGTTTGAATCTACGGAGCAGCTATTCAAGATATCTCGCCAATATTTGGAGTTACATCATGGCAAGGTAACTACACAACCCAAACCTCGAACAAACTTTCGTGATGCTTTAAGCTGGTCAGAGCCTTTCTGCAATCTCAAATTAACTTTGTATATTATTCTAAATTTATGAATGACTGTTAAGTTAAAACAAAAATATTAATGTTTTTTTCAAATATGAACTAAAAGTTAAGCGTTTGTATTTCAAACAAGTTTCAGTTTACTGTTAATCAGTTCACTGTTAGAATACTGATTAAATGAATGGAAATTGGAGTCAGTAAGGGGGTATCTGTTATCAGAACAACAGCATATTAAAAGCAAAACAAGAACAGCAAAATACAAAGACCATTTGATCTGTAAGTTTCTGTTATGATTTTTGTTTGTTGTAAAAATGGTTATTATATGAGAATTAAATGGATTGATGTTATATAGTGACTGGGCAGAATCCATACTTCAGACACATGGGCACAGGATTTGTGCGAAACTTAACTTACATGCACGTATCTCAAGTTAGGATTTGGGCCTATAACAGCCGCGTAGGCACGGGTGGGCGTGGATGGGCGGCTGCCACCCAAGGGAAACTCCCGCCCACCCAGACAGTTTGCAGATACGTGGGTCGTTATCGGCGATTTACTGTGAACTTAGGCACGCAAACGAACACTCGCGGTAAATACGCTAAATGAACAATTTAATAAACAGTATTTTATTCACCCCCCGTCAACAATTTCAATCGAGGTCCGCGAAATATTTCGATAGCACCCCCCCCGTCAACAATTTCAATCGAGGTCCGCTAAATATTTCGATAGAACCCCCCCCCCGTCAACAATTACAATCGAGGTCTGCGAAATATTTCGATAGCACCCCCCCCCCTCCCCCCCCGTCAACAATTACAATCCAACAAGTAGCCCTCCGTACTACTCAGTACCCTTGAAGTAGCTCTCAGTTGCAAAAAGGTTGGTGACCCCTGCTATAAGCTGTGTTTCAATCTCCCGGCAAAAGTTTCTGCCCACCCCCTCTAAGGCAAGCCCACCCACCAGCTAATTTCTGGCTACGCTGCTGGCCTATAAGCACAGGTTTATTTAGGGTAAGTCATTTAAGCTAGCAGGCTGATTAGAAAATATATGATGAATGATGAATCAAGTGTGCATCTCTTCTATACAACATGATCACCTTTATGAAACATACTAATAATTATAATTCTTTAAACTTTTGTACAGGCATTTATATCTCCACCCCTTCCATCTCCTGCATGAGCTTCAGCCTACCCCCTTCCATCTCCTGCATGAACCAGCCTACCCCCTTCCATCTCCTGCATGAACCAGCCTACCCCCTTCCATCTCCTGCATGAACCAGCCTACCCCCTTCCATCTCCTGCATGAGCCAGCCTACCCCCTTCCATCTCCTGCATGAGCCAGCCTACCCCCTTCCATCTCCTGCATGGGCCAGACGACGCCCTTCCATCTCCTGCATGGGCCAGACGACGCCCTTCCATCTCCTGCATGGGCCAGACGACGCCCTTCCATCTCCTGCATGAACCAGCCTACCCCCTTCCATCTCCTGCATGAGCTTCAGCCTACCCCCTTCCATCTCCTGCATGAGCCAGCCTACGCCCTTCCATCTCCTGCATGGGCCAGACGACGCCCTTCCATCTCCTGCATGGGCCAGACGACGCCCTTCCATCTCCTGCATGGGCCAGCCTACCCCCTTCCATCTCCTGCATGAACCAGACTACCCCCTTCCATCTCCTGCATGAACCAGACTACCCCCTTCCATCTCCTGCATGAACCAGCCTACCCCCTTCCATCTCCTGCATGGGCCGTCTGTCTCCCCAGTCCAGGTATTGAAACGTTTCATCACAAGTTGCAGGTTATTATAAGCTAGTAAGAAAGTAGAAAATATACTGAATTATGGATCAAGTGTCCATCTCTTCTGTATAACATTCTATACAACATGATCACCTTTATGAAACATACTAATAATTATAATTCTTTAAACTTTTGTACAGGCATTTATATCTCCACCCCTTCCATCTCCTGCATGAGCTTCAGCCTACCCCCTTCCATCTCCTGCATGAACCAGCCTACCCCCTTCCATCTCCTGCATGAACCAGCCTACCCCCTTCCATCTCCTGCATGAGCCAGCCTACCCCCTTCCATCTCCTGCATGGGCCAGCCTACCCCCTTCCATCTCCTGCATGGGCCAGACGACGCCCTTCCATCTCCTGCATGGGCCAGACGACGCCCTTCCATCTCCTGCATGAGCTTCAGCCTACCCCCTTCCATCTCCTGCATGAGCCAGCCTACGCCCTTCCATCTCCTGCATGGGCCAGACGACGCCCTTCCATCTCCTGCATGGGCCAGACGACGCCCTTCCATCTCCTGCATGGGCCAGCCTACCCCCTTCCATCTCCTGCATGAACCAGACTACCCCCTTCCATCTCCTGCATGAACCAGCCTACCCCCTTCCATCTCCTGCATGGGCCGTCTGTCTCCCCAGTCCAGGTATTGAAACGTTTCATCACAAGTTGCAGGTTATTATAAGCTAGTAAGAAAGTAGAAAATATACTGAATTATGGATCAAGTGTCCATCTCTTCTGTATAACATGATCACCTTTATGAAACATTCATTTATTTACTTTTGTATACGCATTTTCATCTCCACGCCTTCCATCTCCTGCATGAGCCAGCCTACCCCCTTCCATCTCCTGCATGAGCCAGCCTACCCCCTTCCATCTCCTGCATGAGCCAGACGACGTTGGTTGATAGTATTTCTTAATGGTATTTTGCCCACCCAAAATGCCCCTCGGCCCACCCTGACTCAGACAGCTGGAGCCGGGCCTGTATACATACAGGATCATATGCCCCACAATACATATATACATACAGGATCATATGCCCCACAATACATATATACATACAGGATCATATGCCCCACAATACATATATACATACAGGATCATATGCCCCACAATACATATATACATACAGGATCATATGCCCCACAATACATATATACATACAGGATCATATGCCCCACAATACATATATACATACAGGATCATATGCCCCACAATACATATATACATACAGGATCATATGCCCCACAATACATATATACATACAGGATCATATGCCCCACAATACATATATACATACAGGATCATATGCCCCACAATACATATATACATACAGGATCATATGCCCCACAATACATATATACATACAGGATCATATGCCCCACAATACATATATACATACAGGATCATATGCCCCACAATACATATATACATACAGGGTTTTTATTTTCCTTCACAAAACGTACACTCTTTAAAATGTGCATATATAATTCATGGCACTTCCTATCAAGTAGTTTATTTAAGCAGGTGAAATAGGGTTAGGGTTAGGTTAGGTTAGGTTATAAAGGTTCTATCCAGTCACCAGATAATAAGCAGCATCTCAGGGTGACCAGCGACTATAAATATTTGATAATTATTTTCCTCCTGGTGCATAGTTTATATGCTTACTCAAGTTTCTTTTCCCATGGAGCTGCCTGAAAGGAAATACTAAATGAAAGATAAGATACTAAACTAAAATAAAGATAAAATAGTCTGTTAAATGCCAAAACGCAATGTAATATATGGAAACATAGTAACTGCTGAAACCTGGACCACCATGAGTGAAAGTGGTGGTCCTAGTTTGTATATCAGTCTTTTATTTATGTATAATAACTTGAGCACACATTCTTTGTTGCCAATATAGAATCTTTTAACTGCACAGAATTCTTCAAAGTAACTGTACTGCCTTCAGCTAAAAGTGCATATACAGTAACAATGATGACTGTAATAGAAAAAATATTAAATCGCAGAATTGTAAATACTGTGTGTGTTTTGTTATGTTTTTCCTTCTGTTCCACCATGAACCTCATTAAAATGTAAACATCTCAAAAGCATTTTTCAAAGAATGTGTATGAGTGCAGAATCATGTGTTTAGTATTGACCCGAGCCTGAATAGTGTACATCACAGCAGTCTCCTCCACACAGTTGTGACTGTTGGAGAGAAGAGAGCAATTAAAAATGTATGCAGCTTCTATTTAATGAAGCTTTTTAAGGACTTCTCACACATTATGAAGAGGAAAATTAACATGAAAAGCAGAGTCTAGCCAAAACCAGACTCGTCAGTTTCTCTTTGAAGAACATCCACACAATACGTATGGAATCATTTACTTGATTCAAAACAAAATACATTCTCTCATTATGGAGCAGATGAACAGAAAATGTTTACGACGTGATGCGTTATGACTTCAAAATGCGAAAGATTTCTATGGGATAGGAAAATACAAAGTTAATTAAATTTACTTGGATGTCTTTAAATTGCCAGCTGTGTTGAAGGCAACATAATGATGGGATCGGTGAGATTGAGAACTGTTGTTTTCAAATGTTATGTCTGATTTCTGTGCGCCCGGAAATTGACCCTTGCAGCACCCAACCCAACCCCCCCTCCCCTCCTTGAAGTTGTCAGGTCATCTCTCATACTTTAATAGGATGTAAAGAACAGCCTCCCCAGCACAATGTTCCTCTGTCCAGTCTGAGCCATGAAATATATACACCCTGACACTCTCAATGAAGCTCAAAGCGCCTCTCAACTTAATGGCTTTGACCACATGACCCAGTCAGACGTCACGTGACCAAGCACAACGGTTGCATCCTACATGGCAGTTTATACCAATTGTAAATCTGGACACACTGGTGAGCCGAGATCATTGTGTTCAGAGACACTTAAGGTCAATAAAATTCTGGACCTGAATAGCTTGTGAGATAATGGCATTGGGACTCGCCGCTGTGAATTTGAAACATCTTGAGCATGACCAATGCTGTTGTTTAGGGTTAGGGTTAGGGTTAGGGTTAGGCACAAACTCTTTCAGCCGTGAGGATTTCACTCTGAGGCCTCTGTATCAACACAGAGCATAACGATTTCTCTCTTTTCCCTGCAATGCAACTTTTTGAAAGCTCTGATATCTGGCACGTGGATTATCTCCCAACCGCCAATTACACAGAACGGATTTACTTTTGTACCTCTGGACCACGCTCATTCTCAAACCGCAAAACTCCCAGGGCTGACAGCCAGATTGCATGAAAAACTGACTGACCTACTTGTGAAAACGTGCACACCCAAGAATACCTCTGCAGGCAGCAGGCGCTTCGCATTTTAAAGACGCTGGTATCACAGGTTCGTCTGCTTCGATCAGCAAGTGGGCAAGCGTTTCCTGACACGTTCCTCAGGTGTAAAATGTACCTGCCACCTCAGCATGGCTGGTCATGATCCAGCAAGCCGTTTACCTGGGCTCACACTTCACTACACTGTACTGTGATTCCTGATCAAAGAGCCTAGTTTCCCCCCTATCGGCTGTTTTCAGTCTTAGTGGTGCAGCTGGTGGGACTCTGGCCGACTGATGAGGTGTTCATGGCATGTGAACAGAAATACGAGTCACCACAAGGCAATTCTCCACCCCACCCCCACCCACCCCCCCCTAGACCAGAGAACCATGTCCCCTCAACGGGAACTGTGCAAATGGGCTTCTGCTAATCAAGGTTCACATAGGCTAAGGGACCACATTCAGTCCAACTACAGATAAATGCACACACTGGGTCACACAATTTTTAGATGTGCTTTATTTAAAAGCTGCAAAAGCTTTAATCCTGATCACAAATAGGAATTTTCATGGTTGTGCATTTAAAAAAACATTTCAGAAGCTGCCCTTTTTTATTAAATAATTGAAAGAAGACATTTTCCACTTGTACAACTTGTACTTTAAAGTTATGTGTTTAACTGTGGTTTTTTGACAAAACACAAGCCTTTAAAATGTGAGCAAGTACTGTCTGAATAAATCCGATTACAGCTTTTAGTCTGAAAAAATCTATAGCATGAAGTTGCCAAACTTCCTTTCTCCATAAAATCTCTCTAATGGCAGAAATGTATTAACGGTTTGGGAGCCTGCGCTGAAACTTTAAATGAGAGTGAGGAACTAGTAGAAATTGGTTATTTTTAGAGTCCAGCCGTGGAAATAAATTTGGGAGCTGGAAGTATTGGGTAGTCTCCGTCCGCGTTATCTGCAGGAACACTAAAATAAACTCCGCTCCCTGAGGCATTGGTGTTGCCTGGGGAGACGGAGTGGAAAACTTTAGCGGCGATGGTTTATCTGTTGCAGCGCTGCAGATGGAGAGAGTTTACTTCCTCTTTGTTTCTGCTCTCACAAAGGAGGTCTGGCCTGTGTATAAAAGCAAGGCTTTTCTGGATGATGCAAGCATCCCTTATAATGAAAGAATGCACTGGTGTGTGTTTTTCTGTGTAATATCTTCCATTACAGTTGTTGCTGGCTTTAAAGGTTTTGTACAGTATTCTTTAAGCTCCATTATTTGTAAGTCAGATGGGAGTGGAATCTCTTCCAGTGGATAAATCCTTGTTGTCGAGCCCTTAAGTGAGTGTGTGTGTGTCTGTGTGTGTGAGAAAGGGTGGGGTTCTTTCTGCTGAAATGTTTGGCTGCACGTGCGGTGCTGCAGTGCACCCATCCCCTACTCTCTCTTTCTCCCTCTGTCGCACTGCAGTCTCCTCTTCTCTTCCCCAAATATCTCTCTCTCGCTCACTCTCTCTTACTCGCTTTCCCTCACCAGACTGCTCCAGCAGAGCCTCGTCTCGCACTAACTGCACGCAGCCTCTCCGTGAAAATGGTGCTAATTGTGCTGAGGGCTGAGACTTGGGACACGTTCTTCCTCCGAGATACAGATCAGCACTGCAAGTCCAGAGCTGATAAAGAGGGAAGGGGTGGGGGGGGGGGGGGGGGGGGCAGGAAGCAATAATAATAACGATGATGATGATGATGATGATGATAATGTGTTCAAAGTGCATTACAGTAAGAATTACAATATAACGAAGATGCAGTACTGAAAACAGGATAGGAGTACGAGGAAGAGACGGGGGCAGACAGAGAGATGGACATAGGGATGGAGAAGGAAGAGACGGGGGCAGACAGAGAGATGGACATAGGGATGGAGAAGGAAGAGACGGGGGCAGACAGAGAGATGGACATAGGGATGGAGACAGGGGCGGACTGGGACACAAATTCAGCCCGGGACGTTCAGACGTTCAGAGGCCCACACACCTATGGAGGTAGATTTCTATAAAAAATAAACAAGCACAAAAGTATAATCCACAATTGTATTTACCATCCACACACACACACCTCTCAATTTGTGTTCGTAGATATAATCCACAATTGTATTTACCATCCACACACACACACCTCTCAATTTGTGTTTCGTAAAAATCCACAAGTATGTGTTTTCCATCCACACACAAACACCTCTCAACTTGTGTTTCGTAAATCATCATTTGGATGAATGCTAAAATTATATTCACAAATGCAAATAACATTTACAGATATGTTTCCAATGTTCACATGTACAAATCAAAAGCTTGGCTTGCGAATTGGCGAATCTACATTTGCCGATCGAAGGACACGCATGATCTGCTTGGATTTACGGACAGAATTTTGAGACAAATATTCCGCTGTTTTTCACCGTGTCGATTCACGCTCGCTTAACTTGCAATTCGTAAACTAAACTTCTTCTTTTTTGGTGCTACATAACACGGCGGTTTGTGTGTTCGGCTCATCAGCGCCACTTTTAGAACAAGTGGCCAAAATTGCACATTATCTTTAAGAAGTGGATTCATGGTACATTTAATTAAAACAACCGAGTTTTGAGTTTATTTAGGTTGTAAAGTTAACCCCACGCTAATCTTGCGATGGCAAGTTTTTTAAACAGTCATTGCACAAAACTCCTATCAGATTGCATGTAGCTAGCTAGCTAGATTACATTACACAGGGGTAGGTCCGTACCAGTGGCGGCTGCTGAGCTGAAAATTGATTATTGAAACTGATTATTGGTCTCAATCATTTTCCAATCATTTCCCTTGATTAACAAGTGTGCCGACGATCTGAACAATAATTAGCAGGTGAGGACACAGCGTCTTTCTTCACACCATGTCAGGGAGATTAAACGGAAAAGTACACGTTAATAGAAATGCACAACCTGCAATAAAAATAATCGAACAAAAGCTGAGCTTTAAGATCGTTTAATATCCATGAATATTCTCGGAATTTGAGTGCGGAGAAAAAAGAGCAGATGTATCCACAATTATAATGTTGATTAAAATGAACACAATTTTGCGACGCAAATTAAAATAATTGAATTACTTGCCTAATAGCCTAATTGAGGAGAACTGGCTACATTTGATGGCATTGAGTCATTTGTGAATTAAACGCTGTAGCCTATTGTTAATCAAGGAAAATCATTGGGAAATGATTGAGACCAATAATCAGTTTAAGGGGAAGTTTTCAACCTCCTCAATTTTCAGGTCAGCAGCCGCCACTGGTCCGTACACAGTAGCTATAACTCTTTCGTCCCTCATGGAAAAGATTATGTAAAACAAACTCAACCATGTGAAGTATTGTAGCCAATTAAATTCATTTGGCAGCTATTCTCACTGATACCGATGTCTCCTATGAAATCTTTTATTTGTTCAGCTAGCTAGCTAGTAGATAAGACACCTAAATGAAAATGATCATTCAAATTGCATGGAGTGCTCTCCTTATTTTAGCTCATAGTGTTGTACTTCCTAGTTCCTATCAATGTACGGACCTACCCCTGTGTAATGTAATCTAGCTAGCTAGCTACATGCAATCTGATAGGAGTTTTGTGCAATTACTTTTTTTTTCGTGGGGTTAACTTTACAACCTAAATAAACTCAAAACTCGGTTGTTTTAATTAAATGTACCATGAATCCACTTCTTTAATGTGCAATTTTGGCCACTTGTTCTAAAAGTGGCGCTGATGAGCCGAACAACACTACCGCCGTGTTATGTAGCACCAAAGAAGAAGAAATTTAGTTTACGAATCGCAAGTTAAGCGACGAGCGTGAATCGGCACGGTGAAAAACAGCGGAATATTTGTCTCAAAATTCTGTCCGTAAATCCAAGCAGATCAAGCGTGTCCTTCGATCGGCAAATGTCGATTCGCCAATTCGCAAGCCAAGCTTTTGATTTGTACATGTGAACATTGGAAACATATCTGTAAATGTTATTTGCATTTGTGAATATCATTTTTGCATTCATCCAAATGATGATTTACGAAACACAAATTGAGAGGTGTTTGTGTGTGGATGGAAAACACATACATGTGGATTATTTTTACGAAACACAAATTGAGAGGTGTGTGTGTGTGGATGGTAAATACAATTGTGGATTATATCTACGAACACAAATTAAGAGGTGTGTGTGTGTGGATGGTAAATACAATTGTGGATTATACTTTTGTGCTTGTTTATTTTTGATAGAAATCTACCTCCATAGTCACGATACTCTGAAGACTATCATTACAGATTTGTGAAATAATTATTTAGCTCAGCACACAGCATTTTCTGTCCAACTCAAGCACATAGCAGCCGAAAAATCATTCTAAAACTGCGTCTGTGAGAATCTGTCTTCCAATTGGACGAATCCTTCTCGTCATCATGGGGGCCGCTCTTATCTCCCCCTTCAGTAATAAGATTGACGTTAAAGCTAACCTATCGTAATAGTTCACTCTGAACACCTGAACAGCAAACAACACGAGTCACGACTGAATGTGTAATGTATGCAGAGAGCATCAAGTGAGGAGGGCCGGCCCATGCCCGAACGTGGACCGCATCGCAGTACTGACAGCTAGCGTAACATTTACTATACATTAATAATAATAATAATAATTAAAAAAAATATATATATTTTTTTTTTTTTTTTTGAGATTCGAAGTGGACCGGCCCTTCGGGATTGGTCCCGAACGTCCCGATGGCCAGTCCGCCCGTGGATGGAGAAACAAGGGTGAGAAAAAAAAAAGAGGGATGGAGAGGCGGACAGTTGAGAAAGAGAGGGATAGAGATGAGAAAGAGAGGGATAGATATGAGAGAGGGATGAGAAAAAGAGAGAGGGATAGAGATGAGAGAGAGGAAAATGAGTCAGGAGAAATAACCCTTGCAGTGATCCATCCACATCTACTCCATATCTGGCAACAGAGTGATGGTTTGGGGCTCGTTCGATAGCTCAGACCCTTGATGACTTACAGCCATTTAGCCAACCATGTGTTACATACTGTTCCAGTGTAATTTACAGCTAAATGTAGTCCCACCCCCCAATTCCCATAGAGATCCATTCAAATGCAGAGAGCTTATAGTATCGCTTGTAACAGTACCTGGAAATAAGATATTGAGAGTTTTTGATGTTGATGGGTCACAGACTTCAGGAAGTAACAGCATGCAAAGAATATGCGACCAAATATTAAATATGATACTTTAATATTCAGACTTTCCGGCTTGACTGTATATTCTGACTTCATGCCTTTTCCTGTAACTGCTTAAGTGGATACTTGTATATTTCTTGTTAAATATGTTTATAAAAAACAAGTTTAAAATCACATTCACATCCCCAAGAGACCCAGTGCAGTAAACAGTCTTCTCCCGACGGGTTACAAAGCGATTCAGCAGCAGCTTTCACGTATCAAATCCAATGAGCATCAGAAACGATCGCTCTAATTATGCGTGTAGGGTTTTACAAATAACAAATTACACAAATCTTGGGTAGTCAATTTTCTTCCACCAGTCATGTTATTCATTGATCGTTCGTGACTGGCTGCGAGGCGTGGGGGGTTTCTGAACTCAATCATCTCTATCAAGCTCACTACATCTCCTGACTGGGGAGAGAGCGCTGACTGGGCTCAGACGATGTGGGGATTTCACCTGTTCTATGAAACTCCACTTGTGGCGAAACTTAGCCAGAGAGCCATCCCGCCGTGCTGTCGAAACTTAGCCAGAGAGCCATCCCGCCGTGCTGTCGAAATTTAGTCAGAGAGCCATCCCGCCGTGCTGTCGAAACTTAGCCAGAGAGCCATCCCGCCGTGCTGTCGAAACTTAGCCAGAGAGCCATCCCGCCGTGCTGTCGAAACTTAGCCAGAGAGCCATCCCGCCGTGCTGTCGAAACTTAGCCAGAGAGCCATCCCGCCGTGCTGTCGAAATTTAGCCAGAGAGCCATCCCGCCGTGCTGTCGAAATGCGTGACGCTCCGTGCCTGCAGTGGGTGCGAGTGACCGGGGGGTTCTGTTGTGGAGATGCTACGTTCAATTCCTTTCCTGATTCCTGTTGCCCACTGCAAAACCAAATCTTAACAAGCATTTTAATTTTATATTTAGATTTTAGAATCTTATTTCTGTTACTTTTTTTGCTAAATAAGACAAACTGCCATATCTGCCAGTGGGGTGAGATAAGTTACTTTTTGCTTGACAAGTGAAATTAAAACAAGCTAAAAAGACTAAAACGCTTTTTTTTGCAGTGCAGGCGGCGTGTCTGCCGACTTCCTGTCTGTCACACATCCGCCACTGCATTCTTTGCGCTGTCTCGCCACAACAGAGGGGAGAGAGGGTCATGTGACACCACAGACGCGGTCGCCAGTGCCGGATACCAAAGTCACTCAAAGGCTGCATTTTAATATTCTTCACTACCCACCTCCTTTCCTCCACTCCCTCACTTACCACTCCTCTCCTACCTGGAAGTATGCAAAACTGCCTGAACGTTTTGTGTAAGTAAAGTTCTCCCGAAGTTTTACCAACACATTACAAGCAACACACGGGGCGAGCGAATCCTGGATCACTGCTACACCCCCTTCCGGGATGGCTACAAGGCCCTCCTCCGCCCACCGTTCGGCAAATCGGACCACCGCTCTATCCAACTACTCCCCACCTATAGGCAGAGACTGAAGCAGCAACCAATCGCTGTGAAGGAGGTTCAATGCTGGTCTGACCAATCGGAGTCTATGTTACAGGATTGTTTTGATCACGTTGACTGGGACATGTTCCGCGTAGCCTCGGACAATAACATCAGCGAGTACGCGTCTTCAGTCACCGGGTTCATCAAGAAATGCATAGATGACGTTGTTCCTACCAAATCGGTCCGGATATATCCCAACCAGAAACCGTGGATTAATGGCGATGTTCGCGCTGCACTCCACGCGCGTAACACCGCCTTCAACTCCGGGAATATGGCGGATTATACGAGAGCCCGCTACGACCATCAGCACTGCCAAGTGAGAGTATAAGATCAGAGTGGAGGACAAATTCAAGAGCCATGACATGAGGGGTATGTGGAAGGGATTACAAATAATCACAGATTTCAGAGGGAGAACCAGCTGTGTAGAGAACTCCTCTACCTCCCTCCCAGGCAAGCTAAATTCATTCTTCGCACGTTTTGACGTGAACGCCAGCCCGCCGAAGTCAGTGCAGCCTGAGGAGCCCAGCCTGCTGTACATCTCAGAGGCCGACGTGCGTAGAGCCTTCAAGCGGGTGGACATCCGGAAGGCGGCAGGCCCCGACGGCATTCCGGGGCGCGTCCTCAGAGCATGCGCAGATCAGTTCGCAGGGGTTTTTGCAAACATCTTCAACCTCTCCCTGTCCCAGGCTGTTGTTCCCGTATGCTTCAAGATGTCCACCATTGTGCCTGTCCCTAAACACTCCAAGGTAACATGCCTGAATGACTGGAGACCCGTAGCCCTCACCTCGATTATCAGTAAATGCTTCGAGAGGTTGGTTAAGGACTTCATTTGCTCCATGTTGCCTGCCACGCTGGACCCATGGCAATTTGCGTATCGTCAGAACAGATCCACCGACGACGCAATTGCCATGGCACTTCACACTGCCCTTTCTCACCTGGAGGGGAAGAACTGTTATGTGCGAATGCTGTTTGTGGACTTTAGCTCAGCATTTAACACAATAGTTCCCACTAAGCTCGACAAGCTCAGGGGTCTAGGCCTGCACTCGACCATGTGCAGCTGGATACTTGACTTCCTGTCGGGCCGCCGCCAGGTGGTGAGGATGGGTAGCACCACCTCAGAGCCACTGACCCTCAACACGGGATCCCCTCAAGGATGCGTGTTGAGCCCTCTCCTCTACTCCTTGTACACCCACGACTGCATGGCTATGCACAGCTCCAACGTCTTCATCAAATTTGCTGACGACACGACAGTGTTGGGCCTGATCGCCGACGACGACGAGACAGCCTACAGGGAGGAGGTGGGATCACTGGCACGGTGGTGCCAGGAGAACAACCTCACCCTCAACGTCAAGAAGACCAAGGAGCTGATCGTGGACTACAGGAAGCGGAGAGGGGAGCACGCCCCCATCTCCATAGAAGGTGTTGCAGTAGAGAGGGTCAGCAGTTTCAAGTTCCTCGGCGTGCACATTTCCGAGGACCTCACATGGTCCACGCACACCACTCACATTGTAAAAAGGGCCCAACAACGCCTGTACTTCCTCAGGCGACTGAGGAAAGTCAGCATGTGCCCCCGCATCCTCAGAACATTCTACACCAGTACCATCGAGAGTGTTCTCACAGGATGCATCACTGTCTGGTATGGGAACTGCACCGCACTCGAGCGCAGAGCGCTACAGAGGGTGGTGCGGACGGCCCAGTACATCGTTGGAGGTGAGCTTCCCTCCCTCCAGGATATATACAACAGGCGGTGCGTGGCCAAGGCAAAACGAATTACGAAGGACAATAACCACCCCAGCAACAAACTGTACGTACTTTTACCGTCACGCAAGCGATACCGCAGTATCAAGACCCACACGAACAGACTCAGAGACAGCTTCCACAGTCAGGCCATCAGGCTGCTGAACAAGCTGCTGAATCCCTGCCGCACTTAAATAATTGAACTATAATTCTGATAACTTGTCCTTTTGCACACCTTATTGCACTGTACTGTAACTGTAAATTATAAAAATGCATAATTTATCACATTGATTTACATATATATATATTGCTCCTTCAATTTATTTTTATTTTTTATTTACTTATTGTTTTGAACATTATATTTTTTTTATAACTGCTGTTCATTGTCGGGCGTTTTGCACATAAAGTTTTTCACTCTCTGTCTACACCTGTGTAAACTGTAAAGTGACAATAAAAGAACTTGAACTTGAACTTGAAGTAGTTGCATGTACAGTATACAATGAACCTGACATTGCGGTTTGCGTCGAGACATTAATCAATTTGTAACTATTTGTAAGTAATAAGTAGCCAAATCAGCAACATTAGATTAAAACACAAAGATGGGTTTCCGGGGCACAGAGGAGAGGAGGTAGTAGTGGAGGAAAGGAGGGTGTATTTTTAGAGTATTGGGACACACCCAGTATGTATCTCTGGTTCTCGACTCTCTATGGTTTCTGTTCCCTTCTCCATTTTATTTGCCTGTGCCACAGAGTAATGCCCAAAATCCCAACTTAATTCCCAACTGAAGAACACTGTATTCACAGCATAGCCTGACTTTGTGTTCATACAGCCTGTAAAGCAACCCATATGGGAAAATGGCCAGGGGCCTCAAGACAAGGTTGTGGATTGCTATTCCAGAAAGCTGTTATTTCATCTTTGTGCAGTATTTCAGATCTACAGTTGTCCAACACAAAGGTACAGTTCCCAGTGTAGAAATAACTATTTTACCATGGTACCGTTTGGGGTCAATTACTAATAGCGGTCCTTCACCATTATTGCTGTCAATCTGCCGGCTTAATAACCTGAATGCTTTGTACAAGACATTCTGTACAAATGTCAGAATCACTCCAGCAAACGAAGTTCAAATGTGTGGACAATACACCCTACAGACATTTGCCATAATATAATTCCAGCATGTCCTTGGACCGAACCTCCAAATCACCAAGCTGAAAGCATACAAAGGATACAGACGGTTAAAAGAAAAAGCGTGTTTACTGTGGAGAAACAGTGCCACCTTGTGGCTACAGGTATCATTGCCCACCCAAGAAAAAGTTAAATTCTGGTAATTTCCTTTCATTTGAGGTACACCAAATACAATCTCTCAGCATGTAATTGCATATAAACTTTAAAAGTCCCCAATTATTAAATTTTTCTGCAATAATATATTGTTCCACAAGGTCTACCAAACATGTTGATGAGGTTTTCAAAAGATAAATAATACAAGAAGAACATTCAGTGATTTTCTCTCCCTTCGAGCTGAAAAAGCCATTTTGGGGAGGTGCTGCATGTTTTTGTTTTTTTCACATGCTCTGCTTTGATTGGTTATCTGACCGGGCAATGACAGAAGTTCTCTTGGCGTACTTGGGAGGACCGAAAAACAGAGTATGCATCCGAGCATACTTTCCGTCGGAACTTTTTAACCAAATATTGAAACTCCCTCAAATAAGCTGACTTACCAAGGAAACAAAACACAGTAGCCCACATGTTGGAAACACAATTGACTTTATTTTTGACATTTGGTACAATAATTTTAAAAAGGTACAGAGTAATCCATTCAGGCCCGGAATCTCTGTAAAGCTGCTTTGTGACAATGTTTTTTGTAAAAAACGCAAAGTTATGCAAATACAATTGAATAGAATCTGTCATCTAGCCGCTGCAAATTCTATTAACATGGACATTGGCTGTTTTGACCAGGCTGGTCATTAAGACCTAGACCCTGAGCCGACCAAAGGAGGATGGGTTGTCGTCGGGAATCGGCATGGGACAATATGAAAATTTCATGTCACTATCCTGGCCAAAATAAATCTCTCTCTGCGATTCACGATATTATCCCGATAATCATCTAAATATGCTTAAAACTTTAAAAATGGCACTAAAACATACTGGAATCTTTTTACCTTGCATTTTGTTAAGAAACAAATATATTTATTGAATCATAGGACACATATCTTTTTTTTGTGAAATGGGTGTGTAAATTGGAGGTGTTGGTCCCCGGGGCAGATACCTTCCTCCGGCAGTCTCACCACACACACAGATTCTTTATTCCCTGAAAATGAGTATGGAAGCTCACCTGATGTGCATTTTAGATTGCCAGATTTTCTATAATTTGCACAATGTTTGTGTTCAATCTGGATGGAAACATAGCTAGTGTTAAGATGTGCCTGGGAGTGTTTATGCAAATAGTGTATCAAAGCCTGCTTTATGATTGGCTGCTTTGACTGAAATCCTCATAATTATGTCTGTTGTGATGTCACGCTTGTTTTGTCCAGTGATCTTTATCTGGAAGCAAATGTTGAAAGAAGAAGCCGGCACACTTCATATGGGTTAAGGAGTGTTAAAGATGAGCGTGCTCATTGGGCAGATCCTCGCGCATAAAGTGACCTCATGCTGTGCACAAATTAGATCCAGGGCAATTTTAGGTCCTCATTATTCGGTTCAGAGTGCTTCTGCTTTAAATCAAAGACTTTATAAGATTATAACTACGATCAACGGTTCCACGTCACAGCTAAAAAAACATTTCCGCCTCATCTGGGAACATTCAATTATGCGCCTCAGAGAAGGGAGGGTGGGGGGGTCCCCGGGGGGGGGGCTCTGCCCAGCTGCCCCGTGGTGGCGTTGGCCTCTGAGCATGAGCAGAAGGGGAACGTCCCACAGCACGGCTGCAGCCAGGGCTTCCACAGGACGTTGTCCCAGGACAGCTGGTCCGGGACAGGCGCCAGGGTCCGTTTGTGCGCCTCCACCGCCTCCTCGACTAGCCGAAGCACCTCGGCGTAGCGGGGCTCGGTGTCCGGGGAGAGAGGCGTGGCCTCGGACGGGTCCTGGGCCAGGTTGAACAGCAGGGGCGGGTGGTGGCGGGTGATGAAATCGCCGTAGCAGCGGCAGAACTGGATGTTGTAGCAACCCCCCGCCCCCTCGGGAAAGAAGTTGGGGGTGAAGAAGTGGGCCTTGAAAATGGCGTCACCTGACAGACAGACAGACAGACAAGGCTGTGTGTGAGGCTCTGTTCATAAGTGAACTAAAGACAGCTGGAAAGGCAGAAAAAGTGAGAAGAGCAAACTGAAAGAAAGATATCGGTTCTTCATTGTCCTTCACAGGGTATTCTTTCGACAGCTGTAGATATGCATTTCTGCAGGGGACTAACACAGTTGTGCTCTCAAACATCTAACGGGGGATGCTGTGGGACTAACTGTTGGGTGGGTGCCAGCGCACGGCGTTGAGGTTCACCCCGCAGTATCTAACGGGGGATGCTGTGGGACTCACTGTTGGGTGGGTGCCAGCGCACGGCGTTGAGGTTCACCCCGCAGTATCTAACGGGGGATGCTGTGGGACTCACTGTTGGGTGGGTGCCAGCGCACGGCGTTGAGGTTCACCCCGCAGTATCTAACGGGGGATGCTGTGGGACTCACTGTTGGGTGGGTGCCAGCGCACGGCGTTGAGGTTCACCCCGCAGTAGTGGAACATGAACTCGTGCTTGGACCGCTGGACTCTGCCCTCCATCAAAGGCATCAGGTCATGGCCATCGAGCACCCTGCGAGCAAGATTATTATTACTGATGATGATAATGATGATGATGATGATTATTCTTCATGCAATACCGCAGCCCTCTCCTCCACAAGCCTCATACTCATCAGTCCTAACCAGAACCCTAACTCCACCCTCATCCTCACCCCGCCCCCTACCACCGAACTTCCAACCACCCTACCTGTCCTGTGGCAGCTGTCCCCCTGCCAGTGTGACCAGAGTGGGGTACAAGTCCATGAGGCTTGTGGGTTCGTCAATCACCCTCCCGGCTGGCAGCCGGCCAGTCCAGCGGAACACCCCTGGCACTCTGATGCCTCCCTCCCAGCCACCCATGGCCTTTCCTCCTGCAGACGGGACAAAGATTCAGGGGTGTTGACTTTTCCGAGATACGAGCAACAAAACTTTGAAAGGGACCTGGCACTTCAGGAACTTCCTCTCAGTTTCCTGGAAAAGTCATGGAAGATTTCCCTCTACAGAATATTCAATTTAAATCCAAGATCCAGTTATGCCACTTCAAACAGGGCCTTCCCTCCCGAATAGCCGAGAGGTGGGCGTGTAGGTCTGTGCTAAATGAAAGGCTGTGGGGTGGAGTGTTTAGCTTGGTGCTCATACACAAGCGGTGGGGTGGAGTGTTTTGTTCTGTGCCCAAGGCAGGCTGGATATGTGGCTCGATGCTCAGCTGCCTAAGATGTCGGCTTTCATAAAAACTCTCAGATGAAAACAAATTTCATAAACAGAGGGCTGCATGAATGAGAAACAATCAAATAAATTCTTTTTTTTTTTTTTTACAGGGGTTTCTACTGTATTGTATTATTCTATTGTTTGTTCTTTACACAATCCACGCATTCAGCAACACCAGTTCTCTTGTCATGCAAATACACCAACCAGAATTTAAGTATGACAGAGAGAAGGAGAGAAAGAGACAGAGGGTGAAAAAGCGAGAGAGAGGCGTTTAATTAGTTTTTTAAGCAGGTTTGTGGAGAGGTGAGAAGACAGAGAGCTGTAGAGGTGCGTGGGGGGAAAAGCCTCACCTTCAGAGCGTAGATCCTGCCAGGGTGGTAAATAAAGACCTCATTATCCAGGCCAGACTTCACGGATGGCCAGAAAGCTTCTGTCTGCCGCTAGGCGTTGGGGCCCTATGGCCCAACACCACCCACCCCCTTACAAACGCAACAAAGACGTGCTTTGTGAGGCTGACGGGCAGCCGCTCTGCTTCATTAGACCACTCTGCTTTCAGACATTTGTAGTCTGAGCGGAGGTCACACGTTCGCCCACGGGTTCACCCGATCCCTGAACCTGCATTTATACAACGGTTCAACAGTTCAAATAAACGCCGCTCATGACTTGGCACAATAGACTGCGTTCCTGTGTGCCTTTGCCACAGGAGGGCACGAGCAAGCCGTTGCCCTGGTGACCTTATAAACGAACACAGAGGCCGGGGCCTTTGAACAGAGCTAGCTAGGTCTGATCAACAGCAGGTAATTGGATCAGGTCTGTGGCCAGACAGACATTGACAACCATACAAAGTCAGTCTACCTACAAGTAGAAATGATTCCTTAGGAGTCTATTCACAAGGACATAAAGAAGGCATTCACATTCACACAATATTAATAGGCTATGTCATAGGAGATAATGATTTGAAATCTTTCGATCTTCACTGAACGGTAGACAATTATATTACAAATTATGTATAATTATTGAACAATGGTAAGGATAAAAAATAACTGGAGGTCCCAGACCGAGGCTGTAGCTTTGTTCAGAGTTTTGTATAGTTACAATCTGAACAATATGATTAATATATTTGTATTATTACAATATGAGAGAATGCAAAAGCTGAGTCTAATAGAAACATGCAAAAACTATACCCATGAATACAGGTATCCAAAGCAGGCAAGATACAAATAAAAAAGACAAACCTTTAGTGGTTTATGTAGTCTTTCAGTCGTAACTATTGCTCTCCATGGATACCTGGATACCTGGGTACCTGGTGGCAGAAACTATCGCTCTCCATGGATACCTGGGTACCTGGTGGCAGTAACTATCGCTCTCCATGGATACCTGGGTATCTGGTGGCAGTAACAATCGCTCTCCATGGATACCTGGGTATCTGGTGGCAGTAACTATCGCTCTCCATGGATACCTGGGTATCTGGTGGCAGTAACTATCGCTCTCCATGGATACCTGGGTATCTGGTGGCAGAAACTATCGCTCTCCATGGATACCTGGGTATCTGGTGGCAGTAACTATCGCTCTCCATGGATACCTGGGTACCTGGTGGCAGTAACTATCGCTCTCCATGGATACCTGGGTACCTCTGGTGGCAGTAACTATCGCTCTCCATGGATCCCTGGGTACCTGGTGGCAGTAACTATCGCTCTCCATGGATACCTGGGTATCTGGTGGCAGTAACTATCGCTCTCCATGGATACCTGGGTACCTGGTGGCAGTAACTATCGCTCTCCATGGATACCTGGGTATCTGGTGGCAGTAACTATCGCTCTCCATGGATACCTGGGTACCTGGTGGCAGTAACTATCGCTCTCCATGGATACCTGGGTACCTGGTGGCAGTAACTATCGCTCTCCATGGATACCTGGGTACCTGGTGGCAGTAACTATCGCTCTCCATGGATACCTGGGTACCTGGTGGCAGTAACTATCGCTCTCCATGGATACCTGGGTACCTGGTGGCAGTAACTATCGCTCTCCATGGATACCTGGGTACCTGGTGGCAGTAACTATCGCTCTCCATGGATACCTGGGTACCTGGTGGCAGTAACTATCGCTCTCCATGGATACCTGGGTACCTGGTGGCAGTAACTATCGCTCTCCATGGATACCTGGGTACCTGGTGGCAGTAACTATCGCTCTCCATGGATACCTGGGTACCTGGTGGCAGTAACTATCGCTCTCCATGGATACCTGGGTACCTGGTGGCAGTAACTATCGCTCTCCATGGATACCTGGGTACCTGGTGGCAGTAACTATCGCTCTCCATGGATACCTGGGTACCTGGTGGCAGTAACTATCGCTCTCCATGGATACCTGGGTATCTGGTGGCAGTAACTATCGCTCTCCATGGATACCTGGGTACCTGGTGGCAGTAACTATCGCTCTCCATGAATCCCTGGGTACCTGGTGGCAGTAACTATCGCTCTCCATGGATACCTGGGTACCTGGTGGCAGTAACTATCGCTCTCCATGGATACCTGGGTACCTGGTGGCAGTAATTATCGCTCTCCATGAATCCCTGGGTACCTGGTGGCAGTAACTATCGCTCTCCATGGATACCTGGGTATCTGGTGGCAGAAACTATCGCTCTCCATGAATCCCTGGGTACCTGGTGGCAGTAACTATCGCTCTCCATGGATACCTGGGTATCTGGTGGCAGAAACTATCGCTCTCCATGGATACCTGGGTACCTGGTGGCAGTAACTATCGCTCTCCATGGATACCTGGGTACCTGGTGGCAGTAACTATCGCTCTCCATGGATACCTGGGTACCTGGTGGCAGTAACTATCGCTCTCCATGGATACCTGGGTACCTGGTGGCAGTAACTATCGCTCTCCATGGATACCTGGGTACCTGGTGGCAGTAACTATCGCTCTCCATGGATACCTGGGTACCTGGTGGCAGTAACTATCGCTCTCCATGGGTACCTGGGTACCTGGTGGCAGTAACTATCGCTCTCCATGGATACCTGGGTACCTGGTGGCAGAAACTATCGCTCTCCATGGATACCTGGGTACCTGGTGGCAGTAACTATCGCTCTCCATGGATACCTGGGTACCTGGTGGCAGTAACTATCGCTCTCCATGGATACCTGGGTACCTGGTGGCAGTAACTTTCGCTCTCCATGGATACCTGGGTACCTGGTGGCAGTAACTTTCGCTCTCCATGGATACCTGGGTACCTGGTGGCAGTAACTTTCGCTCTCCATGGATACCAGGGTTAACCGAGCGTGTCTTTCCACTTTGTTACCTTTGTAGATACCGTTCCAGCCTCCCTTCTGTCCCTGAGCATCGGCGATCTCAATGTTGGCCCCATGATCGGAGGTGAAATACATGAGAGTCGTCTGGGCCAAGCCCAGCCTCTCCACCACATCCACCATCCTGCCTGTAAGAGAAAGAGAGAGAGGGGGGTAGTTCTCCAACTTCTTCCAAATACATTTGAATTTAGGCAGTTCAGGAAATTCAGTGAAATTGACTTTTCCTATGTGTTTTTGCAAGTTAATTCAAATAAATTCATGTATTCCTGACCTACAATGGATGTAGCTTCAACTCTGCGGCACACACCCATCCCTTACTTACAGGTATCAGCATAATTGAATCAAGTCACGTTGGTTTCAATAGTTCAGTCAGTCACCCCCAGTCGCTATTCTACAATAGATTGCTAAGCTCATTAGTCTCATAAAATCCCCATACTTTTCTATTCATAATTTCAATTCATTTCCTGAATTGACTGACCTGAAATGCAACTTACCACAATTCTGGTGTGAATTGAATTAAAGAAAATTTGAGCTGATTTCATGAGATTGATTTGTGTGAGAGAAATGTTGAATTTGAATTTGTTGAATTGATCTGAATTCACAATTGCGATGAACTAAAGTAAAAAGAAATTTAGAGAATTGTTTTGAAAAATTTAACTGATAGATTTAAATGGAACGGAATTACTAGAATTGATACCAAGCCTGATTTTACTGTAATTAATTGGGTTAAAATCATCTGGGCAGTGGGCACGACTGATGTGCAAATGTTTGGGGTGCCTTGGGGTAAACAAGTAGATAAACAAGTGGAGTGGGCTAGGAAAAGGACAATATTGCCTCAGTCTACAATCTTACAATTCCTTTAGTCGAGAATAAACACTGGTTAAGAGCTCAGCTTTGCAATACGCCAGTGATAAGCCCATGTGAGATAACAGTAAATGAATCCAGCACTTCTGCGAGGATCTCCTCGAGGGCTGAGAACAAGAATGACATCTGAGCAATGGCAGCAGGACCTCCCGAACCGACTTACCAATCATCCAGTCCGCCTCTTCTACATTATCACCGTACAGCCCGTGTTTGCTTTTCCCAGCAAAGCCATTGGATTGGAAGAGAGGCGTGTGGACATGAGCCAGGGAGAGGAACAGGAGGAAGGGTTTGTGCTGGTTTCTGCAGGGGAAATTAAAACATCACCATTCAGTCCTGTAAGGCAATACGACAGCTCAGTGAGCTCATGTAAGTTTTCTACCCCGTAGCCTTCCTTTGAAGCCAGAGGCTGACCCAGGCACAGGTGAGGACAGTGGAGGGGGTCGTTTGTACCTCTCCACAAACTGCTCGGCCTCCCCCATGAGCCTTTGCGTCAGGGTGCTCAAGTCCATGGGCTGCTCGACCACTTCCTGGTTCTTCATGATGATGCAGTTCCACCTCTGCATGTGTGCAAAGGGTATGTACCAGGCAGCAAATCCCAGCAGGCCCAGGGCCGCCAGCAGACCGATGACCTTCAGCCTGACCACCAACAGGCCGCAGACCCGCAGGCTGATCAAAGTCGCCATGGCAAGGCCTGCCAGCACAGTCAGGTCCCATAACGCCCTCTGCACTTGCACCAGAATGTCCTTCCCTTCCCCCGGCTTGCAGTCCTTAAAATTTGTGAAGGGCAGGCCGTAGAAGTAGTCAAAGCCGTGCTGGTTGGGGTGGTGACAATGGTCCTTCCTGCTCTCGCAGCTCACCCCTAAGTGCCACTTCCCTTCAAACAGGAAATGTGACAACAGATTTTTGTAAATGTCAAATCCAAGGGCTGTGTGGTACTGTATATAGTAAAGCCCGATAACTCGTAAAACACAACATTATGAACGTGTGCTCTGACGATATTGTAGTGTAATAAATAAATACAATAAATGTATGCTATACATGTAATAAAAGTGTGATGGATGTCTTTAATAAGAAGCTGGACAGTACTTACCCACAATTCCTGTGCTGTATCCCTGCCTCTGAAGGGCCTTGGCAAAGGTTATCTCACTTGGTGGGAGACCTCCAGACCCCCCCAGAAACAAAATGACCGGTACCCTCCCTCTGCTGCCGAGCCCTGGATGACACGCGCACACCACACACACACACACACACCACGCACACCACACACACACACACGCACACCACGCACACCACACACACACACACGCACACCACACACACACACACACACACACACACCACACACACACACACACACACACACACACACACACACACACACACCACACACACACACACACACACACACCACACACACACACACACACACACACCACACACACACACACACACACAACTGTCAGACTCAGATCTCATACGCATGCATCCTCATGAACACACAACACGCAACACGCACATTTGAAGATGAAGAGACAGGTGACCCATAAACCTCTAGGCCATCCTTTTGCGTGATTACATCCTCTCACCCCCTTTCCACCAACACAAAACCTAGTTCTGGTTCTGGGCTGGTGCTAGTGCCGGTTCGCAGTTGGTTCAACTTGTGAACCTTCTAAGAACCGGTTTGCTTTTCCACGGGCTAGAGAGCCACGTCATTACGTCACTGTATACGTCTGTATACGTCTCCGCTTTCCCAGCAACGCTAGCGCCAACTTCAAGCATAGCAACAACAATGACAGACTACACCACATCGCTAGTGTTGCTCCTGGCTTTGCGAGCCGACATTGGCATCCAAACACGACTGGTCCAAAGTATTTCTGCTGCTTGTTATGCTGAAGCTCTGTTTTTTTTTAAATCACAAAGTTTTTGTTAGTCTTAGTTGGTCACGATAATCCCGCCCCCAGCCCTTAACATAAGCGGTTCTTGGTTCTCGACCAGCTAAGTGTTGGTGCCGCTCTGGAACCAGCTTTCCTGGCCAAGAGCCGGTTCTTTTGCTGTCTAAACTGTTTTGAGATTAGGCACCGGCTCCGAACCGGCCCTCGAACTTGTATAAGAGAGTGTGTCAAACTCTAGTCCTGGAGGGCTGCAGCGTCTGCAGGTTTTTCTGCTTTCATTGCAATCAGCAGCCAATTAAGGTGTTGAGAACTGTGTGTGCTCTCCTTAGCCAATCGCTTGTGCTGAAATGCACCAAAAACCAGCAGGCACTGCGGCCCTCCAGGCCTGGATTCAAACACGTGCACTCTTGGACAAGGGTTCACACTCTGAGGGTCAGGATAGTGTTAATAATACAGTTTCCATTGACATTCATAGCAGCCAAACTAAACACTGCACTAACGGACTACTAACTGTTGACAGGCGTTATACACGTTTTAGTTCCATGTTTTGATACAAGTCAGCCTGCATTTTAAAAAGGGGTATTAAATTGGGTGGTGGGATATTAGGACTATGTAAAGAGGGGGAAGGGAATGGCGGGACGTACCTGACCGCAGGGCGTACCGGCCAGTCATGAAAGCCGCTCTGCTGGGAGTGCAGAGAGGGGCGGCAGCGATGTGCTGAGTCAGCTTCACCCCCTCCTGAGCCAGCCGGTCAATGTTGGGGGTTCTGGAGATAGAGGGGGAGGCAGTCACATTCAAGTCATGAGCCCTGACTGAGAACTTGGCCTCATAAATGCAGACCGAAAGCCAGGAGAGCTTGGTTACCTTAAGCTGCATTGTTTATGTTAAACTGACGGTTGTCAACGATGACGGCCAGCAGGGTAATGATTGCCCGCTTGAAATTGCTTCCAGTCTTAGTGCACTGTATGTAGGCCTACTGCGTGACACAATCGCTTCTGTGATCTGTCAGCATGAGCTTTTGGACAGTGGTTACGATCATGCTTCAAATAAAGCAAAGTATAGATTATGTACAGGTTGGAATGTTTCCTCTTTCTATCGTCACTGAATATAAAAGCTAAACAGGTAGCTAAAGAAGGAAGTGGAATCATGCTAGCCTTCCTAAAGTTATGCTTAAAAGTGCACTATGCAAGATTTTTTGCCTCGCTGTGGTCCTCTGTTTACAATGAAAGAAGTCTCCTCCTTCGTCCTCAACCCCGCCCACTCAAGGCACCTGACTTCAGCCAGGTAGCTACCTAACGTAGCTAGCTGGATAGCTAGAGGAAACGTTACTTACAGGTCCAACAGAAAACACACCAACACCGCATTGCTTTTCATCTCTTTACTAAACTTCAGCTGTCACCATCGAAGAACAGCGATTCATAGGTCGACTCTGCTTCTTGAACGCGCCCTGTCAGTTTGTTTTTTGGCTTAACGTGGAGTTTGCTCATTTGCAGCAAACCTTTGGCATTGTTGCCACATGATTGCAGCAAGCTCATATTTTCACATGCAAGTTAGCTTTGTGGGAACTTCCATTCACTTCTGGCAAAGTTTTTAGTTCACCACTACTAGCAAACTGACAAACCTCTGGCAACATTTAGCGGAAAACAATTTAGTTTGCGGCAAATGTGCTACGTATTAGCTATCCAGTTTTGTAAGGGATACAAAACTCAAATGAAAATACACATTGTGTGCCAAGAGGTAAAACCGCCTTTTCCTAACAAGGACATAAAAATGTACTTGTAAAATAATTGTGTGTTGATTTAGCCTGGAAATAATGGGAAGTGGTGTCTCATGTCTGCAGAATATTCAGGTTACAAAAGGTACATGGTCTGAGCATTAGCTTGCTTTGCCTGGTGTAGCATTAGCTTGCTTTGCCTGGTGTAGCATTAGCTTGCTTTGCCTGGTGTAGCATTAGCTTGCTTTGCCTGGTGTAGCATTAGCTTGCTTTGCCTGGTGTAGCATTAGCTTGCTTTGCCCAGCATACATGTGCGTCATGATCACCATTTGCTCTGTTCCATAATAAATCTGTTTGGAAACTGTATGTGGTCATTTCTACATTAATGAATCGTAGAAATATCAGGATTGATATAAGACTGAACCCCGGCCAAGGCTGCGGCTAATTCACCTCCACAGCATGTTTATAAAGCCACGCCTGAGACCACTTACCTTATGGTGTCGTTACCATAGCAGCCAATGTCCCCGATGCCCAGATCATCGACCATCATGAGGATAAAGTTGGGCCTAATGTCATGTCCGGCCTCCGCAGCCTCCTCTCCCAGACTGACCACCAGAAGCACTGCCAGCACAAAGGACCTGAGAGGAGAGCACAAGCTTTTCACTTTCAAATGCAATGTGGGACCGGCAAGATTCTTCAGCTAATACCCAGCTGTATTAAAGGTCAAAATGGCTTGTGTGTAAAACAAGATCCATGTAAACTGAGCTTATAAAATATTATACTTTTGAAACCCAACAATAAATGCTTATAGTTCAGATACTCCTGGCTGAACACATTGGTAACAAGAATAATGTAATTATGAACTGCAAATATTTGGTCCCAAAGCTACACAGAGCACATTTCGACTCTCACTCCAGATGGCATTCACAGGAGTATGACTTGTCCTTATAGGCTACGATTACAGTTGTGGAAGTTTCAGTAATTATACAAATTTTAATTATATTACCTCTATAACCTGAAGGCTTGTGGCCTTGCTTTTGGCCTAGTTTGCGTGCTGCCAGGAGCTGAAAACTTTGTGCAGGATAATTGACTGAAGGAATGCTTTGAGGGTGTGAACTAAGAGAACTGCTTGGAAGCCATAATAAAACTCTTCTCCTAAATCAGGGGTTCCCAAACCGGTCCTGGGGCCCCCCTGTGTATGCTGGTTTTCGTTGCAACCACATTTGCAATCCCAGAATTTTAACAAGCTGTTAATTTTTCTTAATTATGAGCTTTTCATGTTTTGGAGGAATTATTCACCCTCTTAAGCCACAATAAGCACAATGTGAACATGGGGTGTTTATTCTACATGGCATCCATAGCTATTTCTGATATAATGTGGCTTAAGAGGGTAAATCATTCCTCTAAACATGACAAGCACTTCATTAAGAAATTAACAACTTGTTAAAATTCTGGGATTGCAAATGTGGTTGCAACAAAAACCAGCATACACAGGGGGGCCCCAGGACCGTTTTGGAAACCCCTGCATTAAGCGACAGGTCTGGACGTGCACAAATCAGATCTTGTTCACATTGGGATCGGATCTGCCGGACCTCTTGGCGAGGTGGTCTAGCGCACGTTGAGATCAGAATTTCTAGTAGTCTGGATGTAATCGGACCTCTCGAACGCATTCACTGGAAAACAGTCAATAATCACGCCCGTGTTTTACTCAAGTTCTCTCACATACAGGCTTCTGTACACTTTGCGAATGGAGTAGAGGGCATCAAACACCTCATGGACTACATGTCCCACCGATGCTTCGCTCACCACAAGCAAATGAGCAACGGCACAGTAGCGTGACCCTGTGGCAAACCGTCACAGCACAATAGCCACTCGTTTGTGCACAGATATGGAGAGATGCATGGAGCGTTTGTGCACAGATATGGAGAGATGCATGGAGCGTTTGTGCACAGATATGGAGAGATGCATGGAGCGTTTGTGCACAGATATGGAGAGATGCATGGAGCGTTTGTGCACAGATATGGAGAGATGCATGGAGTGTTTGTGCACAGATATGGAGAGATGCATGGAGCGTTTGTGCACAGATATGGAGAGATGCATGGAGCGTTTGTGCACAGATATGGAGAGATGCATGGAGCGTTTGTGCACAGATATGGAGAGATGCATGGAGCGTTTGTGCACAGATATGGAGAGATGCATGGAGCGCCACCATTCTAGACGCCTCAGTTTCAGACAACGAATGCACAAGAAAGGAACCTCGACCCTTCTGAAAATGGCAACAGAAAAGACAGTGGGCTCTATCTTGACAATCTTAGCGCATGGTCTAAAATGCATGGCACAAGAGCATTTAGGGCATGTCCCAGTCCACTTTTGCTAGTTAGAGGGCACTTATTTTCAGAGCAAAGTAAGGCGCAAGGTTCAAATGCAGCAATTCTATGAGCATCATTCGTTATGGAATGTAATGTTGTGATTTAGGATAGTAAATGCTTTTGAAATTATAACATGCCTACATTGTAAAATCTATCATCTTGCTTAGTCAGTTAGTTAACGCTCCTACATTTTTAGCATGCTGACGCGATGGACTAACTTAGCTTGTAGGTAGTTTTGCACGTTGTCATGTAACGTTAAGTCTCTCTGCCTATTACAGTGATTGACCAAATCCACTGAAGCCAGACCTATGCACTGAATCGAGCAGTGTCATCGCTGCCCTGTTCTGTTACATCTGGAAATAAAAGTTTCATATCAGCAATGAATGGATTTTACTTTGTCCTTGTTTCATAAGAGGAAGCTAAGAAATTACAACTTGGTCAAACTGTAGTTACTGTAGTTACTGGGGTTACTGTATTTACTGTAGTTACTGGGGTTACTGGAGTTACTGTATTTACTGTAGTTACTGTATTTACTGTAGTTACTGTAGTTACTGTGGTTACTGTGGTTACTGTAGTTACTGCAGTTACTGGGGTTACTGGGGTTACTGTAGTTACTGTATTTACTGTATTTACTGTGGTTACTGGGGTTACTGTATACTGTATTTACTGTGGTTACTGGGGTTACTGGAGTTACTGTAGTTACTGTATTTACTGTGGTTACTGTGGTTACTGTAGTTACTGCGGTTACTGCGGTTACTGTGGTTACTGTAGTTACTGTAGTTACTGTGGTTACTGGGATAACTGCAGTTACTGTATCTGATTTATTTACAGAAAGGCTACATTTTGTGTAATAATCAGAACATAAGATCACATGTCAATGTGATATAAATGATTAAAAAAAATTAAAAACTGTTCACCCACTGAATTATATACTGTACCTTTGACACTGCAAATGGTTCCATGATCCAAGTGTAAACATTTGGACGCCCTGTGAGACACAAGAATGAATAAAAAATGGTGAATGAATAAATAGGAGGTGAATCTTTGTATTAACAAGGAAATGCGTGCAGTAGGTAATTCTCTGGAACTCACCTGATGAAGAGTTATCGGCCTGAACAAGCGTTGTGGAAACAACAAGTAGTTTAAAAACATTTTGCGAATTATTTCAGTTAACAATAACATAACAATAGCCTAAGGATCACTGGAACCACAGCGTTTACACACGGAGATGTTCGGCTGTCTCCAAGGCTACGTTCACACTACAGCCCTTAGTGCTCAATTCCGATTTTTTTGTTGCTCAAAAACAATATCTCAATAACAACATTCTCTGATCTACGGAGTTTGCTTGTCTCCACTCCTCTCTGTTTACTGAACCGCAGCGTCCAGACAGAACAAATCAATTCCAACAGTAGCTTATGACACCCACAAATAGCCTACATTTGTATAGCCTCTTTTATGTGGGTGGTTTAGGTCTGATCGTTGTTTGTAATGAACGATTATTTTGCGACCCCTGCTTTTAACCATTTTCGCGTGTACATCACAAATATGTGATCATTCCAGAACTGACCCAAAAGCGTACCATCACAAATATGTGATTAGAACATATCATTAGAACATTCAGTTGAGGGTCTAAAGTGCAAACGTGACACCAATGCGGTGCCTACAAGTAATTTATTATTACACGATGCAAATTATGTTACTATAGTTGTTATCATCAGAGTAGTCATCTAGCCTACTGTGTAGGGTGACCATATTTTAGATTTTTTTTAAAGAGGATGGGGTGGGCAGACACTGACATTTTGAGTGTTATAAATAGTTATAAATAGGAGTCTCAGCTTTCTGCCGATGACAATATTATCTTTCTACTCCAAATATTAAGTGAGATATACTCATTTAAATATTCACTGTCACCAAACCATGTTGTTGATTTCTTCAAATAAATTAGAGGTAGCGATCCGCCGAGTTCATTAAAGGCTACAGAACGTTAATTCAGACATATATCAACATTAACAGTTAGCCCACACGTTATCTTGGACTTTGTGCAGAATTTAGGCATGTTGTTGTTTGTACATTTGTGCAGAAAACTTATCGAAGTACCATTCAATGAACAGGAGGCTAAATGCTTTGAATTTCTGTTTGTTTATTTAATCGCCACTGGACAGGTCGCGTATTTGCCGGGACCACAGTCAGAAAAAATCTGCTTTGAACTCGGCTTACTTTTCATTAGTTGTTGCTCCTCTGACATTGATTGAGTTTAAAACACGGGCGATGTTTTCCTCTGGAGAGTGTAGCTATCTGACCTAACTTCCCTGAAGTTGTGAGTAAAATTTCAATACCAATGAAGTCCCCCTCCCAGTGGTGAAACTATATTGCCTGGGAGATTACACATTTCAGCCAATTGACCTGTATCTTTAAACATATCCACAGTTGTCCATACATGACTTTTGGGTGCTACAACTCGTAGGCTACTAGTAAAAGGGGAACGGGGAGTTAGACCGCAAACTGTTTACCGTAATTACTCGAAATTTACGCATGCTGTCATGCTTCAAATAATCCCACTCCAAACTTTCTATGTAAAGCAATATAAACCTTTTTTTTTATTTTTTTTATTGCATTTCTCCACACAATTAGAAGGTCTCAAACTTTTGATTTGTGGGTATGACAGAACAAGTCCTCATCTACCTCTGACAGAAGATGGGTGGTATATTACTGTAGCGTTTTCAAATAATACCAATCCAAACTTTCGATGTCAACTCATGCAAACCTATTGAAAAAAGTGAAAATGTGGATTGGAATTTCTCCCCAAGTTTAGAAGGTCTCAAAAGTTTGAGACATGCTGATGACAGAAAAGTCTCACATTGACCTGAGTTGTGTAGAATTTTACTGTAGCATTTTAAAATAATACCAATTCAAAGTTTTTAATGTAAACGGATTTGGATTTAAATTTTTCCCCAAGTTTAGAAGGTCTAAAACTATTGACAGTGGGGTATGATAGACCCTAACCCTAACCCTCATGTACCGCTGAACCGAGGGTGAGTGAAATATTACTGTAGTGTTTTCAAATAATCCCAATACATACTTTATATTTCAACTAATGCAAACCTATTTAAAACATAAAAATGTGGATTGAAATTTCTCCTGAAGATTAGAAGATCTCAAAAGTATGAGACTTGCTTATGACAGAACCTCCTCTATCACTGACCCGAGTTGGGTATAATTTCACTGTACCTTTTTCAAATAATACCAATTAAAATTTTCTATGTAAACCAATGTAATCCTATTGAGAAAAAAGTGATCATTTGGTTTGGAATTTCTCCCCAAGATTAGAACGTCTTCAACTTTTGTTTTTGAACAGGCCCGTGTCTACAACTGACCCGAGGTGGGCCACTGCCTTACTTAGCAAGTATATGCTATACTTTAAACAATACCATATACGAATGGAGCATCGAGCATTAGCAAGGTTTAAACTTGGCGACATAACAATTCATACAATCAGCCTACCTCCCACTATGGCTGACACATACTTTCTAAAACAAGTCAGGTAAATTCGCCACCAGCTCACCATATCTAAATGTACTCATCAAAGATAACGAGGGAAATTAGGGGACAAAGTTTGAAGAGTCAATGTAGTTTGTATACGCATGCATTTTTATAAAAGATAATTCTGAATGGTTATTTTGCCAGTTGGGCATTATATGCAGTTGAACATTATGCCATTAAATGAGGATTTCCATAGAAATCCATAAGGGTTGACATTCCTCAGCGGCATCGGTTACAACATAGTGCAATCACTCAGAAATCATTAGCTACTTATAAATTAGCGTTAGACAGTGGTCAGATAAATGCGATGCACTACTATTATTGTGTGGAAAAACTGCATTTCGGGACATAAAAATCGAATCGTAAAACAATAATCACACAAATAGGCTATATATTGTTATGACTGAATGCCTGCAACGTTCCCATTAGTAGTGCAGTTGAAATTTTGTTCTGCATACGACAGAAAGACGTTAAAGTGCTGAGGGTCCCCATTCATCAGGAGTGTCCGGGTGCAATCTATATGAAACCACTATGTTATTAAGTTTTAGACACGAAGCGGATCGTTTTCTTTACCAATATAATCTATTAAAACATCTTCAAAAATTAGTCGCCTTGTTTAAAGAGAACTTGATTTTCATGCACAAGTATTTTAAATAGTCTAGTTACCATTTAATCATTGCACTGCAAACGGTCTTACCTTCATGCGGTCCAGTATGTAGTGGAACTATGTACTTTTGCTGTGTGCGAATACGAACCCTGTTCCCTGTCCACTGAGACCCTTGTTTACTATGTGCCCTGTCCCTTCGTTTTGCAATCAGTGTGCGAAAGAAATCCCGGCGTGCGTCCCAATGGGCGTGTTCAGTTTGTAATATGAACAAAGAGGGTAGGACGAGCAAGAGGTCCAACTTCGGGGCTGGAACGTCCGCACTTTAGACGGACAACAGGCGGGTCGATGGAGTTTTTACAAAACAGTTCGCTAAACGGGTCATTATCAGACAGACGAAATCAAAAGTCTCCCTTTTCTTTTTAGATTATATATGCTAGGTTGTTAGGACCCAGTACTACTACTTACAACCCGTTATGGTTTTGACTAACGAAAACCAACTTTAAATCCAGCTAGCGCCGGTCAGATTCGCGACACTCATATGTTAAGTATATATGGTATAATGGTTAAGGAACTGGGTTTGTAACCGAAAGGTTGCAGGTTCGATTCCCAGGTCGGACACTGCCGTTGTACCCTTGAGCAAGGTACTTCACCTGCATTGCTTCCTTCAGTACATATCCAGCTGTATTAATGAATACTATGTATAAATGCAAAAAATAAATGCTGTGTAAGTCGCTCTGGATAAGAGCGTCTGCTAAATGCTTATAATGTAATGTAATGTAAAAGTACATTACATTACATTATAGGCATTTAGCAGACGCTCTTATCCAGAGCGACTTACACAGCATTTTTGCATTTATACATAGTATCCATTTACAGCTGGATATATACTGAAGCAATTCAGGTGAAGTACCTTGCTCAGGGGTACAACGGCAGTGTCCTACGTGGGATTCGAACCTGCGACCTTTCGGTTACAAACCCAGTTCCTTAACCACTGTACTACACTGCCGCCCACGTGTGTAACTTTAGTTGCTAAGCTAACTGAAAACACTACTGCGCATGCCTGATCACGTCCTCTTGTGCGGACAAAAAATCTAATGGGGAAAAGCATCAGTTGCGTATCTTGTCATATATCTAAAAATCTTTGCCATTTGACATCTTGGACCATATCGATGGCTAGGAATCAGAGGAGCGTGCCAAAATGGCTGCCAACACATCAAGGTCGTACACGGAATCAGTGGGCGTGTTCGGCTAGAGCCGATTTACGTCATATCTGCGTCGGCCTGCATCGGAAACTGTCCGAGATGCGAAATTACGAATCCTACTATGGCCACGCCAAGACCCGCCCTCTTCTATCTCTGATTGGCTGGGCGTTCTGTGCGCTCTACCCACCTCATCTTCTTCAAGAACGCGCTCGATTGCCCTGTTCTCGAAATTCAGGTAGGTAAACGTTACAGGATAAAACGTACTGACATCCATAAGCGTATGTTTTTAATAAATACCACCAATGTTGATAACAGGTCTTATATATTCTACTATTCTAGCACAATCTAGCTCGTTTCTACTATTCTAGCTAGTGCTAGCCCATCACTGAGGGGAATTCATAGCTAACAGTTTTTCTAGGCTATGTGTCTCATTGCACATCCTAGCTCGTTTCTACTGTTCTAACTAGTGCTAGCTGATCACTGAGGGGAAATCAAGTTTAATAAAATAAATTAATACGTTACGTTTTTTAGTAAATACCACCAGTGTTTCGCAGTGTTGATAACAGTTCTTTGTGTCATTGAAAAGTAATTAGTCACATAGGTTGCTAGCTAGCTAGAAAAGCAGCTGGCTGATCATTTGGAGTGGAATTGAAGTTGATGAATAAATGAATAAGTTTTTTTTTATAAATACCACCAGTGTTGATTGAAAAGTCATCAGTCACATGTTGCAGTGCGCTGGAATAGTCTAGTAGTTATTGCACATAAAGGGACAAAATATAGATCGGTTTATTGCTGTTCCATTATCAGGTTTAACTCTTCAATCTGCCTGTGAACAAACTCACTTAGGCCTACATGCACACAAGGCATAAGAAAACATGCCCAGGGAAAACTTGACCTTGCATGTCATAAAACCAAGAATAAAACCCTCAGCGTTGCAGGAAAGTGAGCAAACATACAGTACATACAGTTTGTATAGATTTGTAAAAAATAAACTGTAGAACCCTAAGTGAACTGAAATGATTTCATGTGTAGTTTAGTCTAAGCTTCTAAGAGGTATTAATTTATAAGCATTATTGTATCATTGTGTCGGTTTAAATAAATACATATATAAATAAAAGACAGAGATTACAAAACAGAAACTCACCTGTTAAAATGTAAATGTCACTTAATAATAATATTTTGATGTTTTTGATTAGTTGTCGTCAGTAGGCCTAGATGGCAGACAATGTGAAATGGTGCCATATTTGCCAGACACCGGGAGGTGTGGAGCAACTGAAAGAGCTTGAGGTTAGGTGCAAGTAGTAATGTCATTAATTACAACTCTTCTATTATGATTAAAGAACAACACATTATTTTAGCTATTTAAATAAATAAATAAAACACTGTCCATAAATGTTTTAATCACCTTGTACTTATTCTGACATTCTGGATGACAGAAAGCTTTGCCACCTGGCTACGAACACCTGCTGTGCTTGGTGGAGGAGGAAGAGAGTCGGGTGGTAGTTAAAGTCAGGCTGTCATCTAGAGAGGATGTTGAGAAGTGGTTGAGGGATTTTCAGCTTTCCTCCACCTTAACATGGAGGAAAGCAAGAACATACCCCGAGTCAGGGAGGTACAATACCTACCGAGTAAGTGCACATGGAAGGGTAGCATACAGGGACAATATTAGGTTCTACAATGTGATTGACTATAGTATGAGGGCTTACAGAGGGAGTACACATGACTCATAAGTCACAGAGAGCTACAAGCAGACATATTGATTGCTGTTGATTGATTGTTGATTGATTATTGCACAGGTTGATCTCAGATGTCAACATAAAACATATGGAGCTGGAAAAAACACGAAGAACACAAACTGTCCTGCCACCCTATTCCTTGTCCTCAAAAGGAGTATGGAGGACAGGAGGTCAAGGTTAGATATCAGAATATGTTGAGAGGGAAAATCTTCTGTATGAATTTCAATCAGGGTTCAGGAAGTCCTATTCTACAGACTCATGCTTACTTTACATCAACGACTTCATCAGAAAGGAGATGGACGAAGGGAAACTGTGTGGAATGGTTTTACTTGATCTTCAGAAAGCCTTCGACACAGTTAACCATAGTTTGCTGCTTAAAAAATTGAAGGCTCTAGGGATGAATGACACCGCTATCGAGCGGGTCACTTCATACCTGACAGACAGGGATCAGAGAGTAGAGGTCAACGGCTTTATGACAGACACCAAACCAGTAGTATGTGGGGTTCCGCAAGGAAGTGTTTTAGGACCACTGCTATTTTTACTTTATATTAATGACATGAGAGATGCGTGTTCCTGTAACTTGTATTTATTCGCAGATGATGCAGCTTTGCTCATCTCGCACAAAGACAAGAACACACTCCAAAGTAGGCTAGGAGAGGAACTCACTAAGATAAGCAGCTGGCTGTGTGACAATAGGCTGTCACTTCATTTAGGGAAGACGGAGTCTATTCTATTTGGGTCTAAGCCCAGACTAAAGAAGGCCCAGCAGCTAAGAGTAGAAGTAGGGTCTGTGGAGATAGCTGCAAAGACATCAGTGAAGTACCTGGGGTGTGTTTTAGATGACAGTTTGGGTGGGGAGGGAATGGCCTTACAGGTGCTGGGTAAAGTTAACGCCCGCACAAAGTTTCTTGCCAGAAAGGCCAATCTGCTGGACAGAGAAAGCCTACGTCTACTAGCCAACAGCCTAGTGCAGTGTCATTTTGATTACGCCAGTGTAGCATGGTCAGCAGGTCTGTCAACCTCATTAAAAAGGAAATTGCAGGTGTCTCAAAACAAGCTAGTTAGGGTTGTGATGGGGCTAGGCCCTCGAGACCATGTTGGAAGGAGGCATTTCCAAGAGCTCAACTGGCTACCAGTTGAGGCTAGAATGACTCAGCTGAGGCTCAACATGGTACACAAGGTCATTAACAACAGGGCCCCTGTGTACCTAAGCAGCCATTTTTCCAGCGTTGGGGAATCACACAACCACAGGACTAGGTCCAGCTTAGCCAACCTGCACCCCTCGAGGTGTAGAACCAAAATGGGGCAATGCACATTTGCCTACACAGGAGCACAGGAGTGGAATGAACTGCCTTTGACCATCAAACAGAGCACGAACCCACACAGTTTTAAGGTGAATGTTAGGAAATGGCTATTAGCCAAAGTCCAAGAATAGACAGGTAGGGGAGGGAGGGATTGTTAGGATGTGTACATGATGTATTATGTAGTTTTATGTGTTTATGTGTTATGTGTTTTTAAGTGTTGTACGTATGAATATGTTAAGACCAAGGACCACAACGGAAATAAGTCTACGACTTTTTGTGCTATCCTTGACACTGTTTTGATGCATGACTTGCACTGACATGTATTTTAAATTGATATGTCGAATAAACTAAACTAAACTAAACTAAAGGTAAATTTTAAAATGAACCTAATATAAAACTCCTCAAAAAGTTTGTAACTGTTATTTCAGTTAATCATTCTCCCCTTTAAAAATACCAACTGGTGTTGCATTTTATATTGTTGGAAAGCCTGATTAGGCTTTTCAACTATATAAAATACAACACCAATTGGTATTATGAAAGGGGAGAATTAATTGACTAAAATAACATTTCCAAAACTTTTTGAGGAGTTAATGTGCATGCTGTATACAGCCATAGGACATGTTTTTGTGCACAGACAAATGTATGCCTTTTAATATCTTCAGATGTACTGTACTAATTCTGCCTACTTTAGATCTACAGATCGGCACATGGCTGAAGGGTACATCCTCTATGTCAACTGGAGGAATAAACATAATCACCTCCTCACCTGTGCCCATTCAAGAGGGACGTGTCAGCCAACACCACCAAGCACTTGACAGAGCTGTTCCAGCAAGGCCATTCACCCTCATCGGCTCTTGAGACCATCAAATATGACCTGCAAGAGGAAGAGGGTGAGAACTACTTTTTGGTAGCTGCAGACCGCTCCATAGTTCCAGACTCCCAGTTCTGCTACAGGTAAGTCTATCAAAACAAATGTCAAAACAAGACAAACTACAATAGATGTATGTATTTCCAATGGTACGATCCCCTTTGTGTCTGTACTTATGTATCACAACAGGCTGTACTATAAAATATTTGCCAAGGCCTACGGAGCACCCTCTGGTGAACAGATGATCTCTGACCTGAGAGCCCGGGTCGATGAAATCAACAGAGAGCAGGGCAGTGTGTGTGCAGAGATGAGGGCCATGGACGGACAGCTGCTTGTTGCCATCTGCACACCACTTATGCAGCGGGTCCACAGCAGAGTCCGGCAGAGTGGAGAGGTCATCTTTGTGGACTCAACAGGCAACTGCGACAGGCAGAACCATCGCCTTTTCCTGCTGTTGACCCACTCTGCTGCAGGGGGGGTGCCTCTTGGTGTACTTATCACCACCTCCGAGAGCACAGCAACACTGCATGCTGGGTTTTCCCTCCTTAAAAGCCTTCTCCCACCAGGCTCCTTCTTCGGTCGTGGGAGTGACGGTCCCCAGGCCATCATGACCGATGACTGTGCTGCCCTTCGCCAGGCACTGCATGCAGTCTATCCTGGTGCGAGCCAACTCCTCTGCACCTTCCATCTTCTCCAGGCAATGTGGAGGTGGCTATGGAGCAGCCACAATGCCATCAAAAAACAGGACAGACCACAGCTGCTCATTGCCTTCAGACACCTTGTCTACGCCAGCACTGAAAGTGAGCTGTCTGCCACTTATGCCCAGCTGTCCGGTGGTGTGTTGGCTAAGCAATACCCCAACTTTGTAAAGCATCTGGAGGAGGTATTGTATTTTTAGTATTGTAATTATTTAGTATAGTATTTTGTTTAGTAATGGTAGTATTTATTTAGTGTTTTAGTTTTAGAAATTTCTTTCAAATTGTGCATCTTTTGTACTTTTGAATGACAATAAAATTCTATTCTATACTATTCTAGGTGTATAGCAGACGACATGAGTGGGCCCTGTGCTTGCGGTCCCACCTGCTGACCCGTGGCAACAACACAAACAACTTTGTTGAGAGCGCCATGCGGATCGTCAAAGACAATGTCCTGCACAGGCTAAAGGCCTACAACGTCACACAGTTGGTTGACTTCATGACCACACGGTTTGAGGCCTACTACATCAGGCGCCTCACTGATTTTGCCAACAACCGGGTAGTCAGCCGCCAACCAAGGGCTCCCAACTGCAGTGACGTGGACTGCGACCAGATCATACAGGTAATGTTATGTGTAAGCATGTCTTGGTTTACATGTGGTGCATATTGGAATTGTTATTCCAATCTTTTCTTTTACAAATATAGGAGGATGACACCAACTTCACTGTGCCCAGTGCATCAAGTACCACCTGGTACAGTGTTAACACCGCACTGAGTTGCTGCACGTGTCCAGTGGGTGTGACGGGTGCCCATTGCAAGCACCAAAGTGCAGTTGTGCAGACCTTCAATGTCACCGAGGCGGTCCCTGTCAGCAGCACACCGCATCTGAGGAGGCTTTTCTACGAGATTGCCTCTGGTAAGTGACAAGGGGCTGTTATGCGTTATTGTATGTGATGTGATGTAATGTAATGTGATGTAAACTACACTGAAACATGTACTAACAACAAATGTGTGTTTCCCACACAGGAGGTACCACTCCAGAGGACTGGTTTGATTTTCAAAAGCCTGTGGTGGGTGAGTACAGACATTGAAACCTAGATGTAGCTATGTTTATGGTTATGTTTGTGACATTCATTACAACTCATACATCCAACTTTAATGTCTTTTCCTCAACTACAAGAACAAGACGGACACTGCGTGGATGATGGTGCCGGTGGAGATTCTGCTGGGACAGCTCCAACAACCATCTCAGGTAAAACTGGCATTGCAGTAAGATAATGATGTGCAACTGGAGAAACATTAGATATTTTGCAACTGTATGATTTTCTCGCATGATGTCACCACTGGACAGTGCAATGATGGAAGACATGGTAACAGAGAAAGGCCCCTTTCACAGTTTTGGGTCACATAAACCATGTTACGGTCATACCTAAAGTAAGATAAGTAGCAAACAGAACTGACACTACCTGATCATATCTACTTTGTCCACTTCACCACAGGCGACCCACAGTCCCATCCAGTTGAGCAAGCTGCTAGCAGCTCATCAGTGAGAACAAGTAAGTTCACCTTCTAAAACCTTGCAGATGTATCTAATTGCTTCCCTTGACACTCACGCTGACAGCATCCAATGTAATTACCATTCCATCTGTCTAGGTACGTCAGGTGCATCCATTGAGTTCATGGAGAGGCGGCTGGATGACATTGTTGGACTCCTGAAACGCAAGCTACGGGAGGATGAAACATACAGTGCTCCAGTAAAGGCTTTCGTGGACACATTTGAGCAGCTCCACACTGACAGTGCTGTTCAGTCAGCCTTATTTTCCATTGGAAAACCACCTCAAGCTCTACCAAAGGGGAGCGTGAGACCAAGGGGCTTCCTCCAAACAAGCACAGCAATAGGTGTCCAACCAACGGCGGTGTCGCGGAGAAAGGCAGCTTTGGGCGGGAGGAGAACCCTTGGAGCTGGCAGACCCCCGAAGAGCTCCAGGAAGGACCATGGGTACCACAAGGAAGGAAGAGCAAAGCGTGTACCGCACAATCTGGCATTCTGTGTGCAGGAGAACAGTGCCTTAGGGAAGACCCACTGAGGGCTCAAATTGATTGTTTTTATTTTTTATTTTATTTATTTATTTTAATTTTAGCTTGGTTAGGCCACTGTGTTTATTATAGTTGTCACTTTATTTTGGAGACTGCAGTATACACATCCAGACACAAAGACTGTTCTGTGCTGTATATATATTTTTTTTTTTTACTCGCTGTTTATTTGATTACTTACTTATTTACTGTCTGTCATCTGTGTTTGGGTCCTACCTCCACTATCTGCAAACCATAACAATGTAATTAAAACACTAAAGTCCTGGGCTTATTTCCATTGTGGTGCTTGTTTGTTACATGTCGGCACAATTAGGCCTCTGCAAAATACACAATACAATACATGCATCCAAATAAATAATCATCACACAATGATACAATAATACTTATAAATGAATACCTCTTAGAAGCTTAGACTAAACTACACATGAAACCATTTCAATCAGTTCACTTCAGGTTCTAATGTTCATTTTCACAAATCTATACAAAACCTGATCTCATAAGTTTGTTCACTTTCCTGCAACGCTGAGGGTTTTATTCTTGGTTTTATGACATGCAAGGTCAAGTTTTCCCTGGGCATGTTTTCTTATGCCTTGTGTGCATGTAGGCCTAAGTGAGTTTGTTCACAGGCAGATAGAAGACGGTTAAACCCGATAATGGAACAGCAATAAAGTGTGACCATATTTGGTCCCTTTATGTACAATAACTATTCCAGCACACTGCAACATCCTATGTGACTAATTACTTTTCAATGAGACACATAGGATAATTGTTATCAACACGGGCGGTATTTTTTTTTTTTTAAAACGTGTGCTTATTTAAGGCTTCATTAATAGACTAGCTGAATAATCCCATACAGCACTATTCATCAACTTGAATTCCCCTCCGAGTGATCAGCCAGCTGATTTTCTAGCTAGCACTAGAATGTGCAATGAGACACATAGCCTAGAACTATTATCAACGTTGGTGGTATTAAAAACGTAAACTTATTTTAGGCTAATGGATGTCAGTACACGTTTTATGCTGTAACGTTAGTTAGGCTACCTGAATTTGCATGCAATTTCGGAAAATAAGTTACTGCAATGCGCTCCAGCGAAGAGAGTCACCTTAAACTCAAACAGAGGGTTGGGTGGGTAGAGCGCACAGAACGCCCAGCCAATCAGAGACAGAAGAGGGCGGGTCTTGGCGTGGCCATAGTAGGATTCGTAATTTCGCGGCCAGGTGAGCCCCACCCAAATTGCAAAGAAATGGGACAACCTCAAGCGAAAATATAAGGTGAGGTTCAATTTATGATGTTTTTCCTTTGCAAATTTGTAGTTTCTATTGCATACTGAAACAAAATTATGCCTGTGCAATAGGCTCACGGCTCACCTTCACCCTTGAATCTTTCCTTGTAGGCATTCAGATGCCCTGCTACAGAGACGGGACAGACAGGGGAGAGGCCACAGCAGCCACAGCAGCCACATGGCCATGGTTTAGTGCAATGCATGAGGCCATCAGGGGGAGGCCATCTATTGATCCTCCTGTCCTGATGGACTCATGTGTTGTAGAAAACCTGGCACATGTGGCTGATGAGACCTCAGATGGCACTGGCTCATCTCTTCCTGGATTTGTGGCGGTCACTTGTAGCCGGGCGTGTGTGGAGGAGGAGGAAGATGATGCACAGCCTGGCTAAAGGCTGTGCCTGTCCCACACCCCCCAAAAGGAGAAGGACCGGTGAGGGAGCCGTTCTGCGGTTCCTGAAGGAAGATGCTACCAGAAAAAAGGAGCGATTCAAGGCCACACTGGAAAGCTCTAATTAGTTTGAGAAAATGCTTAATAAAATGTAAATAGTTCACAAGTGTTTGTCAATTTGTTTTTTTACTTGTGTTTTTACCTTTTATGATATAGTTTTCATCTGAGTGCCCCCTTCAGCAGCACAAAACAATTTGGGAGAAAAGAAACACACAAATACTAACAATTTTGCTGATCGTGTAAGCTTCAGGAGGGTAATACCTAGGCTATTTCTGGCTTATTGGTCTCTCGCTCTTTACTTCCTTTTTGTAAATTCTAAGTAGTCAGCCTACATTCATTAATGATTAATTATTCTAATTTACTGTTTTTATTTTACTGAAATGATGTACTCTTAGGCCTGAATTAGACTTGTTGCTTCCACCAGGTTACTGTCCTATGGACGAATTATGCGATTGAATCGAGGATTGTCATTTCTAATAATTATGAAATGATGTTAAATATATTTTTACTGCAGGATAAGTGAGTGGTTCTAGCACGCAATATCGCCTGTGTTCAGTATTCAGAGTGCTGAACATTTTAACAAGGAAGGGCATTGACCGTTGGAAACGCTGGATTCAGAAAATAGACATTTTACAGAATCCGCTTGAATAGACATTTCACTTCCCCGACAGGTGGTTGACATACATTGGTGTCAAAGTGGTATGCTTATAGTGTGTTTTGAAATAAATGAAGATAATGAAAATGTGGCACAGAAAAGATGTATGAAACTGATATGTTAGTATCCAGAAGTGATTTTATTAACACTAACATAACAAATAAAACGTGGATTAACACTATGGACAGAAAGAGGGGCTGCAAGGGAGAATATACAAACAAAGAAACGGAGACACTAACAAAAAGCTCTCCTGTATAAATAATATTTCAAACAATTGCCAAATTACATATAATCATGTTCATTCAGTGCTACTGGACACACATTTGGAGCAGACGGTTTCTCCGCCAGTTGGTTTCGCCGGCTATGTCCGCTTTGTTCCCCCCCTCACTGGACGTGGTGGAGCCATACCAATATCACCAACATTCTCGACAACCTCAAGGATGTCCAACTTTGTCAGGCAGATGTTGTGAAGCATGGCACATGCGGTGATGATCGTGGGTACAAAGGTGTGGTCCACCTCCAGAGCCTTGAAGAGCAGGCACGTCCTGGACCCTTAAGTGGTGTACCCAGCCAACGCTCCCCCATGTGGCAGTAGCATTATCAATGCTTCCATGGAGCCATGGCTCAGACGATAGTCTACCATGAGGTTCTGGTCCCCATTAAAGTAAAGCTGGAGCACTGGCACAGTGGCATTTTCTTGGGCATAATGCCCAGCTGTTGGATCGTCGACCTAAAAAAGAATGAAATTAAAAACATGAAGTGTGTACATGCAGCCTACAGTTCACACAAGTTGATTGATTAACACCAAACCACAGTAGCCAAATGTATAGTTTGTAGTCCTACATGCAGGTAAATGTGTGGTATTATAGAACATGCAATTACTATGTGTGCATGACATAACTTTGCTGTATATTTATCCAGGTGAATTCTACTCTACCCACTGTTAAAAGTGCTTCATGCTTATCAATGTCCATGTTTGATCAAGAGCACTGTCTTATGACTACTGTTGAGAATACGTGATTCTTACCTCACTTAGGAACAGGACGGAGCGAACCAGTCGCGATCCCCTGAACTGGCAACGCCACCGTTCCCGCTGAAGCCGGTGCCATGCGTTTAGGGCGAACGCTAGGTTCATTGCGGAAATGTTGATTGCGTACAGTAGCAGACCAGTATACTAGCCTATTGAAGTGCGCGATCTAAGTTTTAAAATCAGTATCTGTCGCTTATATACCATCAGATCATACATGCTTGATTAATTAATTAAACGGCATCAGCTCAGTTATTGGCTGGAAGTGTCATTTGTAATGTGCTCTAATTTTAACGAACAAACATGCATTCGAGTCCATTGATGAATTAGCCATTGAGCGTGTGGAATATAGGTGTAGCCTACTTACAATTTAAATTATGCTTCGTGCGATCTTTACTCACACAGTGATACATAGCCGTTTGTTGTGGATGTGTTAATGGGACACTGTACGTCAAACACAAACATCTGTAATTGAGAGACAATATTCTTATTTCACATGTCATTTTCACATCTGTCAAATTGCATGGGAGAAAATCATTGCAAATAATTGTGATAACTTCACAGTGCAATATAGCGTCAAATAAAACAATAGTTTATACCATTTTGCATGCAAAAACAAGCTCAGAGATAAAAATACGAAAGGCTACAGAACAATCCGTTAGCATTAATGGCCACTGACAGCTGATACGGCTCTTTTTTTTTTTTTTTGACAGGTGATACAGCTGTGCAACACGTCATTAGTAATTGACGTCGCTTCAGCTGACGCTTGACTGAGCAAGGACATTCCATTTGCTTAATTCATGTTGCCTCGGTTGCTGCGTCCTCGTATGTGATCCTTGGATCCTTTCCTTATGGCCTCCACTGGGTGGAGCTAATGAGCGAGGAAAGGACGCGAGGAAAGGATGCAAGCAGTAAAAATATGGGATTGGAATGCAGCCCATGTACGACCTTGATGTGTTCTTCTTCTTCTTCTTCTGTTGTTTTATGGCGATTTGCAAACAGCTTATAGGTGCATTACCGCCACCTTCTGAAATGGAGTGTGGATCAGAATGGTCTTCTAACTATATTCTTATATTAAGTCCGGTCTCCTCCAAAAATACAAATAAAGCCCTGTACCCCACATGCCCTGAATTCAGTTGTAATAGTTCTTTTAACTCTAGCTTGATGCGATCTTTTTCCAGTCTGCTCTTGAGACTCTGTCTTTCCTGTTGGTAGTAAGGACAATCAATGACTACATGTTGTACCGTTTCCTGTATATTGCAATACTCACACATACCAGTCGCATGTTTACCAATGATCACCAGTGTACTGTTAAGGCCAGTGTGCCCAAATCTCATCCTTGAGATGATATCTTCTTCTTTTTTTGTTCTGCTAGCCTCTCATTTTTCCTACTTTCTTTTGGATGCTGTAATAATATCTACCTTTAGCTTCTCTATTCCACTCTTCCTGCCATTTCTTTTTCATTTCTCCTTTGATTATGCTTTTAACTTCAGCCTTACTATAACTTACTACCATATTTATTTCTAGTTTATTAGTTGCATCTTTTGCATATTTATCTGCCAATTCATTCCCCTCCACCCCTATGTGTGCTGGAATCCATATGAATTCCACAGTTGTTCCTGCTTTGCCAATTCTGAAAATTGTTTGTGATATTTCTAGCACAATATCTTGTCTTGCTTCTGATTGTACCCCCTTGATACTAATTAATGCACTACTGGAGTCCGAACATATTAAAACTTTGTTTGGTTTGACTGTTTCTGTCCAACTGAGTGCTAAGAGAATAGCCAACAATTCCCCTGTAAATACTGACAAGTTATTATTCACTCTCTTACTCATCATTACATTTAACTCTGGACTTATGAATGCTACCCCTACTCTATTACTGGTTGTTTTTGAAGCATCAGTATATATTTTAATATGGTCAGCATAACGTCCTTCTATATATCTGTTGACTTGACTGTTATCCAGCTTTTCCTCTTCTTTCTTCCTACTCAATTCCAGCAGGTGTAGGTCAACCATAACCTCCTCAAACAACCAAGGTGGGACAACAGAGAACAGTACAGTGGGGCTTAAAATTATATCCCCTATCCCTAGTCCATTAACTATGTCTCCTATTGTCCAACCAAAGCTCTTGAATTGTCGTTTTTCTTTCTCTTGACAGGGCTGTAATACTGTCTGAGTAGGATGATTCTTCTCATGACCCTTTAGGTTTGCCCAATATGTTAGTGCTAACTGAATTCTTTGGCTTTCCAAGGGCATTTCATTCATTTCCACCTGCAAGGCTGATACTGGAGTTGTTTTTATAGCACCACAGCAGAGTCTCAAGGCCTGATATTGAATCACATCCAACTTCTTTAACAAAGTATTTGATGCAGACTGATAGACTATGGAGCCATAGTCTATAACAGCCCTGACCAAACCAATATAAGGTCTTCAAAGAAATCCTACTTGCTCCCCACTCTCTACCCCTCAAACATCTAACAATATTCAATACTTTTTTACATTTTTCCACTATTTTCCCAATATGAATTGCCCAAGTAAGCCTCTTGTCGAACCAGATACCTAAATACTTGAAACATTCTACTCGTTCTACACTTTCTCCATAAAGTTTAAGTTTAGTCTGTTCCTGGATTTTCCTTTTTGTGAAAAAAACTGCCTTTGTTTTCGCCACTGAAAATCTAAACCCCCACTCCTGTGCCCATGTCTCTACTTTTCTTACGGCCTCTTGTACCTTCCTAACAATGAAATCTATATTCCTTCCCCTTTTCCACATAATCCCATCATCCGCGAATAATGCAACACCAATAGAGCTATCTACACTACTAAATATGTCATTTATCATGACTGAAAACAGAACTGGACTAATTACACTTCCTTGAGGAGTCCCATTCTCCACTATATACTTGGTGCTAAATTCTTTTCCTATTCTTACTGATATTGATCTATCAGTTAAGAAGTCTTTAATCCACCTATACATTCTCCCCCTTATTCCCATTTGACACAACTTGATCATTAACCCTTGTTTCCACATCATGTCATACGCCTTCTCAACATCAAAAAATATAGCTACTACACTTTCTTTGTTAACTTGAGCTTTCCTAATCTCATTTTCTAGACATACAGCTGGATCAATTGTGTTTCTTCCTTTTCTAAATCCACTTTGGTAATTCTTTATTAGTTTCTTTGTCTCTATTTGATACTGTAATCTTTCATTTATCATTTTTTCCATAGTTTTCCCTATATGTGAGGTCAAAGCAATCGGTCTATAACTTTCTGCTAGACTTGGGTCCTTACCTGGCTTACATATGGGGACAATAACTGTTTCTTTCCACTGAGTAGGTAGACATCCCACTTCCCATACCTTATTATACACTCTTAATAATACTCTTACTCACATCACTTAAGTTGTTTAACATGCAATAGCTTACTTGGTCTTTCCCTGGTGTTGTTTTCCCAGCTTTGTTTAGTGCATTGTTTAGTTCTGTTATTGTAAACATCATATTTATTAGGCTTCCATATTCATTCTCATCCTGCACTATTTCTATGTTTCTTGCTATTGTTCTCTCTCTCTGTCTCTTTTCCTCGTCACTCAAATTTGCAGTGCTATGTACCTTAACAAAGTTCTTTGCCAACAGTTCTGCTTTATCCTTACCTTCTATTATTACACTTTCCCCATCTTTCATTATAGGATACCCATATTCTCTCCTGTTACCGGACATCTTCTTAATCATACCCCATACTCGGTCTAATGGCGTAGTCCTGCCTAGCGAATCACAATACTTCCTCCAAAAATCTCTTTTAACTGTCTTTACTATTTTCCTAACTATTGCCTGTTTTCTTTTATACTCAGATTCTGGAAGTTATGCGTCTTCTTCAAGACTTTAAATGCTTTATTTAGATTTTTAATTGCTGTGGTGCACTCTTCCGTCCACCATGGAACTATCTTTTTCCTTTTACTACCTTTTATTTTTGGTATTGATTCTTTTGCTGCTTCTAGAATAATACTACTTATTTCTGCATTTAGGATATCAATGTCCTGATCTATATTTACCTTGATGTGTTGGCAGCCATTTTGGCTTAAGTGCTGTCTTAAGGCTCCACCCACAATGCATTGTTCAGAGCCAGAATGGCATAAAGTGCACTTACACCCTTCTGGCTCAAAACCATTCTCAATGTTTGTGTTAGATCTTTGTTGTTTTGTTGCTTTATTCAGTACCGTTTGTGATTTCAAATGTGCCCTTTTGGCACTGAATAGAGCTCATCAAGAGCTTTCATTTGATATATAGAACTCATTTTCGCCCAAAATGCCACTTACACCCCTCTGGTTCCAAGCCCACGATATACGCTCTACGTCTTTTACGTTTTTACTTCCGGGTTACTTACTGAAATTGTCGGATGAGTGCACTGTTCTGCAGAGGAGTGTGCTCCTGGGGTCCCAATATTCTTCACTCCCCACCTCCCCACCTCCCCACCTCCCCACCTCCACTCCCCCACTACCACTCCTCTCCTACCCGGAAGTATGCAAAACTGCCTGAACGTTTCGAGTACAAGTATTTGCATGTACAGTATACAATGTACCTGACATTGCGATTTCCGTCGAGACATTAATTAGTATGTAACCATTAATATGTAACTGAGATGTAATCAGCAACATTAGATTAAAATACAAAGATCAGTTTCTGTGGCATGGAGGAGAGGAGGGTGCATTTTTCGAGTATTTTCTAGTTTAATAAACTACATTCATTAAACTGGTTTACGATAGGAACTGTATCCTCATTGTATTTAGGCTATTTCGGAAACGTATGAAATAAGATTAGATCTACTCTATTCGAGCTCCGTAAGCCATCTAGTTTGATCAGACTTTTTAATGTTGGTTTTCACGCAATCATCCTAAAAAGTTACATTTAATCCTATATGAAGGTAACGTTAATGCTCTCGCAAAAGGTCTTCCATCACTGTGCCTGCAGCATGTTTTCTGTGAGGTTTGAAAAGTCATCAAAAGATCATATTTTTCATAAAGTTCACTGAAACCATTCCAGCTGCTGTTTGATAGTGATAAAGCGATATAAGCGCAAGCTAAGTAAAATTAAAGTGAAAAATTTAAGGGGGGGGGGGGGGTTGCCTATGGTTTACCTATGATATTGGTTACATGTACACATGTTGAATGAACACGCAGAGGATATTTACATAGAGCAAACACAATTTGAATCATCTTGCCTGATCAAACCATTTTGTTCATTGCACAAGAGTGATACAACCAGTTGTGCAACTTCCCTTGTTTTCAATTTCAGTGTGTGTGGTTGGGAGTGCGTTCCACAGAGTTGGCTACTCCAGAAATTTGTCCAGTTTTTTCCTGATGTTGTCAAAGGTGTCCTTCCCCAGGTAGTCGACACGTCCCTCCTCCCATCAATGTTTGTGGTCCAGGTCATCTACCTCTGGTCTCAGGTGGGCGGCCAGCTCAGCTATGGAGGCAGGCTGTTTTCAGCATGTCAAAAACACATGCTGGAGTTTAGATGTGCATCAGTAAGTAGTAATAATTTTTCATCATTGAAACAACAGTTAAAATGTATTTCATAAGGATAACATTCATAAAGAATATCCCAGGGTAATTCTGATACCATGACAAAACAGTTCTGATTCCAAATTAATTTGCCTTGTCCCTGCGGATGCACTACTGGCTGCACACCAGGAGAGGGCAGCAGTTAGCAGGTTTGTGTAACCGAATGTCTGCAGTATTTCCTCCAATATTGATAATAATGTATATCCATAAAAATCAACCGTGAGGTAATATCAGAGTACTTAATGCTGGTTTCCACCGGGTTTCACTTGAAATGTATTCCAGCCCTGATGTTGCGCAGCTACAACCCACAACCCATTTTATTTTGCATCATGTCTCCATAAACCACACATTTCTGGAGAAGTAGAGCCACCTGTAGATCATTGATAATCAGGACCGTAATTTTGTAAAGGGGACAACGGTGGCTAATGTCTGCCTGTAATTATTATTGATTTTTTCAATTACAATTGTGCATTTTTTAATTTATTTTTTTACAAATGAAGATGCATGGAATGGTTTTTAGCTGTTGTGATCAAAAGGTTGTGGTACAAAAAATAAATAAATTATTTGGTAACACTTTACATTAAGTTGCACCTATACCTGTGTATAATCGTAACTCATTTGGTAACAAGAGGTTAGTAACTCCAACGTACGTAACATGAAACAACAGTTAGCAGTATACATAATTACACATTTTTTATTATTTTATTTACACTCATAGGCCACATATTCATTATACACAACAAATAAACCTTTCCTGTTCATTTCACCATGTGTCTTGATGATATGGAATGATTTAATTTTAGCAGGAGAGATGTAACAGGGCTGGCCTTGTTTCAAATGTGTAATTATGAATACCACTAACTGCTGTTTCATGTTACCTACATTGGAGTTACTCAGTAATAACCTTTTGTTACCACATCAGTTACAATTTAAGTACACAGGTATAGGTGCAACTTAATGTAAAGTGTTACCAATTAGGTATTTTTAAAAAAAAAGATTAAACACTGCCAAAGGCTATTTTAATTAAACCTTAAGTTGAATCATCATATTAACATATTGTGAACACTGGTAAATAAAATGAATAAATATGTGCCAACAGCCGTGAGTAATACTACAGCCTACATTTGAAAGTAATCATTTTGAAATGATTAATCTATATGGTGAAAGACTGAATATTATGCTATGAGTCATGTGCAGCAGAACAATATTCAACATAGGGCAGAATCATCATCTTGTTGACAGAGGACTAAATTAAAGACTATAAAAGTTTCAGAAAACATGGGGACCTAATTACAATGCACCAGGTCCAAAACAGGCTGTTCGGATCGGCTGCCGTCCAAGACTCCTGCTTCCAGTTCTTCCTCACTTGGAGGTGTGTTCTGGGGGTGTGTCCATTCAGAAGCCACGCCTTCATCTCCCTGAGGTGTGTCCTGGGGGTGTGTCCATTCAGAAGCCACACCTTCATCTCCCGGAGGTGTGTTCTGGGGGTGTGTCCATTCAGAAGCCACACCTTCATCTCCCGGAGGTGTGTTCTGGGGGTGTGTCCATTCAGAAGCCACACCTTCATCTCCCTGAGGTGTGTCCTGGGGGTGTGTCCATTCAGAAGCCACACCTTCATCTCCCGGAGGTGTGTTCTGGGGGTGTGTCCATTCAGAAGCCACACCTTCATCTCCCGGAGGTGTGTTCTGGGGGTGTGTCCATTCAGAAGCCACACCTTCATCTCCCGGAGGTGTGTTCTGGGGGTGTGTCCATTCAGAAGCCACGCCTTCATCTCCCTGAGGTGTGTCCTGGGGGTGTGTCCATTCAGAAGCCACACCTTCATCTCCCGGAGATGTGTCCTGGGGGTGTGCCCATTCAGAAGCCACACCTTCATCTCCCTGAGGTGTGTCCTGGGGGTGTGTCCATTCAGAAGCCACACCTTCATCTCCCTGAGGTGTGTCCTGGGGGTGTGCCCATTCAGAAGCCATGCCTTCATCTCCCGGAAATGTGTCCTGGGGGTGTGCCCATTCAGAAGCCATGCCTTCATCTCCCTGAGATGTGTCCTGGGGGTGTGTCCATTCAGAAGCCACACCTTCATCTCCCTGAGGTGTGTCCTGGGGGTGTGCCCATTCAGAAGCCATGCCTTCATCTCCCGGAAATGTGTCCTGGGGGTGTGCCCATTCAGAAGCCATGCCTTCATCTCCCTGAGGTGTGTCCTGGGGGTGTGCCCATTCAGAAACCATGCCTTCATCTCCCTGAGGTGTGTCCTGGGGGTGTGCCCATTCAGAAGCCATGCCTTCATCTCCCGGAAATGTGTCTGCTCGGTGTGTCCCCTGGAGTCACAGTTACGCGATGACTGTTTATAAAAATTCTACTCTAGCGCTATTATTATCTCCTAGAAAATTTTAATTACACAACAAATATTTCAGTGATGCTACTCGTCGTTTTATACCCTGAGGGATTCTGTGCTTTAAAAAAGACTACATATAGAATACTCAAGTGACTACGTCACGCAGGTTTCGGCAGTAAATCCCCCATTCATTTAGAGCGTAGACATTAACTAAAACTTACTTTTAAACCATTTCTAGTGATTATGTCTTACCGTCAATTTCCAGGATTGTTCAATATAACGCCCGTTCGCAAACTATGTAATATTTCTGGACCAGCTTTGAGTATATTTTACGCTTCAGTATTTTTTTGTGAATATACCATCGCTGCCGCTGTTTAAAAACTCGAAGTCCCATTATTCCCTCCGGACGACCGTAGTGTTGTCTCCAAACATTGTCATATAACGTTAGCCAGCAGTAGCACACAGCTCCGTTTTTAAACACTTTTTTCTAACGCTAGCTAGCTAGCTTGAAAAACTAAAAGCTAGAATTGCTTTATGTGGTTAACCGTAGCATAGTTCCTGACCTTGTCGGGCGGGCTTCTCTACTGAGCAAGCTAACATTAGCTCCTCTTTAGTGGCAGCACAGCCACTGTCCAGACAAGATTATGATATCTGATTGGTCGAGAACCACCTGTGCGTTGCAGTATTGGATATGCAGTCCATTAAAGTGGACTACAAGACAAACTACAACCATTAATCCATTATTTAAAAAAATAAAAATTGGAACATGCGATATATGATCTATATCCTTATACCACACAGGCTAATCCAGGAACGTTTCAGCTCATTCTATAAATCAGATTTCAAGAAATAGTCGATAGTCTCCAAATCTGCCATAGGGAATTTACTTCCGAAACCAGACTCCGCCCACGTCTGACGTACTCACTTGAGTACTCTATAGAGCTGACATACTCACTTGAGTACTCTATAGAGCTGACGTACTCACTTGAGTACTCTATAGAGCTGACATACTCACTTGAGTACTCTATAGAGCTGACGTACTCACTTGAGTACTCTATAGAGCTGACATACTCACTTGAGTACTCTATAGAGCTGACATACTCACTTGAGTACTCTATTGCTTTTTTAGTTTATATCAGTGACATAAGCGCTGCGCTTTAATTGGTTGGTAAAATAGCTTGTTCAAATGCTAGACTGCAAACTGAGTCTGCATGCATAGTGTCTAGTTTCAGCTTATTCACTGCGTACGGTAGGGTATGTGGAAAATACTTGCTGGCAGTTTCCCACACTTTTGTTTTCATGGTGAATTGAAACCCGTTGGCAGATCTGTGGGTGAAAGCGCCCCATAAACCGTAAGCACTCTGCAGAAGGCGTGCACACTCGATGAGAAGGTATGCTGTTTGTTCTCCAGTACACCTCTGAATGCTTATCCAACAAGTTTCACCTCTTTCCTTGTTGTGTGGGGCATCTGTGCATTATTATTCCAGGTGTCTCCACTGCATCACTGCACTCTTTGGAAACAGAATATGCACGACGGTAAACAGCCGCCAGATGTCATTGCAATTCATTTTCCATGAAAAGTAAAAGCGTGGTCAAAGATTCTCCGTGTTTCAGTGCATTACAATATGCATTTATATTTTATGTACCATCCTGACACGACCTTCACTGGGGTATATAAACATTTAGAAAAGAAAAGGAAGCATTAGTGATTGACTATTTCCTTTGGCGCTGCGGGTGTAGAAGCAGGAAGGAATCCTCTTTGTGTGTCACCTCAATGCTTCCTGCCTGATACAGAAAAACGTGAGTGTTTGACTCTACTTCTGAAAGGGTTCCAGAGGCGGCCTGTAAGTGTTTGACTCTACTTCTGAAAGGGTTCCAGAGGCGGCCTGTAAGTGTTTGACTCTACTTCTGAAAGGGTTCCAGAGGCGGCCTGTAAGTGTTTGACTCTACTTCTGAAAGGGTTCCAGAGGCGGCCTGTATCTCTGGTGAGGGTCCCGGACTCTGGACTCCCACAGACGTCAGACAACATGCATTTCATAGAAATTATGGTCAGAACTAAAGTAACTAACTAACGTCAGAACTAACGTAACTGTCCTGCAACTCATAAAGCCGTGGTGAACATTTTGTGCCAACAATCAATTCTGTTTGCAGATATTTTTATGATCATCAATATGATATTTAAAAAAAAATTATTTTAACTCAAGAGGTACGTTTGTATTTCAGTGTATAGTAATACTACTATTATTACTCATAATAATGCGTTTTATTATGTATGTCTTGCCAGGTGTGTGGGTCTTGCCAGGTGTGTGTAAAAAATGGAGCTACAGGCTGCCAGTACTCCGCCCACCACTGCTTCATAAACGGGTCCAGGTGCCGATGAAACAGGGACCCGTCTCCCAGGTAAACCTCCCCCTTCTGACGGTCATACTTGCAGTGCCAGCGCTTGGTGGCGCCCAGAAAGTGAATGATTTTAGCCTCTGGCCCATATCTGCCCACCGCACAGTACATTTCAGAGGTGAAAGGTCACATATAGACAGCACTGCAAATGTGCCATGACTGAAAATAACACCTTGATTTACACTTCCACAAACACTTTTTGACTTGACTGCTATACTATAAAATGTATACATTCTGTCTGACAGTCAAGTCTCAGCAAGCCATCCGTCATGTTGAAATGGCTGCAGAGGACGTTGCAGACTGCATCGGGAGAAAGCAAGAGACAGGGAAGCTCACTGCTGGAAAGCTGGCAAGTGGGTGTAGACTGCACTGATGCTGAAGTTGTAAATGAATGGTAAGTGCTTGCTGATGTCTTCTGTGGCCCAGCCACTGAAAAAGGAATTTAAGAGTCCCTGGTCTCCGCCTACAAGCCAAGAACACGCATGGTCAGGACAGTCTTAAACAGATGCAGGCCTGGGGTTTGCTTATAGCTGCATGCTGCTTTTCTGCAACGAGTCCTGGTGCTTTATTTTTTGTTTGTATAGTGCCTCATAAACCCTCTTTACTTGTGGGTGTTAGCCCCGTGGGGAAACAACCTTACTTATGTATTATTTAATAATAATAATAATAATAATAATAATAATAATTCTATAGAGCATCAGTGGACCTGTTATTTTCACACATAATGATGGAACTGAATGAGAAGCTTTGAGAGAAATGCTACAAAAGCCTCTGCCAGGTTTTGTCATATTGTGTGATATCTTTGGAGAGTTGTGTTTAATGAATCCACAAAAGAGACTGTTTTCATCTCACAGGCCGCAGGCTTATAGGGATACATTGCGCTAAATAATGAACAGGGTATGAAAAGAAGATGTCTTTTCATTGTCAGCAGTACCCTACTGCACACTATAGGCCAGGTGTGGTTACTGTGGATCTGTACAGTATAGGCCAGGTGTGGTTACTGTGGATCTGTACAGTATAGGCCAGGTGTGGTTACTGTGGATCTGTACAGTATAGGCCAGGTGTGGTTACTGTGGATCAGACAGTGCCTGAAGTGTCAGACTGGCCCTGCGACTGTAGAACTGGAACTAGAACTAGAACTGGAACTGGAACTAGAACTAGAACTAGAAGTAAAACTTCAGGTCCCAAGGGGAGAGGGTTTTTAACATGTCAATTTATAGGACTTGGTTTCTACTGAATAGATTTGGATTAAGCTTAACGGTACAAAGTCTGTGCTCTGCCTGAGACATAATCCCGCAAGCGCTGAGTTACAAGCCCTGTTTATTAACTACATTGCTTCCCAACTGGTGATTGTACTGGTGACCAGTTACTGACTATCAAAACTGTCACGCTCTCTGGCCCACTGCAGAAGCTGGTTGTGAGTCTGTAGAGATGGCCGGAAGACAAAGACGCCGGAGTTGAAGCAGTCGGGCCAGCCGGGGTCAGGAGCAGTAGAGAGCTCTTCGCGGTCAAAGAGCTTGTCCACATTACATAGCACCTGTGGGCAGAGGGAAATCGAGCTGCCCTCACAAAGTCCAGCTTTATGTTCAGGAGCAACTTCAATTATCATCTGATTGCAAATAAATCTTCCACTGAGTGATTCTTTAGTCATTCGTACCCACAGCAATCAGGCATTCGGTAGATATTTTTAACAAATTACTTGTTTTTGTGGTAGAGTGCTATAGCCTATAGGTGAGCTGGTTTTCATATATTATGTATTTAACGACTAATTTATTAATTTTATGGAATGCATACTTTGTTTTAAA